>JABBOT010000008.1:2904793-3504793 GCA_016165875.1 Acanthopleura granulata
CCCTTATCAAATGCTGTCTGACATATTTGTACAAAATACCTATTGTGAATGTATGCAGTAGAAAAACAGTCCCCTTCACTGTGATACAGGGTTCACTCTCTCTCTCAGAGCAATTATTGATTTTACCCAATATATTTAGCCATTCCATTGGTATCGCAGACTTTATAGCGCGATACACAGTAACAACTTTAGAAATATTTGCATCCGGACATTCATCTACACCATCTCAACAATAGCACTTTCTGGAAGAAACCCGGAGATAACAATATAGAGAAAATCCTTAATACAAAACAACTTTGCTCTAATAAAAAAGTCGAAGGTTTGAACGTGTTGCTCTATAGCGATGTTTGGATTATAGAAAATAGGTTGATAAAGAACCTGTTGTGCATTTGTAATGCACACAGTTACATTTTTCCGCAGGTCTGACCAGGCTGACATCATTTCGGCATAAAAAGGAGGAATACCGCACAACAGGGATTTATTCAATGACATATAAAACAAAGGCATGTATAGGTTCAGATTTTGCCATCTCGATAAGAAAAACTTGAAGAAGGTCTTCCATACAGCAGACCGGGTATCATCGAAAAAACGGCCCATAAATTTCAGCCGCAAAGCCTTCACTTTGCTCCGTATATCTGGCAGACCTAAACCACCTTTAGTCCTGTCATTTATAATCGTTCCGTAGGACACCAAATGAGCCTTACCGCCACAAACAAAATCCATGCACATTTGTTTTACATCTTGTAAAATAACATCTGGGACTGGTAAAACGGCCACGTTGTACCAGAATCTAGACAATAATAAGGACATTATAATTGCCACTTTGCCTTGCAAGGACAATTTGCGTTGTTTCCACATATTAACAGTACACTTTACACTTTTGAGCTTTTCTGTCCAATTTCGCTCATTGCATACGTTTTGGTCCGGACCAAGATGCACGCCTAAGACTTTTATTGAGTCCTTTACAACAAGAATGTTTTCGATTTTGTCAACGTTGTCATTAATACCACAACAATAAATTTCAGATTTTTCAAAATTTACCTTGGCATTTGAAGCCTCACAATATTTATTGACAACACGCAACACACTTTTAACCGAAGAACGATTACAGACCGTTACAGTTGCGTCGTCTGCATGCTGAAATAGCAAACACTGTGTGTTCATGCCAGGTATATCGATACCCTTTACATCTGGTGATCGTCTTAATAATGAGCCTAAAGGCTCAACGCTAAGAACATACAATAGTGCGGATATGGGGCAACCCTGTCGCACAGATTTACATACCGAAAAATATTGGGTCACATGCCCGTTGCACTTTACAGAAGACCTTATGTCGGTGTAGAAAATTGAAATCCACCTGCGAAAGTTATCACCAAATCCATATTGTGTTAAAACATCATTTAAAAACCCATGTGCTACTCGGTCGAAGGCTTTCTCTTGATCGAGTTTAATAAAATATGCTTCGACTTCATCGTTTTCTACATAGTACAAGGCATCACGTAGACTGCAGATTGTGTCGGCTATATCCCTACCGGGAACACAACATGTTTGACATTCATTAACGATAGTTCCAATGACTTTCTTAAGTCGGTTGGCCATACACCTAGAAATTATTTTATAATCCACGTTGAGTAGGCTGATTGGGCGCCAGTTTTTAAGGAGGGACTTGTCTCCTCTCTGCTTGTAAATAAGTGAAATAACTCCACTTTTCATTACTCTTGTCAGCTGCCCCCTGTTGAAGATATCCTCATAAACATCAAAAAGAATTGGGCCTAAAAGTCCCCAAAAGTGGCGATCAAACTTCACCGTTGACCCGTCATCACCCGGGCTTTTATTACCGGCCATATCACCCAAGGATGTTCTCATTTCTTCCAGTGTTAGAGGCTGCTCGCACAGGAGCCTATCTTCTTCATTTAAGGCTACATCTATAGAACCTAACACAGATTTCTTGGCTTCTTCATCAATCGGGTCATACTTCAGGAAATACTTTGTGTTTTTATCACTCTCGTGTACATAGAGGGCTTTAGATCGTAAAATAGCACCCTTACACTTCTCCTTTTCAAAAACCTCAAGTTCACCGTCAAGTTGCACAATATGCTTTAAATCATAATTAGGCACAACACTGGCACGTCTATACTCATTGTCTAATTTTCTCTGAATAGCCCCCCGTGGGGTTCCCGGGAGTGAAAAGAATAGGGCCCCAGTTCTCTAGGCAAGCTTGTCGTACGAGGCGACTAACCTAGGGCTCTCCCGTGTGGTTCCGGTGAAGACAATAGTTCCACAGCCTCCCCGGGCTGGTCGTACAAGGCGACTAAAAGGGGCAACCTGTTTGCCGTGGGTTGCTACCCGTGATGGGGGAGGACGGGATCCTGGAGGCTGAGGGCGGGTTGAACTTGCGAGATCCTCACGCCCAACACTCCACTTCGGCCCTTACTTCTTCAAAGACGGGCGGTCGGATGGCCCGATCCGATCAATCGGCTACTCACGCCTTGCCTCTGCGTGGTCCCAAAACTTCTATATAAAAACACTCTTTAGAGATCAAATGATTTTTCTCAAATTTCGTTCGTGGGATTGCGTTGGAGGCGGTGGCTGTAGGGTCACTCAAGTAGTCCGTGTCTAATGTGCAACCTCCTTCATAAGGTGGGTGATGGAGGAGCTCGGGTGGGGAATGGGGTGTGCATATTAAGGCCATCTATTTGAGTATACCCCATGTGGAATCCTTGGTGTCTTTCCTGCTGGGTATCCCCAGGTTCAGGCATCGCCCTTGTTGGCACTCCGTGGTGGGTGGGGAACACGTGGGGTGAATCCGTGATTAATTATTATGAATACCCTAAACCTTTCTAAAAATGTTTCTAATTTGAGATCGTCTTCTCAGGAAATTTCAGGGTCTGATAAAAAGAGGAAGCTGGAGGCTTTATCAGATTCTATAGACATTCGACAGGAAAGTTGGCCGGCTTTTATTGTTCTCTCAACAAAGAGTGAACAAAAGCCGGCCTCTAAAATTCATCCTTTTCTTTTGAAGAGGGCTTTGGAGGGTGCAGCAGGCACTTTAAAAAACGTTAAAAAGCTGCGATCCGGAGACATTCTAATCGAATGTTTCCGGAAGCAACAATCTAAAAATTTATTGTCATTGAATAGGATTTCTGATATATCTGTTTTTACATCCCCTCACAATACCCTGAACAGTTGTCAGGGAATAATACGTGACAGGGATGGGGATATCTTCGACCTATCTGAAGAAGAAATCTGTGCAGAACTAAAACCACAGGGTGTTGTCAGAGTGAAACGTTTCACAACAAAAAAAGCTGGCAACATCCTTAAATTAAACACCTATCTGATAACCTTTAATACCACCTCTCTACCATCATATATCTACATTGGCCCGTATAGGGTTAATGTGGATTTATACATACCTAACCCGACACGGTGTTTTACTTGCCAAAAGTTTGGTCATGGCAAAGGCCAGTGTAAAAATAAACTGGTTTGTTTCCGATGCGGCAGTGAAGGTCATGATGGTTTTGACTGCAGCAGCACAATTAAGTGCTGCAATTGCGGCCGAGATCACATGGCCTCCTCTAAGGACTGTCCTCTTTTCATTAAAGAAAAACAAATAATCACCTTAAAAACCACAAACAACATTTCCTATCAGGAAGCCCGCAAATTGGCCTCACTTTCGAGTACGACACCGCAGACTTCGTTTGCCAATGTAGTCAAGCCAGCTGCAACATCTGTTGCAACTCAAACTTCCTTGACTTGGCCCATTGGAAACGACAAACCTAACCCGATCACTGTTGAACGTCCAGCTCAACGTGAACGGAACTCCTGCTCAACCCAGACCATCACAGTAGAAGAAATAAAACCAGTAAAGAATACCGAAAAAAATATACCTGAACCTCAGCCCTCTAAAAATCATAACGAAAAAAACAAATCCAATAACAAAGTTCAAAGTAATATTAAAACCAGTAAACCGAGTGGCCCTACAGAACGTCTGTCTAAGGCCAGAAGAGATCCTATCCAAACATTTAACAGGTTTGGATCGTTGGAGGACGTCGTCCCTTCAACATTAGATGCGGATGTGATGGATACATCACCCGCACCAGGGAGATCTTCCAGCCGATCTCCAAGGAAGGGTCGTCCTCGGTCCAAATATAGAGACAAGTCTCCTATTCGCCTCCCTCCGTAATGTCGGCATACGACAAAGTTATACAGTGGAATTGTCGAGGTCTTAAGGTTAATTTTATTGAAATAACACAACTGGTCCAATCATTAAACCCTATTGCCCTTTGTCTTCAGGAAACTCACCTGAAGACATCTGACAAAGATAAAATAACTCTGAAAAATTATTCACTTTATAGTACATTTTGTCACGAAGAAGAGCGAGCTGCAGGCGGCTCCTCTATCTTCATAAATAACGATATTATCCACAGTCCTGTTGCTCTGGATACAGAGCTTCAGGCTGTGGCCGTTCGTGTCTCAATGTCTAAGACAGTCACTTTGTGTTCGGTTTATATTCCGCCGAACACTTCTTTGTCAGCTTTACAGTTACATAATTTGAAAGAACAATTACCCACACCATTCATAATAATGGGCGATTTTAATTCCCATAACCCCTTATGGGGAAGTAACAGCATAAATAATAAGGGCAAGGTGGTAGAAGATTTTTTAACCAAGGAAGAACTGTGTTATTTCAATGATGGTTCTAATACTCATTTGCATGCGGGTAATGGCATTTATTCTGCTATCGATCTCACTATCACCGATCCATCACTTCTCCTGGATTTTTCTTGGAGAGTGCACGAGGATCTTTGTGGTAGTGACCATTTTCCTATTATCCTAGAGCATGTCACTTCTAATTCTTTAGAACGTGTAGCTAGGTGGAATTTCGATAAAGCAGATTGGATGGCATTTGAGATGTTCTGTGAGGCTGATATCACTCCACAGACTCTCAATGCAGCACATGACCCAATATTTAAATTTAATCAGCTTATATTACGAGCTGCAGATAGAACTATCCCTAAGACCTCGACCAGTTCAAAATCCAAAAGTAAACCCTGGTACGACAATGACTGTCGTAAAGCCATAAAGGACCGTAAAAGGGCTGAACGCAAGTTCAATCATTGTCCTACTAATAATAATTTAACCCAGGTTCGTATTCTGGCAGCTAAGGCTCGTCGATTACTTAAGTCCAAGAGACGATCTTGCTGGCGTAACTTTGTTTCAGGCATTACGTCCAAAACACCTATGCGTAAGGTCTGGAATATGGTTCAGAAACTTAAGGGTAAAAATGGCAAAGCAAAAGTCCAGCACTTGAAAGATGGAGATAACATACTAACTTCTCCATCCGATATAGCTAATAAATTAGCGGAATCCATTTCTAAAAAATCTTCTTCTGAGAATTATACTTCAGAATTTCAGCATGTCAAAAACCAGAAGGAGAAAATCAAATTGCCCCTTTCTTCTAAAAACTTAGAAGATTATAACCGTCCTTTTAATATCGATGAACTAAAAACTGCACTGGGAAAGGCACATGATACAGCGTGTGGTCCTGATAATGTATATTATAAATTTCTGAACCATTTACCAGCTGAACCACTTGAGACTCTCTTGGACTTATTGAACGATATTTGGATAACTGGTAATTTTCCACCCTCATGGAGGGAGGCATGTATTATCCCGGTTCCCAAACCGGGCAAGGATCATACTGATCCAAATAATTATCGTCCCATAGCTCTTACCAGTTGCGTCTGTAAGACTATGGAACGGATGATAAATGATAGACTTGTTTGGTTTCTCGAAACCAACAAGTTACTATCTAATATCCAATGTGGTTTTCGTCAAGGTAGATCCACAGTGGATCACCTTGTTCGACTTGAAAGTTTCATTCGCCATGGTTTTATCAATAATGAACATGTGGTGTCAATATTTTTTGACCTTGAAAAGGCCTACGACACCACATGGAAATATGGCATTTTAAAAGACCTCGCGGATATGGGCCTTAAAGGTCGATTACCTATATTTATATCCAAATTTTTATCAAATCGTCAGTTTAAGGTACGGGTGGCGTCCACTCTTTCGGACTCTTATGAGCAAGAGATGGGTGTACCCCAGGGCAGTATCCTTTCACCTACGCTGTTCAGCATCAAAATTAATAGCTTGACCCAAACATTAACATCTGGAACCGAGGATTGTTTATATGTAGATGATTTTCTGATATGCTACCGCGCTAAAAATATGAATAACATCGAGCGGCAACTGCAGCTTTGTCTCATTAAGATCGAGAAATGGGCAGTTGGCAACGGTTTTAGATTTTCTACGTCTAAAACCGTCGGTATGCATTTCTGTAATAAACGCAAACTTCATCTAGACCCTGAGCTTAAATTTTGTGGTGAACCAGTGAAGATTGTTGGGGAAAATAAATTTTTAGGGGTTATATTCGATAGTAAACTATCTTTTATACCTCACTTAAAAACGCTTAAAGCTAAATGTGTAAAGGCTCTGGATATAATTAAGGTCGTGTCTAGCACCGATTGGGGTGCTGACCGATCTGTTTTACTTAATTTATATCGTTCTCTGGTGAGGTCTAAATTGGACTATGGGTCCATCATTTATGGTTCCGCTAGGAAATCATATCTTAAAATGTTGGATCCGGTCCATCACCAAGGTCTGAGGCTCAGCCTTGGTGCCTTTAGAACCTCACCAGTAGAGAGTTTATACGTGGAGGCCAATGAGCCTTCTTTACATAACCGACGTATTAAACTCAGCCTTCAATATGCAACAAAGCTTAAAGCTCACCCAACAAACCCTGCCTACGACTGTGTTTTCAATCCATCATACGTAGACAAATATACTAAATGTCCTAACAAGATCCCTCCGTTCGGTCTTCGTATACGGGACCATGTTGTGGAAGCTAACATCAAGCTAGAGGAGATAGCTCCGGTATCTTTTCCGGAGTCTCCTCCCTGGCTTCTTCCACAACCTAAACTAATATTTGATCTACGTCAACATAATAAATCGAACACAAATCCTCTTATAATTCAGCAAGCTTTTGCTGAAATTAAGGCTAATTATCCAAATTATAAATTTATATACACTGATGGGTCGAAGGATGGGGACAGGGTTGCGGCTGCGGCTGTCTTAGAACAGCGGGTCTCTTCTCTTCGTCTTCCGTCTTCATCGTCTATCTTTTCTGCAGAAGCCAGGGCTATACTCCTGGCCTTATCATATGTTTCCTCTGGGCGTGCCCAGAGGGCAATGGTATGTAGTGACTCGCTCTCCTGCCTTTTGGCAATGCAGAATAATAAATTGAAAAACCCGCTTATTCTGGAAATTTTAGCCTTACATAGAAAATTGATTAAAAGAGGCAAAGATATTATATTCTGTTGGATACCAAGCCATGTTGGTATCCATGGAAACACAGTCGTGGACAGGGAGGCAAAGGCTGCCCTAAATAAATCCCTATCAAAAGTTAAAATCCCATACGCTGATTTTAAATCTAACATTCTTAAGTATATTCGTCGCCTTTGGCAGGGTGAATGGGACGTGCAGGTGTGTAATAAACTGCACGCTATTCACCCTGTCATTGGCCCTAACTCTTATACACTGGGTATGTCTCGTAGAGACCAAGTGGTTTTAACAAGATGCCGTGTTGGGCATTCTCGTCTAACACACAATTTTATCCTGGATGGGAGCAGTGCTCCCGAGTGTGTTGGATGTGGTGCTGAATACGGCATCAAACATATACTGGTTGACTGTGTGGACTTTGCCCATGTGCGGCAAAAATTCTACACAGTAAACTCCATGTATGATTTGTTTGACAGCATCGCTGGCGACGCTGTCATAAAATATTTGAAGGCCATTGGCCTGTATCATAAAATATAAATTTTATTTTCATACGTACTAGTGATAAAACTTCCTTAATATGCTGGTTTTCGAGTTTTAGCTGTTTTGGTTTTCTTACCTGATTTTAATCATGTCCGTACGTTTTTGGTTTGTTTTTAATGTTCTCATGTCACCATCGAAAACCTGAACTGTCTCGTGGTTCCACCTTGTTCTCGCCACGATATGGCTGAGATATTGCCGATGTGGCGTTAAGCCATAATCATTCATTCATTCATCCTCTGAATAGCATTAATTTCTTCGTATTTTTTCTTCTGACGTCTTTTGCCATGTGACTATGAAAAGGTCTTGATTTTGTACTTAAGGTTATCCCACCATATACAAATGTCGTGAACATACAACGGACAAGTCAACTGTTTGTCAATTAGCTGACCCCCGTGGGGTTCCCGGGAGTGAAAAGAATAGGGCCCCAGTTCTCTAGGCAAGCTTGTCGTACGAGGCGACTAACCTAGGGCTCTCCCGTGTGGTTCCGGTGAATAGAATAGTTCCACAGCCTCCCCGGGCTGGTCGTACAAGGCGACTAAAAGGGGCAACCTGTTTGCCGTGGGTTGCGACCCGTGATGGGGGAGGACGGGATCCTGGTGGCTGAGGGCGGGTTGAACTTGCGAGATCCTCACGCCCAACACTCCACTTCGGCCCTTACTTCTCCAAAGACGGGCGGTCGGATGGCCCGCTCCGATCAATCGGCTGGTCACGCCTTGCCTCTGCGTGGTCCCAAAACTTCTCTATAAAAACACTCTTTAGAGATCAAATGATTTTTCTCAAATTTCGTTCGTGGGATTGCGTTTGAGGCGGTGGCTGTAGGGTCACTCAAGTAGTCCGTGTCTAATGTGCAACCTCCTTCATAGGGTGGGTGATGGAGGAGCTCGGGTGGGGAATGGGGTGTGCATATTAAGGCCATCTATTTGAGTATACCCCATGTGGAATCCTTGGTGTCTTTCCTGCTGGGTATCCCCAGGTTCAGGCATCGCCCTTGTTGGCACTCCGTGGTGGGTGGGGAACACGTGGGGTGAATCCGTGATTAATTATTATGAATACCCTAAACCTTTCTAAAAATGTTTCTAATTTGAGATCGTCTTCTCAGGAAATTTCAGGGTCTGATAAAAAGAGGAAGCTGGAGGCTTTATCAGATTCTATAGACATTCGACAGGAAAGTTGGCCGGCTTTTATTGTTCTCTCAACAAAGAGTGAACAAAAGCCGGAATCTAAAATTCATCCTTTTCTTTTGAAGAGGGCTTTGGAGGGTGCAGCAGGCACTTTAAAAAACGTTAAAAAGCTGCGATCCGGAGACATTCTAATCGAATGTTTCCGGAAACAACAATCTAAAAATTTATTGTCATTGAATAGGATTTCTGATATATCTGTTTTTACATCCCCTCACAATACCCTGAACAGCTGTCAGGGAATAATACGTGACAGGGATGGGGATATTTTCGACCTATCTGAAGAAGAAATCTGTGCAGAACTAAAACCACAGGGTGTTGTCAGAGTGAAGCGTTTCACAACAAAAAAAGCTGGCAACATCCTCAAATTAAACACCTATCTGATAACCTTTAATAGTACCTCTCTACCATCATATATCTACATTGGCCCGTATAGGGTTAATGTGGATTTATACATACCTAACCCTACACGGTGTTTTACTTGCCAAAAGTTTGGTCATGGCAAAGGCCAGTGTAAAAATAAACTGGTTTGTTTCAGATGCGGCAGTGAAGGTCATGATGGTTTTGACTGCAGCAGCACAATTAAGTGCTGCAATTGCGGCCGAGATCACATGGCCTCCTCTAAGGACTGTCCTCTTTTCATTAAAGAAAAACAAATAATCACCTTAAAAACTACAAACAATATTTCCTATCAGGAGGCCCGCAAATTGGCCTCACTTTCGAGTACGACACCGCAGACTTCGTTTGCCAATGTAGTCAAGCGAGCTGCAACATCTGTTGCAACTCAAACTTCCTTGACTTGGCCCATTGGAAACGACAAACCTAACCCGATCAATGTTGAACGTCCAGCTCAACCTGAACGGAACTCCTGCTCAACCCAGACCCTCACAGTAGAACAAATAAAACCAGTAAAGAATACCGAAAAAAATATACCTGAACCTCAGCCCTCTAAAAATCATAACGACAAAAACAAATCCAATAGCAAAGTTCAAAGTAATATTAAAACCAGTAAACCGAGTGGCCATACAGAACGTCTGTCTAAGGCCACTCGAGATCCTGTCCAAACATTTAACAGGTTTGGATCGTTGGAGGACGTCGTCCCTTCAACATTAGAAGCGGATGTGATGGATACATCACCCGCACCAGGGAGATCTTCCAGCCGATCTCCAAGAAAGGGTCGTCCTCGGTCCAAATATAGAGACAAGTCTCCTATTCGCCTCCCTCCGTAATGTCTACATACGACAAAATTATACAGTGGAATTGTCGAGGTCTTAAGGTAAATTTTATTGAAATAACACAGCTGGTCCAATCATTAAACCCTATTGCCCTTTGTCTTCAGGAAACTCACCTGAAGACATCTGACAAAGATAAAATAACTCTGAAAAATTATTCACTTTATAGTACATTTTGTCACGAAGAAGAGCGAGCTGCAGGCGGCTCCTCTATCTTCATAAATAACAATATTATCCACAGTCCTGTTGCTCTGGATACAGAGCTTCAGGCTGTGGCCGTTCGTGTCTCAATGTCTAAGACAGTCACTTTGTGTTCGGTTTATATTCCGCCGAACACTTCTTTGTCAGCTTTACAGTTACATAATTTGAAAGAACAATTACCCACACCCTTCATAATAATGGGCGATTTTAATTCCCATAACCCCTTATGGGGAAGTAACAGCATAAATAATAAGGGCAAGGTAGTAGAAGATTTTTTAACCAAGGAGGAACTGTGTTATTTCAATGATGGTTCTAATACTCATTTACATCCGGGTAATGGCATTTATTCTGCTATCGATCTCACTATCACTGATCCATCACTTCTCCTGGATTTTTCTTGGAGAGTGCACGAGGATCTTTGTGGTAGTGACCATTTTCCTATTATCCTAGAGCATGTCACTTCTAATTCTTTAGAACGTGTAGCTAGGTGGAAGTTCGATAAAGCAGATTGGATGGCATTTGAGATGTTCTGTGAGGCTGATATCACTCCACAGACTCTCAATGCAGCACATGACCCAATATTTAAGTTTAATCAGCTTATATTACGAGCTGCAGATAGAACTATCCCTAAGACCTCGACCAGTCCAAAATCCAAAAGTAAACCCTGGTACGACAATGACTGTCGTAAAGCCATAAAGGACCGCAAAGGGGCCGAACGTATATTCAATCATTGTCCTACTGATAAAAATTTGAACCAGGTTCGTATTCTGGCAGCTAAGGCTCGTCGATTACTTAAATCCAAGAGACGATCTTGCTGGCGGAACTTTGTTTCAGGCATTACGTCCAAAACACCTATGCGTGAGGTCTGGAATATGGTTCAGAAACTAAAGGGTAAAAATAACAAAGCAAAAGTCCAGCACTTGAAAGATGGAGATAACACACTAACTTCTCCATCCGATATAGCTAATAAATTAGCGGAATCCATTTCCAAAAAATCTTCTTCTGAGAATTATACTTCAGAATTTCAACATATCAAAAACCAGAAGGAGAAAATGAAATTGCCCTTTTCTTCTAAAAACTTAGAAGATTATAATCGTCCTTTTAATATCGATGAACTAAAAACTGCACTCAGAAAGGCACATGATACAGCATGTGGTCCTGATAACGTATATTATAAATTTCTGAACCATTTACCAGCTGAACCAGTTGAGACTCTCTTGGACTTATTGAACGATATTTGGATAACTGGTAATTTTCCACCCTCATGGAGGGAGGCATGCATTATCCCGGTTCCCAAACCGGGTAAGGATCATACTGATCCAAATAATTACCGTCCCATAGCTCTTACCAGTTGCGTCTGTAAGACTATGGAACGGATGATAAATGATAGACTTGTTTGGTTTCTCGAAACCAACAAGTTACTATCTAATATCCAATGTGGTTTTCGTCAAGGTAGATCCACAGTGGATCACCTTGTTCGACTTGAAAGTTTCATTCGCAATGGTTTTATTAACAATGAACATGTGGTGTCAGTATTTTTTGACCTTGAAAAGGCCTACGACACCACATGGAAATATGGCATTTTAAAAGACCTCGCGGATATGGGCCTTAAAGGTCGATTACCTATATTTATATCCAAATTTTTATCAAATCGTCAGTTTAAAGTACGGGTGGGGTCCACTCTTTCGGACTCTTATGAGCAAGAGATGGGTGTACCCCAGGGCAGTATCCTTTCACCTACGCTGTTCAGCATCAAAATTAATAGCTTGGCCCAAACATTAACATCTGGAACCGAGGGTTGTTTATATGTAGATGATTTTTTGATATGCTACCGGGCGAAAAATATGAATAACATCGAGCGGCAACTGCAGCTTTGTCTCAATAAGATCGAGAAATGGGCAGTTGCCAATGGTTTTAGATTTTCTACGTCTAAAACCGTCGGTATGCATTTCTGCAATAAACGCAAACTTCATCTAGACCCTGAGCTTAAATTTTGTGGTGAACCAGTGGAGATTGTTGGGGAAAATAAATTTTTAGGAGTTATATTCGATAGTAAATTATCTTTTATACCTCACATAAAAACGCTTAAAGCTAAATGTATAAAGGCTCTCGATATAATTAAGGTCGTGTCTAGCACCGATTGGGGTGCTGACCGATCTGTTTTACTTAATTTATATCGTTCTCTGGTGAGGTCTAAATTGGACTATGGGTCCATCATTTATGGTTCCGCTAGGAAATCATATCTTAAAATGTTGGATCCGGTCCATCACCAAGGTCTGAGGCTCAGCCTTGGTGCCTTTAGAACCTCACCAGTAGAGAGTTTATACGTGGAGGCCAATGAGCCTTCTTTACATAACCGACGTATTAAACTCAGCCTTCAATACGCAACAAAGCTTAAAGCTCACCCAACAAACCCTGCCTACGACTGTGTTTTCAATCCATCATATGTAGACAAATATACTAAATGTCCTAAGAAGATCCCTCCGTTCGGTCTTCGTATACAGGACCATGTTGTGGAAGCTAACATCAAGCTAGAGGAGATAGCTCCGGTATCTTTTCCGGAGTCTCCTCCCTGGCTTCTTCCACAACCTAAACTAATATTTGATCTACGTCAATATAATAAATCGAATACAAACCCTCTTATAATTCAACAAGCTTTTGCTGAAATTAAGGGTAATTATCCAAATTATAAATTTATATACACTGATGGGTCAAAGGATGAGGACAGGGTTGCGGCTGCGGCTGTCTTAGAACAGCGGGTCTCTTCTCTTCGTCTTCCGTCTTCATCGTCTATCTTTTCTGCAGAAGCCAGGGCTATACTCCTGGCCTTATCATATGTTTCCTCTGGGCGTGCCCAGAGGGCTATGGTATGCAGTGACTCGCTCTCCTGCCTTTTGGCAATGGAGAATAATAAATTCAAAAACCCGCTTATTATGGAAATTTTAGCCTTACATAGAAAATTGATTAAAAGAGGCAAAGATATTATATTCTGTTGGATACCAAGCCATGTTGGTATCCATGGAAACACAGTCGTGGACAGGGAGGCAAAGGCTGCCCTAAATAAATCCCTATCAAAAGTTAAAATCCCATACGCTGATTTTAAATCTAACATTCTTAAGTATATTCGTCGCCTTTGGCAGGGTGAATGGGACGTGCAGGTGTGTAATAAACTGCACGCTATTCACCCTGTCATTGGCCATAACTCTTATACACTGGGTATGTCTCGTAGAGACCAAGTGGTTTTAACAAGATGCCGTGTTGGGCATTCTCGTCTAACACACAATTTCATCCTGGATGGGAGCAGTGCTCCCGAGTGTGTTGGATGTGGTGCTGAATACGGCATCAAACATATACTGGTTGACTGTGTGGACTTTGCCCATGTGCGGCAAAAATTCTACACAGTAAACTCCATGTATGATTTGTTTGACAGCATCGCTGGCGACGCTGTCATAAAATATTTGAAGGCCATTGGCCTGTATCATAAAATATAAATTTTATTTTCATACGTACTAGTGATAAAACTTCCTTAATGTGCTGGTTTTCGAGTTTTAGCTGTTTTGGTTTTCTTACCTGATTTTAATCATGTCCGTACGTTTTTGGTTTGTTTTTAATGTTCTCATGTCACCATCGAAAACCTGAACTGTCTCGTGGTTCCACCTTGTTCTCGCCACGATATGGCTGAGATATTGCCGATGTGGCGTTAAGCCATAATCATTCATTCATTCAATTAGCTGATTCACGGCAGAGCAAAAACCATCGTCATTTAACAACGTGTTATTAAAAACATATAGGCCAGGGCCTCTTTCCACACTAGAAAATTCAAACTTTGCATAGACGATGGAATGGTCACTATAGGGAGAAAATTTTATATGGACGTATTGACAACTAGCCAACAACTGCCTAGAAATTAAACAATGATCTATTCTACTCTGGCGCAACACACCGTCCACATGACGTCGCCACGTAAAACCAGTTTTATCAGGATGCCTTGTACGCCACAAATCTGCTAGATTGTAAGTTTGCATAGTATTGCATAATACCGCCCTAGACTTATCGGACTCCAAAGTAAGGCTTGAGCGATCCTCCCGTGCAAAAACCGTGTTAAAATCGCCCATCATGATGAGAGGTCTATCGCTCACTACATGCACTAGATTTTTAAAAAAGTCAGTTCTCTCCGCAACAGAATTCGGAGCGTAAACATTGATGACATCGATTTCATTTACCTGAATAAAAATTGTTACCTTAATACAACGACCTGAGTCACTGAAATAAACGTCCTTAATGTAATGTTTATGTTGTTTTCTGATCACAAAGGCTACACCTTTAAACTTGTCTGGAGAATTACTATAATATATATCGCAGTCTATAACGTGTTTAATGTTTTCTATGAAAGCATCATCCCAGTGTGTTTCCTGTAGCGCAATAAGGTCTGAAGTAATATGATGGTTCAGAACTTCCTTTAACTTATTTATATCCCTGAGTCCATTACAATTCAATGTGGCAAAAGTAAACATGAGAAAAAGAGTGAAAAAGCATAGACATACCGCCATGATGACAATTCTTAAGAGGAAAACCATTAGTGTCAGTTTACATATTATCCTTCTTCTTGTATGGGACCATCCTTCTCGCTTTGTTTAGATTCGGCTGGGGTTTGTACCGTCGTCTACGTTTGCTGATCACCTCAGAAAATGCCGATCCTTGTGAGGAGTCTATGTCTCCACAATCGCTGTCTCTCCCCTCCTCTTGGTCAACCCTCATCGCACCACTTGTTACCCTGCAGTCCGGGTCATTGTTGTCGCCACCACACTCAGGGAGAACAGGCACGAGAACTCCGCTCTGCAGCGCCTGCTGCTCTGGATCTGCTCTTTCATTACCGGTCGTTGCCGCGAGCTGGGTCTCAAGAATATCTGGGTTGTTGAGCTCGGGCGCTTGTAGGCTTTCATGCCTACCTTCGTCGTCGTGAACTGTTGTCGCCTGGTTGGCCACCCGTTCATCATTCTCCGATTGTGAGCACTGGCAAGTAAACATGTTACAGGTGCCACATTCTATGTGTTCATTGCATATGCAAGGGGAACAGTTGCAATCGAAACACCCTTCGCAGTAACACCTTTCACCTGCTTTACCACAATTCTCACACCGGGGGGTGGCGCACCCCTTTGCCATGTGGCCCTGGCGCAAACAGGTATGGCAGCGAAATTCTGGGCAATCCTTAAATAAATGATCGTGGGACAAGCACAAGGAGCAGACCTTTACTTGATTGTCATGTACAACACGAAAATATTCGTAGCTGTTTCCCGTGCTAAACTTCATGGAATACGGCAACGATTTCACATTTGGTGGAAGAACAACGCGCACATACCTTGTTCCATCGGCTATATTGGTACCTTTGTAAAAGCGCCGTTTGATTTCCGTCACCGTTTCCACATTCATTTCCAAGAGTTTGGCTCTAATTTCGCTGTCCTGCACACAGCTCGATAAGTGCATGAATGACACGACCACAGACCTTCTTGTAACCTCTGTGCACGAACACTCCTGGCCCTCTACCGTAATCCCATCTTTCAATAAATCACACACTTCTTTCTCTGCCACAGTAATCTCGAACCCAACGGTACCTTTCGGCACACATGCAAGAAGACTGTTTAGTCCACAAAGATGTTCAATTTCCGCAATCACCTTTTCAGCCGATATTCTCCTGTTGTCTCCAACCTCCAAAAGTAACGATAAATCCTTCTGGTACAAACTTCCATTCCGGGAATGCCGATTCATGTTTGAGGAGGCCATAGCGAAAAATCCAGGCCCCTCGGGATAAACAACGCCAACAACAACAACAACTCGCAGCACACAAAACACGTCCGACCACCAAGGCAGTCACAGCCGAACGCTCGTGAGACTGACGCGCTGCCTACTGCGCTACCGAGGCGACCTAGTAATATTAAGTAATTTCTAGTGATAAGCAACCCTCCTCAAGAGCGAACTCGAATATCGATAGTTTTTAATTCTTTTGTTAAAAAGCTCCATTTATTCTCGAGGAAAATATTACAAATTGTAGCCATCGAAAAAAGAGCGAAAAAAAAAAACACAAGTCATAAAACTTTGATAAAAGCCCTGCACTTCTAGGCCCCTTTATGATAATAAGTCATTCCTTATTATACGGCAGCGTTGACAAAAGCTAATTCAAACATCGACAGTTTTTATTTGTTTGCCAACAAAACTTCAATTACTTTCCACCAAAAGGTTGAAAATGGTAGCCTCGCAAAAAAAAAAGAAAAAAAAAAGAAAAAAACACAAGTCACCATATTTCTATATAAAACTCTGTTTAAAATTTACAGAAAATCATTCCCTCGGGTGAGGATCGAACTTACGATCTTGAAGTTGCTCTTTTCAATGTGATTATCAAACTGACGGCATGGATACTGCGCTATCGATTGCCAGAGATAATATTAAGGAACTTCTAAATATACGCTATCCTAAACGAATGCCACTTCGAATATCGACAGTTATTGGTTGTCTTACAAAAAAGCTTCAATCATTTTCTACCCAAAGGTTTGAAAGTGTAGTCTTGGGAAAAAGAATACAAGCAATAAAACTTTGATAGTAAAAACATATATCAGCTTTATAGAAAAAGTTTGCCCCGGGTGAGGATCGAACTCACGACCTTCAGATTGCCCTTTTCAATGTGATTATGAGACTGACGCGCTGCCTACTGCGCTACCGAGGCGACCTAGTAATATTAAGTAATTTCTAGTGATAAGCAACCCTCCTCAAGAGCAAACTCGAATATCGATAGTTTTTAATTCTTTTGTTAAAAAGCTCCATTTATTCTCGAGGAAAATATTACAAATTGTAGCCTTCGAAAAAGAGCGAAAAAAAAAACACAAGTCATAAAACTTTTATAAAAGAACTGCACTACTTAATCCCCTTTATAATATTAAGTAATTCCTTATTATACGGCAACGTCGACTAAAGCCAATACAAACATCGACAGTTTTTATTTCTCTGCCAACAAAACTTCAATTACTTTCCACCAAAAGGTTCAAAATGGTAGCCTCGCAAAAAAAAAAAAAAAAAAGGAAAAAGAAAAAAACACAAGTCACCATATTTCTATATAAAACTCTGTTTCAAATTTACAGAAAATCATTCCCCCCCCATGAGGATCGAACTCACGACCTTGAATTTGCTCTTTTTAATGTGATTATCAAACTGACGCCATGACTACTGCGCTACCGACTGCCAGAGATAATACTGAGGAACTTCTAAATATACGCTATCCTAAACGAAGGCCACTTCGAATATCGACAGTTATTGGTTGTCTTAGAAAAAAGCTTCAATCATTTTCTACCCATAGGTTTGAAAGTGTAGTCTTGGGAAAAAGAATACAAGCAATAAAACTTTGATAGTAAAAACATATATCAGCTTTATAGAAAAAGTTTGCCCCGGGTGAGGATCGAACTCACGACCTTCAGATTGCCCTTTTCAATGTGATTATGAGACTGACGCGCTGCCTACTGCGCTACCGAGGCGACCTAGTAATATTAAGTAATCCCTATTCATAAGCTATCCTCCTCTAAAGCGAATTCGAATATCGATAGTTTTTATTTCCTTTGCTAAAAACCTCCATTTATTTTCGAGGAAAATATTACAAATTGTAGCCTTCGAAAAAGAGCGAAAAAACAAAAAAAAAAAACAAACACAAGTCATAAAACTTTTATAAAAGAACTGCGCTACTTAATCCCCTTTATAATATTAAGTAATTCCTTATTATACGGCAACGTCGACAAAAGCCAATACAAACATCGACAGTTTTTAGTTCTTTTGCAACAAAAATTCAATTACTTTCCACCAAAAGGTTGAAAATGGTAGAAGCGAACAAAAAAAAAAAAAATCAAAAATAATAAAAAGCAAAAAAAAAAACAAAAACAAACACAAGTCACCATATTTCTATAAAAAAACTCTGCTTCAAATTTATAGAAAATCATTCCCTCGGGTGAGGATCGAACTCACGATCTTGAAGTTGCTCTTTTCAATGTGATTATCAAACTGACGCCATGGCTACTGCGCTATCGATTGCCAGAGATAATATTAAGGAACTTCTAAATATACGCTATCCTAAACGAATGCCACTTCGAATATCGACAGTTATTGGTTGTCTTACAAAAAAACTTCAATCATTTTCTACCCAAAGGTTTGAAAGTGTAGTCTTGGGAAAAAGAATACAAGCAATAAAACTTTGATAGTAAAAACATATATCAGCTTTATAGAAAAAGTTTGCCCCGGGTGAGGATCGAACTCACGACCTTCAGATTGCCCTTTTCAATGTGATTATGAGACTGACGCGCTGCCTACTGCGCTACCGAGGCGATCTGATAATATTCAGTAATTCCTATTCATAAGCTATCCTCCTCTAAAGCGAATTCGGATATCGATAGTTTTTATTTCCTTTGCTAAAAACCTCCAGTTATTTTCGAGGAAAATATTACAAATTGTAGAATTCGAAAAAGAGCAAAAAACCAAAAATCATTTTCTACGCAAAGGTTTGAAAGTGTAGTCTTGGGAAAAAGAATACAAGCAATAAAACTTTGATAGTAAAAACATATATCAGCTTTATAGAAAAAGTTTGCCCTGGGTGAGGATCGAACTCACGACCTTCAGATTGCCCTTTTCAATGTGATTATGAGACTGACGCGCTGCCTACTGCGCTACCGAGGCGACCTAGTAATATTAAATAATTCCTATTCATAAGCTATCCTCCTCTAACGCGAATTCGAATATCGATAGTTTTTATTTCCTTTGCTAAAAACCTCCATTTTTTTTCGAGGAAAATATTACAAATTGTAGCCTTCGAAAAAGAGCGAAAAAAACAAAAAAAAAAACAAACACAAGTCATAAAACTTTTATAAAAGAACTGCGCTACTTAATCTCCTTTATAATATTAAGTGATTCCTTATTATACGGCAACGTCGACAAAAGCCAATACAAACATCGACAGTTTTTAGTTCTTTTGCAACAAAAATTCAATTACTTTCCACCAAAAGGTTGAAAATTGTAGAAGCGAACAAAAAAAAAAATTCAAAAATAATAAAAAGCAAAAAAAAAAAAACAAAACAAACACAAGTCACCATATTTCTATAAAAACAACTCTGTTTCAAATTTATAGAAAATCATTCCCTCGGGTGAGGATCGAACTCACGATCTTGAAGTTGCTCTTTTCAATGTGATTATCAAACTGACGCCATGGCTACTGCGCTATCGATTGCCAGAGATAATATTAAGGAACTTCTAAATATACGCTATCCTAAACGAAGGCCACTTCGAATATCGACAGTTATTGGTTGTCTTACAAAAAAGCTTCAATCATTTTCAACCCAAAGGTTTGAAAGTGTAGTCTTGGGAAAAAGAATACAAGCAATAAAACTTTGATGGTAAAAACATGTATCAGCTTTATAGAAAAAGTTTGCCCCGGGTGAGGATCGAACTCACGACCTTCAGATTGCCCTTTTCAATGTGATTATGATACTGACGCGCTGCCTACTGCGCTACCGAGGCGATCTGATAATATTTAGTAATTCCTATTCATAAGCTATCCTCCTCTAAAGCGAATTCGAATATCGATAGTTTTTATTTCCTTTGCTAAAAACCTCCATTTATTTTCGAGGAAAATATTACAAATTGTAGCTTTCGAAAAAGAGCGAAAAACCAAAAATCATTTTCTACGCAAAGGTTTGAAAGTGTAGTCTTGGGAAAAAGAATACAAGCAATAAAACTTTGATAGTAAAAACATATATCAGCTTTATCGAAAAAGTTTGCCCCGGTTGAGGATCGAACTCACGACCTTCAGATTGCCCTTTTCAATGTGATTATGAGACTGACGCGCTGCCTACTGCGCTACCGAGGCGACCTAGTAATATTAAGTAATTCCTATTCATAAGCTATCCTCCTCTAAAGCGAATTCGAATATCGATAGTTTTTATTTCCTTTGCTAAAAACCTCCATTTATTTTCGAGGAAAATATTACAAATTGTAGCCTTCGAAAAAGAGCGAAAAAACAAAAAAAAAAACAAACACAAGTGATAAAACTTTTATAAAAGAACTGCGCTACTTAATCCCCTTTATAATATTAAGTAATTCCTTATTATACGGCAACGTCGACTAAAGCCAATACAAACATCGACAGTTTTTAGTTCTTTTGCAACAAAAATTCAATCACTTTCCACCAAAAGTTTGAAAATTGTAGAATCGCCAAAAAAAAAAAAAAAAAAAAAAATTAAAAATAATAAAAAGCATAAAAAAAAAAACAAACACAAGTCACCATATTTCTATAAAAAAAAACTCTGTTTCAAATTTACAGAAAATCATTCCCTCGGGTGAGGATCGAACTCACGATCTTGAAGTTTCTCTTTTCAATGTGATTATCAAACTGACGCCATGGCTACTGCGCTATCGATTGCCAGAGATAATATTAAGGAACTTCTAAATATACGTTATCCTAAACGAATGCCACTTCGAATATCGACAGTTATTGGTTGTCTTACAAAAAAGCTTCAATCATTTTCTACCCAAAGGTTTGAAAGTGTAGTCTTGGGAAAAAGAATACAAGCAATAAAACTTTGATAGTAAAAACATATATCAGCTTTATAGAAAAAGTTTGCCCCGGGTGAGGATCGAACTCACGACCTTCAGATTGCCCTTTTCAATGTGATTATGAGACTGACGCGCTGCCTACTGCGCTACCGAGGCGACCTAGTAATATTAAGTAATTCCTATTCATAAGCTATCGTCCTCTAAAGCGAATTCGAATATCGATAGTTTTTATTTCCTTTGCTAAAAACCTCCATTTATTTTCGAGGAAAATATTACAAATTGTAGCCTTCGAAAAAGAGCGAAAAAACAAAAAAAAAACAAACACAAGTGATAAAACTTTTATAAAAGAACTGCGCTACTTAATCCCCTTTATAATATTAAGTAATTCCTTATTATACGGCAACGTCGACTAAAGCCAATACAAACATCGACAGTTTTTAGTTCTTTTGCAACAAAAATTCAATTACTTTCCACCAAAAGGTTGAAAATTGTAGAATCGCCAAAAAAAAAAAAAAAAAAAATCAAAAATAATAAAAAGCATCAAAAAAAACAAACAAACACAAGTCACCATATTTCTATAAAAAAAACTCTGTTTCAAATTTATAGAAAATCATTCCCTCGAGTGAGGATCGAATTCACGATTTTGAAGTTGCTCTTTTCAATGTGATTATCAAACTGACGCCATGGCTACTGCGCTATCGATTGCCAGATATAATATTAAGGAAGTTCTAAATATACGCTATCCTAAACGAATGCCACTTCGAATATCGACAGTTATTGGTTGTCTTACAAAAAAACTTCAATCATTTTCTACGCATAGGTTTGAAAGTGTAGTCTTGGGAAAAAGAATACAAGCAATAAAACTTTGATAGTAAAAACATATATCAGCTTTATAGAAAAAGTTTGCCCCGGGTGAGGATCGAACTCACGACCTTCAGATTGCCCTTTTCAATGTGATTATGAGACTGACGCACTGCCTACTGCGCTACCGAGGCGATCTGATAATATTTAGTAATTCCTATTCATAAGCTATCCTCCTCTAAAGCGAATTCGAATATCGATAGTTTTTATTTCCTTTGCTACAAACCTCCAGTTATTTTCGAGGAAAATATTACAAATTGTAGCCTTCGAAAAAGAGCGAAAAACCAAAAATCATTTTCTACGCAAAGGTTTGAAAGTGTAGTCTTGGGAAAAAGAATACAAGCAATAAAACTTTGATAGTAAAAACATATATCAGCTTTATAGAAAAAGTTTGCCCCGGGTGAGGATCGAACTCACGACCTTCAGATTGCCCTTTTCAATGTGATTATGAGACTGACGCGCTGCCTACTGCGCTACCGAGGCGACCTAGTAATATTAAGTAATTCCTATTCATAAGCTATCCTCCTCTAAAGCGAATTCGAATATCGATAGTTTTTATTTCCTTTGCTAAAAAGCTCCATTTATTTTCGAGGAAAATATTACAAATTGTAGCCTTCGAAAAAGAGCGAAAAAAAAAAAAACACAAGTCATAAAACTTTGATAAAAGCCCTGCACTTCTTAGGCCGGTTTATGATATTAAGTAATTCCTTATTATACGGCAGCGTTGACAAAAGCTAATTCAAACATCGACAGTTTTTATTTCTCTGCCAACAAAACTTCAATTACTTTCCACCAAAAGGTTCAAAATGGTAGCCTCGACAAAAAAAAAAAGAAAAAAAAAGAAAAAAACACAAGTCACCATATTTCTATATAAAACTCTGTTTCAAATTTACAGAAAATCATTCCCTCGGGTGAGGATCGAACTTACGATCTTGAAGTTGCCCTTTTCAATGTGATTATCAAACTGACGGCATGGATACTGCGCTATCGATTGCCAGAGATAATATTAAGGAGCTTCTAAATATACGCTATCCTAAACGAAGGCCACTTCGAATATCGACAGTTATTGGTTGTCTTACAAAAAAGCTTCAATCATTTTCTACCCAAAGGTTTGAAAGTGTAGTCTTGGGAAAAAGAATACAAGCAATAAAACTTTGATAGTAAAAACATATATCAGCTTTATCGAAGAAGTTTGCCCCGTGTGAGGATCGAACTCACGACCTTCAGATTGCCCTTTTCAATGTGATTATGAGACTGACGCGCTGCCTACTGCGCTACCGAGGCGACCTAGTAACATTAAGTAATCCCTATTCATAAGCTATCCTCCTCTAAAGCGAATTCGAATATCGATAGTTTTTATTTCCTTTGCTAAAAACCTCCATTTATTTTCGAGGAAAATATTACAAATTGTAGCCTTCGAAAAAGAGCGAAAAAACAAAAAAGAAAACAAACACACGTCATAAAACTTTTAAAAAAGAACTGCGCTACTTAATCCCCTTTATAATATTAAGTAATTCCTTATTATACGGCAACGTCGACTAAAGCCAATACAAACATCGACAGTTTTTAGTTCTTTTGCAACAAAAATTCAATTACTTTCCACCAAAAGGTTGAAAATTGTAGAATCGCCAAAAAAAAAAAAATCAAAAATAATAAAAAGCAAAAAAAAAAAACAAACAAAGACAAGTCACCATATTTCTATAAAAAAACTCTGTTTCAAATTTACAGAAAATCATTCCCTCGGGTGAGGATCGAACTCACGATCTTGAAGTTGCTCTTTTCAATGTGATTATCAAACTGACGCCATGGATACTGCGCTATCGATTGCCAGAGATAATATTAAGGAACTTCTAAATATACGTTATCCTAAACGAATGCCATTTCGAATATCGACAGTTATTGGTTGTCTTACAAAAAAACTTCAATCATTTTCTACGCATAGGTTTGAAAGTGTAGTCTTGGGAAAAAGAATACAAGCAATAAAACTTTGATAGTAAAAACATATATCCGCTTTATAGAAAAAGTTTGCCCCGGGTGAGGATCGAACTCACGACCTTCAGATTGCCCTTTTCAATGTGATTATGAGACTGACGCGCTGCCTACTGCGCTACCGAGGCGACCTAGTAATATTAAGTAATCCCTATACATAAGCTATCGTCCTCAAGAGCAAACTCGAATATCGATAGTTTTTCATTCTTTTGTTAAAAAGCTCCATTTATTCTCGAGGAAAATATTACAAATTGTAGCCTTCGAAAAAGAGCGAAAAAAGAAAACACAAGTCATGAAACTTTGATAAAAGCCCTGCACTACTTAATCCCCTTTATAATATTAAGTAATTCCTTATTATACGGCAACGTCGACTAAAGCCAATACAAACATCGACAGTTTTTAGTTCTTTTGCAACAAAAATTCAATTACTTTCCACCAAAAGGTTGAAATGGTAGAATCGCCCAAAAAAAAAAAAAAAAAATCAAAAATAATAAAAAGCAAAATAAAAAAACAAAACGAACACAAGTCAACATATTTCTATAAAAAAAACTCTGTTTCAAATTTACAGAAAATCATTCCCTCGGGTGAGGATCGAACTCACGATTTTGAAGTTGCTATTTTCAATGTGATCCTCAAACTGACGCCATGGCTACTGCGCTATCGATTGCAAGATATAATATTAAGGAAGTTCTAAATATACGCTATCCTAAACGAATGCCACTTCGAAAATCGACAGTTATTGTTTGTCTTACAAAAAATCTTCAATCATTTTCTCCCCAAAGGTTTGAAAGTGTAGTCTTGGGAAAAAGAATACAAGCAATAAAACTTTGATAGTAAAAACATATATCAGCTTTATAGAAAAAGTTTGCCCCGGGTGAGGATCGAACTCACGACCTCCAGATTGCCCTTTTCAATGTGATTATGAGACTGACGCGCTGCCTACTGCGCTACCGAGGCGACCTAGTAATATTAAGTAATTTCTAGTAATAAGCAACCCTCCTCAAGAGCGAACTCGAATATCGATAGTTTTTAATTCTTTTGTTAAAAAGCTCCATTTATTCTCGAGGAAAATATTACAAATTGTAGCCATCGAAAAGGAGCGAAAAAAAAAAACACAAGTCATAAAACTTTGATAAAAGCCCTGCACTTCTTAGGCCCCTTTATGATATTAAGTCATTCCTTATTATACGGCAGCGTTGACAAAAGCTAATTCAAACATCGACAGTTTTTATTTCTCTGCCAACAAAACTTCAATTACTTTCCACCAAAAGGTTCAAAATGGTAGCCTCGACAAAAAAAAAAGAAAAAAAAAGAAAAAAACACAAGTCACCATATTTCTATATAAATCTCTGTTTCAAATTTACAGAAAATCATTCCCTCGGGTGAGGATCGAACTTACGATCTTGAAGTTGCTCTTTTCAATGTGATTATCAAACTGACGGCATGCCTACTGCGCTATCGATTGCCAGAGATATTATTAAGGAACTTCTAAATATACGCTATCCTAAACGAAGGCCACTTCGAATAGCGACAGTTATTGGTTGTCTTACAAAAAAGCTTCAATCATTTTCTACCCAAAGGTTTGAAAGTGTAGTCTTGGGAAAAAGAATACAAGCAATAAAACTTTGATGGTAAAAACATATATCAGCTTTATAGAAAAAGTTTGCCCCGGGTGAGGATCGAACTCACGACCTTCAGATTGCCCTGTTCAATGTGATTATGAGACTGACGCGCTGCCTACTGCGCTACCGAGGCGATGTGATAATATTCAGTAATTCCTATTCATAAGCTATCCTCCTCTAAAGCGAATTCGAATATCGATAGTTTTTATTTCCTTTGCTAAAAACCTCCATTTATTTTCGAGGAAAATATTACAAATTGTAGCCTTCGAAAAAGAGCGAAAAACCAAAAATCATTTTCTACGCAAAGGTTTGAAAGTGTAGTCTTGGGAAAAAGAATACAAGCAATAAAACTTTGATAGTAAAAACATATATCAGCTTTATCGAAAAAGTTTGCCCCGGGTGAGGATCGAACTCACGACCTTCAGATTGCCCTTTTCAATGTGATTATGAGACTGACGCGCTGCCTACTGCGCTACCGAGGCGACCTAGTAATATTAAGTAATTACTATTCATAAGCTATCGTCCTCTAAAGCGAATTCGAATATCGATAGTTTTTATTTCCTTTGCTAAAAACCTCCATTTATTTTCGAGGAAAATATTACAAATTGTAGCCTTCGAAAATGAGCGAAAAAACAAAAAAGAAAACAAACACACGTCATAAAACTTTTATAAAAGAACTGCGCTACTTAATCCCCTTTATAATATTAAGTAATTCCTTATTATACGGCAACGTCGACTAAAGCCAATACAAACATCGACAGTTTTTAGTTCTTTTGCAACAAAAATTCAATTACTTTCCACCAAAAGGTTGAAAATTGTAGAATCGCCAAAAAAAAAAAAATCAAAAATAATAAAAAGCAAAAAAAAAAAAAAAAACAAAGACAAGTCACCATATTTCTATAAAAAAACTCTGTTTCAAATTTACAGAAAATCATTCCCTCGGGTGAGGATCGAACTCACGATCTTGAAGTTGCTCTTTTCAATGTGATTATCAAACTGACGCCATGGATACTGCGCTATCGATTGCCAGAGATAATATTAAGGAACTTCTAAATATACGTTATCCTAAACGAATGCCATTTCGAATATCGACAGTTATTGGTTGTCTTACAAAAAAACTTCAATCATTTTCTACGCATAGGTTTGAAAGTGTAGTCTTGGGAAAAAGAATACAAGCAATAAAACTTTGATAGTAAAAACAGCTTTATAGAAAAAGTTTGCCCCGGGTGAGGATCGAACTCACGACCTTCAGATTGCCCTTTTCAATGTGATTATGAGACTGACGCGCTGCCTACTGCGCTACCGAGGCGACCTAGTAATATTAAGTAATCCCTATTCATAAGCTATCGTCCTCAAGAGCAAACTCGAATATCGATAGTTTTTCATTCTTTTGTTAAAAAGCTCCATTTATTCTCGAGGAAAATATTACAAATTGTAGCCTTCGAAAAAGAGCGAAAAAAAAAAACACAAGTCATAAAACTTTTATAAAAGAACTGCACTACTTAATCCCCTTTATAATATTAAGTAATTCCTTATTATACGGCAACGTCGACTAAAGCCAATACAAACATCGACAGTTTTTAGTTCTTTTGCAACAAAAATTCAATTACTTTCCACCAAAAGGTTGAAATGGTAGAATCGCCCAAAAAAAAAAAAAAAAAATCAAAAATAATAAAAAGCAAAATAAAAAAACAAAACGAACACAAGTCAACACATTTCTATAAAAAAAACTCTGTTTCAAATTTACAGAAAATCATTCCCTCGGGTGAGGATCGAACTTACGATCTTGAAGTTGCTCTTTTCAATGTGATTATCAAACTGACGCCAAGGCTACTGCGCTATCGATTGCCAGAGATAATATTAAGGAACTTCTAAATATACGCTATCCTAAACGAAGGCCACTTCGAAAATCGACAGTTATTGGTTGTCTTACAAAAAAGCTTCAATCATTTTCTCCCCAAAGGTTTGAAAGTGTAGTCTTGGGAAAAAGAATACAAGCAATAAAACTTTGATAGTAAAAACATATATCCGCTTTATAGAAAAAGTTTGCCCCGGGTGAGGATCGAACTCACGACCTTCAGATTGCCCTTTTCAATGTGATTATGAGACTGACGCGCTGCCTACTGCGCTACCGAGGCGACAAAGTAATATTCAGTAATTTCTAGTAATAAGCAACCCTCCTCAAGAGCGAACTCGAATATCGATAGTTTTTAATTCTTTTGTTAAAAAGCTCCATTTATTCTCGCGTAAAATATTACAAATTGTAGCCATCGAAAAAGAGCGAAAAAAAAAAAACACAAGTCATAAAACTTTGATAAAAGCCCTGCACTTCTTAGGCCCCTTTATGATATTAAGTCATTCCTTATTATACGGCAGCGTTGACAAAAGCTAATTCAAACATCGACAGTTTTTATTTCTCTGCCAACAAAACTTCAATTACTTTCCACCAAAAGGTTCAAAATGGTAGCCTCGACAAAAAAAAAAGAAAGAAAAAAGAAAAAAACACAAGTCACCATATTTCTATATAAAACTCTGTTTCAAATTTACAGAAAATCATTCCCTCGGGTGAGGATCGAACTTACGATCTTGAAGTTGCTCTTTTCAATGTGATTATCAAACTGACGCCATGGATACTGCGCTATCGATTGCCAGAGATAATATTAAGGAGCTTCTAAATATACGCTATCCTAAACGAATGCCACTTCGAATATCGACAGTTATTGGTTGTCTTACAAAAAAACTTCAATCATTTTCTACCCAAAGGTTTGAAAGTGTAGTCTTGGGAAAAAGAATACAAGCAATAAAACTTTGATAGTAAAAACATATATCAGCTTTATAGAAAAAGTTTGCCCCGTATGAGGATCGAACTCACGACCTTCAGATTGCCCTTTTCAATGTGATTATGAGACTGACGCGCTGCCTACTGCGCTACCGAGGCGACCTAGTAACATTAAGTAATTACTATTCATAAGCTATCGTCCTCTAAAGCGAATTCGAATATCGATAGTTTTTATTTCCTTTGCTAAAAACCTCCATTTATTTTCGGGGAAAATATTACAAATTGTAGCCTTCGAAAAAGAGCGAAAAAACAAAAAAGAAAACAAACACACGTCATAAAACTTTTATAAAAGAACTGCGCTACTTAATCCCCTTTATAATATTAAGTAATTCCTTATTATACGGCAACGTCGACTAAAGCCAATACAAACATCGACAGTTTTTAGTTCTTTTGCAACAAAAATTCAATTACTTTCCACCAAAAGGTTAAAAATTGTAGAATCGCCAAAAAAAAAAAAATCAAAAATAATAAAAAGCAAAAAAAAAAAAAAAAACAAAGACAAGTCACCATATTTCTATAAAAAAACTCTGTTTCAAATTTACAGAAAATCATTCCCTCGGGTGAGGATCGAACTCACGATCTTGAAGTTGCTCTTTTCAATGTGATTATCAAACTGACGCCATGGCTACTGCGCTATCGATTGCCGGAGATAATATTAAGGAACTTCTAAATATACGCTATCCTAAACGAATGCCATTTCGAATATCGACAGTTATTGGTTGTCTTACAAAAAAACTTCAATCATTTTCTACGCATAGGTTTGAAAGTGTAGTCTTGGGAAAAAGAATACAAGCAATAAAACTTTGATAGTAAAAACAGCTTTATAGAAAAAGTTTGCCCCGGGTGAGGATCGAACTCACGACCTTCAGATTGCCCTTTTCAATGTGATTATGAGACTGACGCGCTGCCTACTGCGCTACCGAGGCGACCTAGTAATATTAAGTAATCCCTATTCATAAGCTATCGTCCTCAAGAGCAAACTCGAATATCGATAGTTTTTCATTCTTTTGTTAAAAAGCTCCATTTATTCTCGAGGAAAATATTACAAATTGTAGCCTTCGAAAAAGAGCGAAAAAAAAAAACACAAGTCATAAAACTTTTATAAAAGAACTGCACTACTTAATCCCCTTTATAATATTAAGTAATTCCTTATTATACGGCAACGTCGATTAAAGCCAATACAAACATCGACAGTTTTTAGTTCTTTTGCAACAAAAATTCAATTACTTTCCACCAAAAGGTTGAAATGGTAGAATCGCCCAAAAAAAAAAAGAAAAAAAAAAGAAAAAAACACAAGTCACCATATTTCTATATAAAACTCTGTTTCAAATTTACAGAAAATCATTCCCCCCCCTCATGAGGATCGAACTCACGACCTTGAATTTCCTCTTTTTAATCTGATTATCAAACTGACGCCATGACTACTGGGCTACAGACTGCCAGAGATAATACTGAGGAACTTCGAAATATACGCTATCCTTCTCCAAAGCCACTTCGAATATCGATAGTTATTGGTTGTCTTACAAAAAAACTTCAATTATTTTCGACCCACAGGTTCGAAAGTGTAATCTTGGGAAATAGAATACAAGCAATAAAACTTTGATAGTAAAAACATATATCAGCTTTATAGAATAAGTTTGTCCCGGATGAGGATCGAACTCACGACCTTCAGATTGCCCTTTTCAATGTGATTATGAGACTGACGCGCTGCCTACTGCGTTACCGAGGGGATCTGATGATATTCAGTAATTATTATTCATAAGCTATCCTCCTCAACAGCGAATTCCAATGTCGATAGTTTTCATTTCCTTTGCTGAAACCCTCCATTTATTTTCGAGGAAAATATTACAAATTGTAGCCTTCGAAAAAGAGCGAAAAAACAAAAAAAAAACAAACACAAGTCATAAAACATTTATAAAAGAACTGCGCTACTTAATCCCCTTTATAATATTAAGTAATTCCTTATTATACGACAACGTCGACAAAAGCCAATACAAACATCGACAGTTTTTAGTTCTTTTGCAACAAAAATTCAATTACTTTCCACCAAAAGGTTGAAATGGTAGAATCGCCCAAAAAAAAAAAAAAATCAAAAATAATAAAAAGCAAAATAAAAAAACAAAACGAACACAAGTCAACATATTTCTATAAAAAAAACTCTGTTTCAAATTTACAGAAAATCATTCCCTCGGGTGAGGATCGAACTCACGATCTTGAAGTTGCTCTTTTCAATGTGATCATCAAACTGACACCATGGCTACTGCGCTATCGATTGCAAGATATAATATTAAGGAACTTCTAAATATACGCTATCCTAAACGAATGCCACTTCGAATATCGACAGTTATTGGTTGTCTTACAAAAAATCTTCAATCATTTTCTCCCCAAAGGTTTGAAAGTGTAGTCTTGGGAAAAAGAATACAAGCAATAAAACTTTGATAGTAAAAACATATATCAGCTTTATAGAAAAAGTTTGCCCCGGGTGAGGATCGAACTCACGACCTTCAGATTGCCCTTTTCAATGTGATTATGAGACTGACGCGCTGCCTACTGCGCTACCGAGGCGACAAAGTAATATTAAGTAATTTCTAGTAATAAGCAACCCTCCTCAAGAGCGAACTCGAATATCGATAGTTTTTAATTCTTTTGTTAAAAAGCTCCATTTATTCTCGAGCAAAATATTACAAATAGTAGCCATCGAAAAAGAGCGAAAAAAAAAAACACAAGTCATAAAACTTTGATAAAAGCCCTGCACTTCTTAGGCCCCTTTATGATATTAAGTCATTCCTTATTATACGGCAGCGTTGACAAAAGCTAATTCAAACATCGACAGTTTTTATTTCTCTGCCAACAAAACTTCAATTACTTTCCACCAAAAGGTTCAAAATGGTAGCCTCGCCAAAAAAAAAAAGAAAAAAAAAAGAAAAAAACACAAGTCACCATATTTCTATATAAAACTCTGTTTCAAATTTACAGAAAATCATTCCCTCGGGTGAGGATCGAACTTACGATCTTGAAGTTGCTCTTTTCAATGTGATTATCAAACTGACGGCATGGCTACTGCGCTATCGATTGCCAGAGATAATATTAAGGAGCTTCTAAATATACGCTATCCTAAACGAATGCCACTTCGAATATCGACAGTTATTGGTTGTCTTACAAAAAAGCTTCAATCATTTTCTCCCCAAAGGTTTGAAAGTGTAGTCTTGGGAAAAAGAATACAAGCAATAAAACTTTGATAGTAAAAACATATATCAGCTTTATAGAAAAAGTTTGCCCCGGGTGAGGATCGAACTCACGACCTTCAGATTGCCCTTTTCAATGTGATTATGAGACTGACGCGCTGCCTACTGCGCTACCGAGGCGACCTAGTAATATTAAGTAATTTCTAGTGATAAGCAACCCTCCTCAAGAGCGAACTCGAATATCGATAGTTTTTAATTCTTTTGTTAAAAAGCTCCATTTATTTTCGAGCAAAATATTACAAATTGTAGCCATCGAAAAAAGAGCGAAAAAAAAAACACAAGTCATAAAACTTTGATAAAAGCCCTGCACTTCTTAGGCCGGTTTATGATATTAAGTCATTCCTTATTATACGGCAACGTTGACAAAAGCTAATTCAAACATCGACAGTTTTTATTTCTTTTCCAACAAAACTTCAATTACTTTCCACCAAAAGGTTCAACATGGTAGCCTCGCAAAAAAAAAGAAAGAAAAAAGAAAAAGAAAAAAACACAAGTCACCATATTTCTATAAAAAAACTCTGTTTCAAATTTACAGAATATCATTCCCTCGGGTGAGGATCGAACTCACGATCTTGAAGTTGCTCTTTTCAGTGTGATTATCAAACTGACGCCATGGATACTGCGATATCGATTGCCAGAGATAATATTAAGGAGCTTCTAAATATACGTTATCCTAAACGAAGGCCACTTCGAATATCGACAGTTATTGGTTGTCTTACAAAAAAACTTCAATCATTTTCTACGCATAGGTTTGAAAGTGTAGTCTTGGGAAAAAGAATACAAGCAATAAAACTTTGATAGTAAAAACAGCTTGATAGAAAAAGTTTGCCCCGGGTGAGGATCGAACTCACGACCTTCAGATTGCCCTTTTCAATGTGATTATGAGACTGACGCGCTGCCTACTGCGCTACCGAGGCGACAAAGTAATATTAAGTAATTTCTAGTGATAAGCAACCCTCCTCAAGAGCGAACTCGAATATCGATAGTTTTTAATTCTTTTGTTTAAAAGCTCCATTTATTCTCGCGTAAAATATTACAAATTGTAGCCATCGAAAAAGAGCGAAAAAAAAAAACACAAGTCATAAAACTTTGATAAAAGCCCTGCACTTCTTAGGCCCCTTTATGATATTAAGTAATTCCTTATTATACGGCAACGTTGACAAAAGCTAATTCAAACATCGACAGTTTTAATTTCTTTTCCAACAAAACTTCAATTACTTTCCACCAAAAGGTTCAAAATGGTAGCCTCGCAAAAAAGAAAAAAAAAAGAAAAAGAAAAAAACACAAGTCACCATATTTCTATATAAAACTCTGTTTCAAATTTACAGAAAATCATTCCCCCCCTCCCTCATGAGGATCGAACTCACGACCTTGAATTTCCTCTTTTTAATGTGATTATCAAACTGACGCCATGACTACTGGGCTACCGACTGCCAGAGATAATACTGAGGAACTTCGAAATATACGCTATCCTTCTCCAAAGCCACTTCGAATATCGATAGTTATTGGTTGTCTTACAAAAAAACTTCAATTAGTTTCGACCCACAGGTTCGAAAGTGTAATCTTGGGAAATAGAATACAAGCAATAAAACTTTGATAGTAAAAACATATATCAGCTTTATAGAAAAAGTTTGCCCCGTATGAGGATCGAACTCACGACCTTCAGATTGCCCTTTTCAATGTGATTATGAGACTGACGCGCTGCCTACTGCGTTACCGAGGGGATCTGATGATATTCAGTAATTATTATTCATAAGCCATCCTCCTCAACAGCGAATTCCAATGTCGATAGTTTTCATTTCCTTTGCTGAAACCCTCCATTTATTTTCGAGGAAAATATTACAAATTGTAGCCTTCGAAAAAGAGCGAAAAAACAAAAAAAAAACAAACACAAGTCATAAAACTTTTATAAAAGAACTGCGCTACTTAATCCCCTTTATAATATTAAGTAATTCCTTATTATACGACAACGTCGACAAAAGCCAATACAAACATCGACAGTTTTTAGTTCTTTTGCAACAAAAATTCAATTACTTTCCACCAAAAGGTTGAAATGGTAGAATCGCCCAAAAAAAAAAAAAATGAAAAATAATAAAAAGCAAAAAAAAAAAACAAAACAAACACAAGTCACCATATTTCTATATAAAACTCTGTTTCAAATTTACAGAAAATCATTCCCTCGGGTGAGGATCGAACTCACGATCTTGAAGTTGCTCTTTTCAGTGTGATTATCAAACTGACGCCATGGATACTGCGCTATCGATTGCCAGAGATAATATTAAGGAACTTCTAAATATACGTTATCCTAAACGAAGGCCACTTCGAATATCAACAGTTATTGGTTGTCTTACAAAAAAGCTTCAATCATTTTCTACGCATAGGTTTGAAAGTGTAGTCTTGGGAAAAAGAATACAAGCAATAAAACTTTGATAGTAAAAACAGCTTTATAGAAAAAGTTTGCCCCGGGTGAGGATCGAACTCACGACCTTCAGATTGCCCTTTTCAATGTGATTATGAGACTGACGCGCTGCCTACTGCGCTACCGAGGCGACAAAGTAATATTAAGTAATTTCTAGTGATAAGCAACCCTCCTCAAGAGCGAACTCGAATATCGATAGTTTTTAATTCTTTTGTTTAAAAGCTCCATTTATTCTCGCGTAAAATATTACAAATTGTAGCCATCGAAAAAGAGCGAAAAAAAAAACACAAGTCATAAAACTTTGATAAAAGCCCTGTACTTCTTAGGCCCCTTTATGATATTAAGTAATTCCTTATTATACGGCAGCGTTGACAAAAGCTAATTCAATCATCGACAGTTTTAATTTCTTTTCCAACAAAACTTCAATTACTTTCCACCAAAAGGTTCAAAATGGTAGCCTCGCAAAAAAGAAAAAAAAAAGAAAAAGAAAAAAACACAAGTCACCATATTTCTATAAAAAAAACTCTGTTTCAAATTTACAGAAAATCATTCCCCCCCCCATGAGGATCGAACTCACGATATTGAAGTTGCTCTTTTCAATGTGATTATCAAACTGACGGCATGGATACTGCGCTATCGATTGCCAGAGATAATATTAAGGAACTTCTAAATATACGTTATCCTAAACGAATGCCACTTCGAATATCGACAGTTATTGGTTGTCTTACAAAAAAACTTCAATCATTTTCTACGCTAAGGTTTGAAAGTGTAGTCTTGGGAAAAAGAATACAAGCAATAAAACTTTGATAGTAAAAACATATATCAGTTTTATAGAAAAAGTTTGCCCCGTATGAGGATCGAACTCACGACCTTCAGATTGCCCTTTTCAATGTGATTATGAGACTGACGCGCTGCCTACTGCGCTACCGAGGCGACCTAGTAATATTAAGTAATTTCTAGTGATAAGCAACCCTCCTCAAGAGCGAACTCGAATATCGATAGTTTTTAATTCTTTTGTTAAAAAGCTCCATTTATTCTCGCGTAAAATATTACAAATTGTAGCCATCGAAAAAAGAGCGAAAAAAAAACACAAGTCATAAAACTTTGATAAAAGCCCTGTACTTCTTAGGCCCCTTTATGATATTAAGTAATTTCTTATTATACGGCAACGTTGACAAAAGCTAATTCAAACATCGACAGTTTTTATTTCTTTTCCAACAAAACTTCAATTACTTTCCACCAAAAGGTTCAACATGGTAGCCTCGCAAAAAAAAAGAAAGAAAAAAGAAAAAGAAAAAAACACAAGTCACCATATTTCTATATAAAACTCTGTTTCAAATTTACAGAAAATCATTCCCTCGGGTGAGGATCGAACTCACGATATTGAAGTTGCTCTTTTCAATGTGATTATCAAACTGACGCCAAGGCTACTGCGCTATCGATTGCCAGAGATAATATTAAGGAACTTCTAAATATACGCTATCCTAAACGAAGGCCACTTCGAATATCGACAGTTATTGGTTGTCTTACAAAAAAACTTCAATCATTTTCTACGCATAGGTTTGAAAGTGTAGTCTTGGGAAAAAGAATACAAGCAATAAAACTTGATAGTAAAAACATATATCAGCTTTATCGAAAAAGTTTGCCCCGGGTGAGGATCGAACTCACGACCTTCAGATTGCCCTTTTCAATGTGATTATGAGACTGACGCGCTGCCTACTGCGCTACCGAGGCGATCTGATGATATTCAGTAATTCCTATTTATAAGCTATCCTCCTCTAAAGCGAATTCGAATATCGATAGTTTTTATTTCCTTTGCTAAAAACCTCCATTTATTTTCGGGGAAAATATTACAAATTGTAGCCTTCGAAAAAGAGCGAAAAAAAAAAAAAAAAACAAACACAAGTGATAAAACTTTTATAAAAGAACTGCGCTACTTATTCCCCTTTATAATATTAAGTAATTTCTTATTATACGGCAACGTCGACAAAAGCCAATTCAAACATGGACAGTTTTTAGTTCTTTTGCAACAAAAATTCAATTACTTTCCACCAAAAGGTTGAAAATTGTAGAATCGCCAAAAAAAAAAAAAAAAATCAAAAATAATAAAAAGCAAAAAAAAAAAACAAACAAACACAAGTCACCATATTTCTATAAAAAAACTCTGTTTCAAATTTACAGAAAATCATTCCCTCGGGTGAGGATCGAACTCACGATCTTGAAGTTGCTCTTTTCAATGTGATTATCAAACTGACGCCATGGATACTGCGCTATCGATTGCCAGAGATAATATTAAGGAGCTTCTAAATATACGTTATCCTAAACGAATGCCACTTCGAATATCGACAGTTATTGGTTGTCTTACAAAAAAATTTCAATCATTTTCTCCCCAAAGGTTTGAAAGTGTAGTCTTGGGAAAAAGAATACGAGCAATAAAACTTTGATAGTAAAAACATATATCAGCTTTATAGAAAAAGTTTGCCCCGGGTGAGGATCGAACTCACGACCTTCAGATTGCCCTTTTCAATGTGATTATGAGACTGACGCGCTGCCTACTGCGCTACCGAGGCGACCTAGTAATATTAAGTAATTTCTAGTGATAAGCAACCCTCCTCAAGAGCGAACTCGAATATCGATAGTTTTTAATTCTTTTGTTAAAAAGCTCCATTTATTCTCGCGTAAAATGTTACAAATTGTAGCCATCGAAAAAGAACGAAAAAAAAAAAACACAAGTCATAAAACTTTGATAAAAGCCCTGCACTACTTAATCCCCTTTATGATATTATTTTCCTTATTCCTTATTATACGGCAACGTTGACAAAAGCTAATTCAAACATCGACAGTTTTTATTTCTTTTCCAACAAAACTTCAATTACTTTCCAGCCAAAGCTTGAAAATGGTAGCCTCGCCCCCCCCCCCCAAAAAAAGAAGAAAAAGAAAAAAACACAAGTCACCATATTTCTATATAAAACTCTGTTTCAAATTTACAGAAAATCATTCCCCCGGATGAGCATCGAACTCACGACCTTGAAGTTGCTCTTTTCAATGTGATTATCAAACTGACGCCATGGCTACTGTGCTATCGATTGCCAGAGATAATACTGAGGAACTTCTAAATATACGTTATCCTTCTCGAAAGCCACTTCGAATATCGACAGTTATTGGTTGTCTTACAAAAAAACTTCAATCATTTTCGACCCACAAGTTTGAAAGTGTAGTCTTGGGAAAAAGAATACAAGCCATAAAACTTTGATAGTAAAAATATATCTCAGCTTTATAGAAAATGTTTGCCCCGGGTGAGGATCGAACTCACGGCCTTCAGATTGCCCATTTTAATGTGATTATGAGACTGACGCGCCTTTTTTTTTTTCTTCAGAAATATTTTATTTCATTCAGTATACATGAAACGGTACAGACATGTTCTTACAAGTTTGCCCTGAGATTAAAAACATTTTTATCACAGTGTTAGGGCTTCCATTAATATCTTGCACACAGCTTTCCAGTGTCTAATCTGGCAAGTTTATAATTAGTTCACTAATAGCATTTATCTTGATGAAAGGATTTTTGTTCAAGTAGTGCTTGTTAAACAAATCGTTACGTTTTCCCCAATACAAACTAGAGGAAAGTATATTTGCTTTTAATAAGGACTCAAATAAAGCCTTAACTGACCCTTGTTTTCCGTCATACACCATCACATTTCTTGTTTTGTACATTGCCAATCTGGCCAAACTGCAGAAAATATTGACAAAAACGAAATTTACATTTTTCACCTTCCTCGTTACTCCGAACAGCAACAGCTCCTGGTGAGACATCTGGTTTAAAACGCTTGGGTGAACAGAACGGAATAATGTTTCCAGAATATCGCAGATATATTTTATAAAGTCTGAATTATTAGGACAATTAGTAAATAAATGAAACAAGTATTCTACATCACCATCACACAGATTACATTTGTCACAGTCAACTAAGCCGATGCGGAAAAGCTTTTCTTTCCTGTAAACGACATTATGAAGAATTTTTCAGTCCAGCTGTACCGATTCTGGACTCTTTCCAAGGAGACCTACAAGTGCCCACACAATGCCAACATCAAAATTAGGAAACACCCTGCTCCAGTATCTGACAGAGGCTGGTTCCCTTATCAAATGCTGTCTGACATGTTTGTACAAAATACCTGTTGTGAATGTATGCAGTTGAAAAACAGTCCCCTTCACTGTGATACAGGGTTCACTCTCTCTCTCAGAGCAATTATTGATTCTACCCAATATATTTAGCCATTCCATTGGTATCGCAGACTTTATAGCGCGATACACAGTAACAACTTTAGAAATATTTGCATCCGGACATTCATCTAACACCATCCCAACAATAGCACTTTCTGGAAGAAACCCGGAGATAACAATATAGAGAAAATCCTTAATACAAAACAACTTTGCTCTAATAAAAAAAGTCGAAGGTTTGAGCGTGTTGCTCTATAGCGATGTTTGGATTATAGAAAATAGGTTGATAAAGAACCTGTTGTGCATTTGTAATACACACAGTTACATTTTTCCGCAGGTCTGACCAGGCTGACATCATTTCGGCGTAAAAAGGAGGAATTCCGCACAACAGGGATTTATTCAATGACATATAAAACAAAGGCTAGGTTCAGATTTTGCCATTTCGATCAGAAAAACTTGAAGAAGGTCTTCCATACAGCAGACCGGGTATCATCGAAAAAACGGCCCATAAATTTCAGCCGCAAAGCCTTCACTTTGCTCCGTATATCTGGCAGACCTAAACCACCTTTAATCCTGTCATTTATAATCGTTCCGTAGGACCCCAAGTGAGCCTTACCGCCCCAAAGAAAATCCATGCACATTTGTTCTACATCTTGTAAAATAACATCTGGGACTGGTAAAACGGCCACGTTGTACCAGAATCTAGACAATAATAAGGACATTATAATTGCCACTTTGCCTTGTAAGGACAATTTGCGTTGTTTCCACATATTAACAGTGCATTTTACACTTTTGAATGAATGAATGCTTATTGTTTAACGCCCTTTACACTTTTGAGCTTTTCTGACCAATTTCGATCATTGCATACGTTTTGGTTCGGGCCAAGATGCACGCCTAAGACTTTTATTGAGTCCTTTACAACAGGAATGTTTTCGATTTTGTCAACGTTGTCATTAATACCACAACAATAAATTTCAGATTTTTCAAAATTTACCTTGGCATTTGAAGCCTCACAATATTTATTGACAACACGCAACAGACTTTTAACCGAAGAACGATTACAGACCGTTACAGTTGCGTCGTCTGCATGCTGAAATAGCAAACATTGTGTGTTCATGCCAGGGATATCGATACCCTTTACATCTGGTGATCGTCTTAATAATGAGCCTAAAGGCTCAACGCTAAGAACATACAATAGTGCGGATATGGGGCAACCCTGTCGCACAGATTTACATACCGAAAAAAATTGGGTCACATGCCCGTTGCACTTTACAGAAGACCTTATGTCGGTGTAGAAAATTGAAATCCGCCTACGAAAGTTATCACCAAATCCATACTGTGTTAAAACATCATTTAAAAACCCATGTGCTACTCGGTCGAAGGCTTTCTCTTGATTGAGTTTAATAAAATATGCTTCGACTTCATCGTTTTCTACATAGTACAAGGCATCACGTAGACTGCATATTGTGTCGGCTATATCCCTACCGGGAACACAACATGTTTGACATTCACTAACGATAGTTCCAATGCTTTTCTTGAGTCGGTTGGCCATACACCTAGAAATTATCTTATACTCCACCTTGAGTAGGCTGATTGGGCGCCAGTTTTTAAGGAGGGACCTGTCTCCTCTCTGCTTATAAAGAAGTGAAATAACTCCACTTTTCATTACTCTTGTCAGCTGCCCCCTGTTGAAGATATCCTTATAAACATCAAAAAGAATTGGGCCTAAAAGTCCCCAAAAGTGGCGATAAGACTCCACCGTTAACCCGTCATTACCCGGGCTTTTATTACCGGCCATACCACCCAAGGATGTTCTCATTTCTTCCAGTGTTAGAGGCTGCTCGCACAGGAGCCTATCTTCTTCATTTAAGGATACATCTATAGACCCTAACACAGAATTCTTGGCTTCTTCATCAATCGGGTCATACTTGAACAAGCTACTATAATATGAGTACACTTCGCCTAAAATGCCTCTACAATCTGATACAGTATTGCCATTTGACGCGGTCAAGCTTTTTATAGTTTTATCTTGTTATTTGTGTTTTTCCAAATTCAGGAAATACTTTGTGTTTTTATCACTCTCGTGTGCATAGAGGGCTTTAGATCGTAAAATAGCACCCTTACACTTCTCCTTTTCAAAAACCTCGAGTTCACCGTCAAGTTGCACAATATGCTTTAAATCATAATTAGGCACAACACTGGCACGTCTATACTCATTGTCTAATTTTCTCTGAATAGCATTAATTTCTTCGTATTTTTTCTTCTGACGTCTTTTGCCATGTGACTGTGAAAAGGTCTTGATTTTGTACTTAAGGTTATCCCACCATGTACAAATGTCGTGAACATACAACGGACAAGTCAACTGTTTGTCAATTAGCTGATTCACGGCAGAGCAAAAACCATCGTCATTTAACAACGTGTTATTAAAAACATATAGGCCAGGGCCTCTTTCCACACTAGAAAATTCAAATTTTGCATAGACGATGGAATGGTCACTACAGGGAGAAAATTTTATATGGACGTATTGACAACTAGCCAACAACTGCCTAGAAATTAAACAATGATCTATTCTACTCTGGCGCAACACACCGTCCACATGACGGCGCCACGTAAAACCAGTTTCATCAGGATGCCTAGTACACCACAAATCTGCTAGATTGTAAGTCTGCATAGTATTGCATAATATCGCCCTAGACTTATTTGACTCCAAAGTAAGGCTTGAGCGATCCTCCCGTGCAAAAACAGCGTTAAAATCGCCCATCATGATGAGGGGTCTATCGCTCACTACATGCACTAGATTTTTAAAAAAGTCAGTTCTCTCCGCAACAGAATTCGGAGCCTAAACATTGATGACATCGATTTCATTTCCCTGAATAGAAATTGTTACCTTAATATAACGACCTGAGTCACTGAAATAAACATCCTTAATGTAATGTTTATGTTGTTTTCTGATCACAAAGGCTACACCTTTAAACTTGTCTGGAGAATTACTATAATATATATCGCAGTCTATAACGTGTTTAATGTTTTCTATGAAAGCATCATTACAGTGTGTTTCCTGTAGCACAATAAGGTCTAAAGTAATATGATGGTTCAGAACTTCCTTTAACTTATTTATATCCCTGAGTCCATTACAATTCAATGTGGCAAAAGTAAACATAAGAAAAAGGGTGAAAAAGCATAGACATACCGCCATGATGACAATTCTTAAGGGGAAAACTATTAGTGTCAGTTTACATATTATCCTTCTTCTTGTATGGGACCATCCTTCTCGCTTTGTTTAGATTCGGCTGGGGTGTGTACCGTCGTCTACGTTTGCTGATCACCTCAGAAAATGCCGATCCTTGTGAGGAGTCTATGTCTCCACAATCGCTGTCTCTCCCCTCCTCTTGGTCAACCCTCATCGCACCACTTGGTACCCGGCAGTCCAGGTCATTGTTGTCGCCACCACACTCAGGGAGAACAGGCACGAGATCTCCGCTCTCCAGCGCCTGCTGCTCTGGATCTGCTCTTTCATTACCGGTCGTTGCCGCGAGCTGGGTCTCAAGAATATCTGGGTTGTTGAGCTCGGGCGCTTGGAGGCTTTCATGCCTACCTTTGTCTTCGTGAACTGTTGTCGCCTTGTTGGCCACCCGTTGATCATTCTGCGATTGTGAGCACTGGCATGTAAACATATTACAGGTGCCACATTCTATGCGTTCATTGCATATGCAAGGGGAACACTTACAATCGAAACACCCTTCGCAGTAACACCTTTCACCTGCTTTACCACAATTCTCACACCGGGGGGTGGGGCACGCCTCTGCCATGTGGTCCTTGCGCAAACAGGTATGGCAGCGAAATTCTGGGCAATCCTTAAATAAATGATCGTGGGACAAGCACAAGGAGCAGACCTTTACTTGATTGTCATGTACAACACGAAAATATTCGTAGCTGTTTCCCGTGCTAAACTTCATGCCATACGGCAACGATTTCACATTTGGTGGAAGAACAACACGCACATACCTTGTTCCATCGGCTATGTTGGTACCTTTGTAAAAGCGCCGTTTGATTTCCGTCACCGTTTCCACATTCATTTCCAAGAGTCTGGCTCTAATTTCACTGTCCTGCACATAACTCGACAAGTGCATGGACGACACGACCACAGACCTTCTTGTAACCTCTGTGCACGAACACTACTGGCCCTCGACCGTTATCCCATCTTTCAATAAATCACACACTTCTTTCTCTGCCACAGTAATCTCGAACCCAACGGTACCTTACGACACACACGCAAAAAGACTGTTTAGTCTACAAACACGTTCAATTTCCGCAATCACCTTTTCAGCCTATATTCTCCTGTTGTCTCCAACCTCCACAAGTAACGATAAATCCTTCTGGTACAACCTTCCATTCCGGAAATATCGATTCATAGTTGAGGAGGCCATTGCGTAAAAGCCAGGCCCCTCGGAAAACAACGCCAACAACAACAACTCGCAACTCACAAAACACGTCCTACCATCTGGCAGTCACAGCCGAACTCCCGTGAGACTGACGCGCTGCCTACTGCGATACCGAGGACCAGGAAAAATATTAAGGAATTCCTAAATATACGCAACCCTCATCAAAAGCTATCTTGAATATCGATAGTTATTATATTTGTTACAAAAAAGCTTCAATCATTTTCGAGCCAGAGGTTTTAAAGTGTAGTTTTGAGAAAAAAATACACGTCATAAAATTTTCAAAGTGAAAATACATTTCAGCTTTATAGAAAATGTTTGCCTCGAGTTATGATCGAACTCACGACCTTCAGATTGCTCCTTGTAATGTGATTATGTGACTGACGCGTTGCCTACTGCGCTACCGAGGCGCCCTTATAATATTAATTAATTCTTACATATACGCTACCCTCCTCAAAAGCGAATTCCAACATTGATAGTTTTTATTCCTGTTGCAAAAAAACTTCAATTACTCTCGGGCCAAAGGTTGAAAATTGTAGTCTTGCAAAAAAATCACAAGTCATCAAATTTTTGTGATCGAACTCACGACTGAAAAGCGAATTCGAATATCGATAGGTTTTATTTCTTTTGCAAAAAAACTTTCAATCATTTTCCAGCCAAAGGTTTGAATTTATAGTCTTGCCCCCAAAAAATAAATAAAAAACACAAGTCATAAAACTTTCATAATACAACCGCACTACCAAGGTACATTTATAATATTAAGTAGTTCCTAATTATACGACAAGGTCGGCAAATGCGAATTCAAACATCGATGGTTTTTATTTCTTTTGCAAACAAACTTCAATTACTTTCGAGCCAAGAGTTCCAAATTGTAGTCTTACAAAAAGCAAAGAAACACAATTGATCAAATTTTTACAGTCCAACTGTGTTTCAAGTTTACAGAAAATCTTTGCCCCGGGTGAGGATCGAACTCACGACATTCAGATTGTCCCTCTTAATGTGATTATGAGACTGACGCGCTGCCTACTGAAGCGACTTGATAATATTAAGTAATTCCTCTTGATAAGCTACCCTCCTCAAAAGCGATTTCGAATATCGATAGTTTTCATTTCTTTTGCCAAAAAGCTCCATTTATTTTCGAGCCAAATATTTCAAGTTGTGGTCTTTCCAAAAAAAAAAAACAAACACAACTAATAAAACTTTCGCAAAAACAACTGGACCGCCAAGGCCCCTTGATAATTTTAAGTAATTCCTAATTATACACTTACGTCGGCAAAAGCCAATTCAAACTTCGATAGTTTTTAGTTCTTTTGCTACAAAACTTTAATTACTTTCGAGGCAAAGGTTGAAAATTGCAGTCTTGCAAAAAAACAAAACAAAAAAAAAACCACACACACACAAGTCATTTTTATGGTGAAAATGTGTTTGAAATTTACAGAAATTCTTTGCCCCTGATGAAGATCAAACTTCAGATTGCCCTTGAGACTGTGAGCGATACCTGCGCTACCGCGACCCAGATATAATGTTAAGTAACTCCTAATTATACTCTACCGTCGTCAAAAGCGAACTTAAATATCGATAGTTATTAGCTGTTACAAAAAAACTTCAATAATTTTCGAGCCAAAGCTTGGAAATTGGAGTCCTGGGGAAAAAAATGCAAGTCATAAAACTTTCATGGTAAAAATATATTTCAACTTTATAGAAAGTGTTTGCCGCGGGTGGAGATCAAACTCACGACCTTCAGATTGCCCCTTTAAATGTGATTATGAGACTGACGCGCTTCCTACTGCTCTACCGAGGCGCCGTGATACTAGTAAGTAATTCCTATTGATACGCTACCCTTCTCAAAAGCGAATTCGAATATTGATAGTTTTTATTTCTTTGCAAAAAAAGTTTCACTCACTTTCCAGTCAGAAGTTTGAAATTATAGTCTTGCAAAAAAAACCTCACATCATAAAACAACTGCACTACCAAGGCCCCATTATAATATTAAATAATTCCTAATTCTATGTCAACGTCGGCAAAGGCGAATTCAAACAGCGATAGTATAATAATAATATAGATAATAATAATTTATTCACTGTTCAACAAGGTACCTACACGATGAGTACAAACAAAGCTATGTCAGAAAGCAGTGTTTAAAACAACAGTGTCACTGACAATTTAATCTGCTTTTGTGAATATATACCTTCCTAGCCATTTTAGCATACACACAAGCTTGTTAACAATTTTCCAGAACACATTATTTTTGCACCATGTTGTCTTAAATGCATGTCGCCTGAGTGAGGACAAAGTCAACCTAGATCCGTGTTTTTATTATTCCCTTAGCTGTAGCTACAATGGCGTTGGCATCCCTTCTTTTACTCTGGATTACCATGTCATTTCTAGCACACCATACACAGAATTGGATAACTGTCAGTATATACAAATAAACCGGTTTATCCTGCTTATTGACGCCATGACATAACTTGTAAATTAGTTCTTGTTCATTTAAACCAGGTATAAAATTGGCATACATGACAAAAACTCTGAGGAACTCATTAACTACATGCTGAATCATTGGACACTCTGCAAACAAATGAATCTGTGTTTCTGTTCCCTGACAGAACACACACGAATCATTGGTGGCAACATTTTGCCGCAATAGTCTTTCTTTTACAGGCAAAATGTCGTGAACTAAATTGAAAACAAAGTTAACCAAACTATTGTCGAGAAATATATGAAACACATTTCCCCATATGAGCTTCCAGTCCAACATAGGACGCTTGATAACAATCCGGGGAAGTTCAACTACATCGCTTACTAACTGCGAGTAAATAAACCCGCTAGTGTACGAATTTGAGGGCAACGCTTGTCCTGGGTAAAATTCCCTCCAAGCACTGAAAACGAAACGATAAAACGGAGGTACATTCTCAGAATTGGGCATGTTTGATCTATCAAATTCAGGTTTGACAATCCGCAGAGATAACCCAATCCAGTAAATTGCAAAATGCATCCAGTCTGCAGTACAATCATACAATAACTTCAAAATGTGCCTTATGGCTAAAACCTTAGTTTTTACAATCTACATTTCACCGGCGGCAAAATGGTTATGTACAACATTCCTTTTTAAGGATTCGGGCGTATTATTCCACAAAAATCTGAACACAGTTCGAGTACATTCATTAACACATTTTCTAGGCAAACACACACACTGAGCAGTAAACCACAACATCGCTAGGGCCACTGTGTTAATTAGCATTGATTTCCCCCGTAAGGTCAATGCCCTGCTCTCCCATGATGTTATGCTCTTTTTAACTTTGCCAAGAATGCGATTTGAGTTGAGTTGCACCTGCCCCTACCCAAAATATACACCACAAATCTTGGTATTCTCAACAGTCCTCAGCCCAGTATCAGGTACAATGGAGTTGTTCCACTTGCCAGCCGCTAAGGCGACACTCTTAGATAAGTTGTGTTTAGCACCGGACGCTCTACCATACCTTTTAGCAACATTCACTACTCGCAGAACTGAACTCTCCTCTGATAAAATCACAGTGAAATCATCCGCAAAGGCCGACACCTTGGCCTGCTTATCTGTTCCAGGGATAGGTACACCTTTTATGAGGATATTATTTCTAACTGCTGCTATGTAGGGTTCTACAGACAATACATATAAAAGTGGAGAAAGGGTGCAGCCCTGACGAACCCCACGAGGTAGGCTGAATGGTTCTGTTACGTGACCATTTACAATCACACTGCTGCTAATATCGGTGTATAAAAGTTTAACCCTGTGGCAAAAGTCTGGACCAAAATTATATTTTTCCAGACACACGAATAAAAAACACCAGTGTACCCGATCGAAAGCCTTCTCTTGGTCCAAGTTAATAAAGCACGCCGTCAAGTCTTTCCGTTCTACATAATCGAACGTGTTACGTAAGAGGTGTAAATTGTCGAAAGTGCTTCTTCCAGGGATACCGCATGTTTGGTCTTGGAGAACCACAGAATCAATGACCTTCTTAAGTCGAGTACATAATGCTTTCGATACAATCTTGTAATCAACATTTAGTAAACTAATTGGTCTCCAGTTCTTTATGTTTTCAGAATTGCTAGCCTCCTTGCAAAGGAGGGTTATTAAGCCTGATCGCTGAGATGAACTCAAGGAGCCCGAACAAAAGCAAGAATTAACAACCGAGGTATACATTTTGCCAAACACATGCCAAAATGAACATAAATTTCGGCAGGTAGACCATCATTACCAGGAGAGCGATGTTTACACATGTTCTTAACGGAGAAAAACAACTCGCTTTCTGTTAACATGCCTTCACAAATATTTTTACAATCTTCTGAGAGTTGTGGTAATGTAGCCAAAAATTCCTCCTCACAACCTGCATCCAACGTTTCTTTTGTATAGAGATTCTTATAATAGGAACGTATACAATGGTTAATATCATGTTGGCATTTATCAACAATAGACCCATTTGTGTGACAAATGGGATTTAATCATTTTTTTCCTGGCTGTACTAACATCTCTTCTAATAAAATGTCTAGTTGGCTTCTCACTCTGATCGAAATGGACCGATTCGGCTCTGATAATTGTTCCCTGACGAGCGGTATTATGTAAGGCGTTGACTGTCGGTTTGACACTCTCAATTCTCTTACAATTAGAAACAGGGTCGGTCTTCAGTTCAGCCAGTTCTTTTTCCAACTGAACCAATTGTCCCCTTTTACTGGATGCGGCAACAATACAGTGTCTGCGTATGACGCTCTTACATTACATTGTTTGAAAAGTTCCCACTTGTCAATCAAGTCGACATCGGTAACAGAAGTGCAGTCGGAAAAACTGTTTGATAAACTCTCCTAATTTTGACCTCTAGGTCTTTATTATCAAGAACAGAAACGTTGCATTTCCAATAAAATTGTCCCCATGTAATGACGTCTTTGGAACAAATATCAATAACAGAACATGAGTGATCAGAAAAGGATACATGCAACACATCTGCAGTTCTCACATGATCTTGAATAATACTTGGTGTATAAAATCGATCAAGTCTACTGGCTACTTGACCTCTGCACCATGAGTAGGTTTTTTGCTCAGGATGTAGCTTCCTCTGTATATCACATATTTCATTTTCTCTTTTCAAAACATTCATCTCATCGACACCATCATTTCTAGCATTCATGTTTCCACCACACTTCTCCAATATATTATTTTCAACACAGTTAAAGTCAACCCCTAATGCAATGAGTTCACTGCCGGACATAAGTGCGTCCAAATTCGGTATAAATTCTTTTCTATCTTTAGCACCATTAGGGGTATACACACATACGAGCTTTAGGGCAGTGTTGTTAATTTCTACATTCATAGTTATGTAACGGCCATAAGGGCACCTACTTACTTGTCGTATATCGTATCTATCGTATTCCCACCTAGCAGCTAATGTTTGTACCGTAAGCCCACCTTACCTATTCGACACCAGGAATATTTAAAAGTTTTGTTTCATTATAATTCATGAAATGTGTCTCTTGTTGGAAGAGAAGGTCAATGTTATAGTCAAACACAAAATTCTTGACCTTGACTTGTTGAGATCATGTAAACCACTAACGTTTAAAGTAACAAACAGAATTGTATCAGTTACAGAAAATTATGGACAAAAGAAATGGGAGGACGTACGTACCCATTGTTCTTATTGACATGAGAACGATAGTGTTCGAGTTCTTTGAACTTAGTTCCTGTTTAACCGTCTTCGACCCGGAGAGGCTATGGACTTTTTCTTTCTGTACTCCACCAGCATCATCGAACAGTCTTGAGACGGTGACGGAGACATCTCGTATAAGAACATATCCTCAAGGATGGAGTCCTCTGTCATGACAACACCAGGCGTGTCATCACCCATACCGGCCATGCTTACACCATCTTCGCCCGGCTTAGCTCTTTTCTGATTAACACGTTCAGGTGAGAGAACATTATGTACCTCAACCTGTACTTCCATTACATTTTCCTTATCCGCTAATGGAATCGAACTCTCAGGGGCAGTTCAACAAGCACCGATTGCGATGATTCCAAGTCTGGATTCTCACACGCTGTTCCATTTGTTTTACATTCTTTCTCACCGGTCATCTCACTGTCCTCACCACTACTTCCAAACATACCTTTTCGACGTCAGCGTCAATGTCCGTGTCGTCATCATCAGAGGCCACATCCACCTCCCCCGGCGTAAATTTCCCCGAACCGCTGCCCTTTACACGCGCAGCGTAAGAGCAGGTACGCGAACAGCAGTCCCGAACGGTATGCTCGGCAGACCCGCACACCCTACAAAGATCGTCACAGTCACTTTCAGTATGAGGCTTCTCATGTGGAGAGAAACCATTACAGTTGGCGCACCATTTAGCTTTACATTCGGCCACTTTGTGAATATTTTTGCCCACATTTCCTGCATTCATAGGTTTGACCGGGATATGTAAACATTATGACGTCACCACCAAAGTTGATGAAATTTGGAACATACCTAACTCTGTGACACCTGAAACGATATATACGTATTCCTGTACGTACGTGTGAGAGTTCACTGTCTGCAAACTTTGGTCTAGTCACACCTAGGCACTCTCCGTAAGGCTTCAATGCATTCGCTGTAATATCATCTGACATTTCATCAGGTGCCCAGTGTGCGGTCAAGGTCAAGTACACTACAGAAGCATGCATAATATTCCACGTTGTTCCATCGATTACAAACTTCTCCTTCTGTAGTAATGCACTGTGAGCTGCCTGGATGGACACAAGAATGTAAAACATCTTTTTCAAATAGTTTTTCTGAAAGCTAAGCAAGTCCGCCCTAATGTTGATCACCTCAGTCAATGCTGTGATAAATTCCCTCTGGATTGCCGTAGAAAAATTAGCCCCGTTCGTTGTTGTGATAGCCACAGACAGAGTCCTATTGGTCTGTTTACAGACGAAAATACCACTGGCTTCGACATACCTGTCCTGCTTGAGGAGCAGACCTCCTTAGTCTACCTGCCGGTCTTCCAACTCAGTCGATATCCACGTAAATCAGCTCAAAATAGATCAAAAACAAAACGATGTTGTTCTTGTAGTTTCTCGCAGCCCACGATCGCCAAAGCACGTCTTCACCTTCCGTGTCCTAAGCCGAAGTAAATAAAGCTTTTATGGTCAAAATATGTTTCAAATTTACAGAAAATGCTTCCCCCGGTAGAGGATCGAACTCACGACCTTGAGATGGCCCCTTTGAACGCGATTATCAGACTGACGCGCTGCCTACTGCGTTACGGAAGGGCCGTGAGAATACTAAGTGATTCCTATTGATAATCAACCTTCTTCAAAAGCGAACTCGAATATCGATAGTTATTATATCTGTTACAAAAAAACTTAAATCATTTTCGAACCAAAGGTTTGAAAATGTAGCCTTGGGGGAAAGATACAAGTTATAAAACTTTCATAGTAAAAATATGTTTCAACTTTATAGAAAATGTTTGCCCCGGTTGTGTATCGAAGTCACGACCTCCAAATTGCCCCTGTTCATGTGATTATTAGACTGACGCGGAGCCTACTGCGCCAATATTAAGTAATTCCTCATTGTGCGCAACATCGCCAAACGCGAATTCGAATATCGATAGTTTTCATTTCCTTTGCAAAAAAGCTTCATTTATTTTCGAGCCAAAAGTTTGAAATTGTAGTCTTGCAAAAAAAAAAAACGCCAGTCATAAATCTTTCATAAAACAACTGCATTACCAAGGCCCCTTGATAATATTAATTAACTCCTAATTATACGCTATCGTCGGCAAAAGCCAATTCAAACTTCGATAGCTTTTATTTCTTTTGCAACAAATCTCCAATTACTTTCGAGCCAAGGGTTGGAATTGTAGTCTAGCAAAAGGAGTTCGAGGATGGAGCTGACGAGTTTCAGATTGCCCATTTTAACGCGATTATGAGACTGACGTGCTGTCTACTGCGCTACCGAAGACCTGAAATAATAAAAAGCAGTTCCTACTTATACGCTACCCTACTCAAAAGCGAATTCGAATATGGATAGTTATTATTTCTGTTACTTAACAAAACTTCAATCATTTTCGAGCCAAAGGCTTGAAAGTGTAGCCTTGGGGGAAAAATACAAGTCATAAAACTTCCGCAGTAAAAATATATTTCAACTTTATTTTGCTCTGGGTGAGGATCGAAGTCACGACTTTCAGATTGCCCCATTTAATGTGATTATGAGACTGACACGTTGCCTACTGCACTACCGAGGGGCTCTGATACTATTAACTAATTCCTACTGAAACGATACCTTCTCAAAAGCGAAATCGAATGTCGAGAGTTTTTATTTCTGTTGCAAAAACTTTCAATCATTTTGCAGCAAGCCTTTTCCAAAGGTTTGAAATTGTAGTCTTGAATAAAGCACTTGTTAGAAAGAATTAGTGGTCAAAATATATTTCATATTTTATGGATACTGATTACTCCGAGTGAGGATGGAAGTCCCGACCTTCAGATTGCCCGTTCTAATGTGAATCTGAACACTGAACATCTGAACACAGATTTATTTCACAATATATCATGAATACATGGCGATATAATAATCTGCAATATGCCTAGCTGTACAAGAAAGAAATGTCACAAACAGGTGGGTTAACAGAGAGGTTTACATCATATCGTTCTCAGTCACTTGCTTATGCTACAGAGGAAGGTGTAGTACAGGAAAACCCCTATGGTCCGTTTTAAGAAACGGTTTTCTGTATAAATAATGTTTCTGATAGATAGAGACTTGTTGTTTCTTGTATAAAGAAGCGTACTTCACATTAGTACCTAGTAGTGTAATATCTGTACAAACATTCTGCGGCCATAAATTCCTGTTTTAGTAACATAATTTTTCGTGTTTTATACAATGCAAGTCTCAGTATCGAAACATTCACACCTTTAGGATTTTCCGATAAGCCAAATAACATGGGAGACTCATAGGGAATGTGACTTAGGACACTTGGATGTACAAATTAAAATATGGTAAAATCCCTTTTAGCTGGGCGCATAGCAAATAAATGAGGCAAATCCTCTACGTCCGCATTACAGAAAACACATATATTTGAACCATGCCTATACAAAAGAGCTTCTCTCTTGTAAATACAACTTATGCAAGATCTTCCAATCTAACTGAACAGATTCAGATCTCTTCCCTGGCAAAGCAAATAAATGACTAGTAACTTCCCATGCCTAAGTCATGAAAAACATTCCTCAATATCTTGCGCAGGCAGGCGCAACAACATGCATATTTCTCGGAGCATTATAGAGATAACCTTTCCATAACGAGTACAATGGTATAGATCCCCCTTTAATACTTAATAAGGTTTAATATTCTCTCACAGGTCCGTTGTCTCCAACGTCTGCTTTAGTTAACCAAGCTGGTGGTACTGTGGCCTTTACCATAGCCAAGGCCTTTGTAAGTCTTTCCATATAGCACTGAACGTCTCATTAAAAAACCTGCCCAAGACTTTAAGTCTATAATCTTTTAACAAACATGCTATATCGGGTAGGCCCAAATCACATCCACTTTCCTCATTTATCATAACTTCATACGACACTAGATGGGCCTTGCCACCAACGAAATTCTAATAAACCTTTTTTCATTTCTTTAATAAATGTGTCGGGTACAAGAAATCCTGCTACGTTGTACCACAATTTCGACATTAATAGTGTCGCAATGATATACACTTTGCCCTGGCGAGACAATTTGAGTTGCCTCCCCATATTAACAACAGATTTGATTTTCTTCAGTTTCTTATTCCAGCTATACTCATCACAAAAACTTTGTATCACGACCAAGATGAACTCCAAGTACCTAATGGTACCTTTGGTAACTGGTACATTTTCGATCTTATCTGCATTTTTACAACGCTAGACAACCAGATTTCTGACTTAGATGCGTTAGAAGCCAAACCATAGTTATTTACAACATCCAGAACATTACTGACATAATGCTGATCACGTAAAGTTACCGTGGTGTAATCAACGTGTTGGGAAAGCGAATTCTTCTTTTGTGACCCTGGAATGGTAATCCCATGAATACAACCGGATTGCCTGATCGCAATACCAAGGGGCTCAACGCTTAATACACACAACAGTGCTGAAATAGGACACCCCTGTTTCACGGACTTACACTCGGAGAAATATTTTGCCACATGACCGATACATTTACCAACACTTCGTATATCCCTGTGAAAATCTGTATCCATTTACAGAAGGCATCACCAAAACCAGGGCGCTTTACCTTTGCCGTTATAAAGTCATGCGATACTCTAAAAAAAACTTTCTCTTGTTCCAGTTTTCAGAAATATGCTTCCACATTATCATTCTCTACGTAGTATATAGCATCTCTAAGACTACAAATAGTATCCGCTATATCTCTACCTGGGATACAACACGTTTGACAATCAATGACAATGGAGGTCATTATGTTCTTAAGCCTGTTATCCATACACCTAGAGATGATGTTTTAGTCTACATTAATTAGGCTAACTAGTCTCTAGTTATTCAGCTGAAACTTATCCCCACTTTATTTATAAATCAGGGATATTACACAGCTTTTCATTACTCTCGTTACCTGACCAGTGTCAAAAATTCCCTCATACACCTGGTACAAAACCGGACCCAGAATATCCTAAAAATATATGTAAAATTCTACCGTAAGCCCGTCATTACCAGTACTTTTGTCTTCAGACATACCTTTTCGAGTATTATATATTTCAGTTAAAGTCAGTGGTTGGTCTAACTTCCTCCTTCCTTAGTGTAACATTGACTTGTGACAATATATTTTAAATACATTCGTTAGTGTTATCTTTTTTGTACAATTCGGAATAAAAATCATGCACACAATCCAAGATATCTCCAGAACTGCTAAGAGTCTTACCACTTGGTGACGTTACACAGCTGACAGGCCTATCTTCATGTTTAAACTTTTACAAGCTAAGAAAATGTTTTGAATTTTTCCCCATAGCGTTGGGCATATATGTTAGGTGATATTTCAAATTGTCCCACCAAAGAGAAATATTTTCAGCATAGAGCGAACGTATTAACTGTTTGTCGATCAATTCGTACAACCGGCCACAAAAAGCCACATTATTACAATTAGAGACTATTATTGAAAATGTAAAAGCCAGGACCGCAGTCAGATTTGTGGTAAATAATGGATTGGTCACTATAGGACATATTTCTTATGTACACAGTTTGGCACTTTTCCAGCAGGGATTCAGACAACAAACAATAAACAGTTCGGCTCTGGTGTAATACCCCGTCTATTATACGCCGCCATGCACAGCTTGTTTTGTCTCTGTGTCTAACAAGCCACGCGTCCTCCAAGTCCAGGTTTTGCATTGTTGTATGTAATCCTTTGTAACTATCAGGAGAGTTGCTAAAATACATATCACCATCTAAGATACGCTGTTAACAAAGATACCCGTGAGTTTCCTTCAAGGCTATTACATCAGCCTTTATTGCAACATTTACAAGTTAGTCCGTCAGAGTTTAAAGTGGCGAAACTGAACGTTGTACACAAGAAAAAGAAAGCAGCATACCTCCATAGCCATAGTTATGCATTTTTATTTTATGTAAGTTTATAATTATGCGACAACACCTCCGAGTCCCCCGTCTACAGATTTAGCGTAAGGAGCTTTTCTGTTCTTCGCCTTGATTCTGATTCAGCATAGGCAAAATTCTTTTCCTTCTTTGCACTCATTCTCCGTTTTACTTGGTACCTTTCTTGTTAGCTTTGACAAAGCACCACCCCTTGCCAGTTCAGTCGTCCTCACAATTCTCCTCGATTTCCGCACCATGTAGTTGACCCCTTCCTCCGCTGATGGTTTCTACTCTAGGTACGTTAAAGTCTCCCCACGCACAGCTGTCAATTTCCCCCTCGTGTACTTTACCTTTCTCCACGATCTCGGTTGATTCTGCTACAAGCGATTGTTCTTGTACCGGTACGGGTGCCTGTGCTTCTATCTCTGTAGGCCTGTGGCTTGTACTTGGACCGTCCCCCACGGCTGAGCTTTTTCGCAAGGTGGTCGTCACCACTGATTCTTCCATTTCTGTGTCTTGAAAGCCAGTTTGGCATGCAAAATCCAACATTCCACAGTAATGGCACAAACGATCTGGTTTTCATCACACATAATCCTTTGCCCCACAAACTTCGCACAGAGAGCAACAACACTCCGTTCCATAGCTTAAGAAACCCGTACAGATTTCAGCATGCCCGGGCTACGTGACCTTGACCTCCGCATTTGAAACATGTAAACTCCTGGTACTGCTTGAACAGATGGTCGTCCGAAAGACAAAATGGAGAGATTTTTTCTTTTTTTTGATTATGGTGTATTACTTTGAAGTACTCCGAACTGTTTCCACTTTCCACAATTTTTCCACAATTTCATTGCGTAGGGCAATGGGTTCTTATTGGGAGGGAACTGCACTTTTACGTACCTAGTACCATCTGCAACGGAGGTTCCGGGGCAGTGACGTCTTTTGATTTCGGAGAAGACCTCGGCTCCGACAATATTTAGCCTTTCCACGATTTCATCGTCCTTCACATAAGCCGAGTGGTGCAGATATGATACCCTCACGGTTCTCTTCGAGACCCCCGCATGTGCATAATTAGTCAATCTCCAGTCCATCACTGAGTAACTCACAAGAAGCTTTATCCGCCAGTGTTATCTCAAAATCACAACCCGCCTTGTCGCACACAGGCCAAAACTGCTCTCAGGCCATGTGTCCTCCAACAAGCGGTTAACACTTTCTGTCGACACTTTCCGCGTATGTTCTACATCCAACAGGACACTAAAATCTAATTTTACATTACCAAAATGTAATTTCTTGCTTTAATAAAGCTTTGCATAGAATCAGGACGAGCACACTTTCGTCATGATATATGTATATATTCCGACATGTCAAGAGGGATAATCGTGCCAGACTGTCTGGAGGAATCAGTATTCGAAATACTCTCTACACATGCTACCAACATATACACCAGCAATAGCTCAAACTCCGTGAAAACATAAATCTCAGCACCACGAAGAGACAATTACAACAAGTGTCAATTTCGAATTGTGAATGGATGGCTCACTCTGTTTACAATCTTTATTGGCCACTCTTTATTATGCACTGAGTGCATCTTAAAATAATGCATTTTTAGAGCAATAATAAGCAATATTGGTATGTAAATGTACCAGAGCACAATTTGTGTACCAGAACACAGTTTGAACAGAGGCTATACCTCCATCATGTTGTTGTTTTGAGGATGACGCGAAATGATATGGCTGATAGGGAGAGTAGTTGTTAGCATTTTTTATTTAAAAGGACTGAAGTTGTAGCTCTGTGTAAATATTAGTTGCGTTGTGTTTAGGAATTTTAACGGATTGTTTGAAGTATATCCTTAACGCGTTGATGACCAACAAGTTTCAAGCTCTTAGGTGATTGAGTTAAAACATGACAGCTGAAACCGTGAGAATGCCTCAATGAACCAGAGGACGGTTATGTGACTGGTCCTGAACAAGAAACGTGTTTACCATTTCCTTGAAACCTACCCAAACAGCACTAAATGCTAAAATTTTACTCCATTCAATACATCAACTGAGGCAAAACAAAGTAGAGTTTCAATTATGTTACCCAGCTACATATGTGAATGTATTAAGGATTCACACTCCACAAAAAATGTACCGTACATCTTCTACATCTTCCTAACACCTGTACATGTCATATTACAGACAGGCGGCAGAATAAGTCCCAACTTATAATTTTTGCTTAGTGACAAAAAAACATTGTGCAGTAACTTATAATCCAAGTCAACCGTATTTGGGCGTTTTGCATACAGGCTACCAAGCTTCCAAAACTTTCCCAACTGTACATTGGGGAAAACGTTCTGCCAAAATACAATATAGACGCAAACTGCCGTTCAGCGGCCTTAAAGGCTTATAGAGGCCATCAGTAACTTGATCGCTCGTTTTTGTACCCGTGTGTATTGCAGTCGGATCGGCTATGTCTGTGTTGATGGTATTAAGCCCTAAATGATTTATTGATCCACATCTGAGAAATTGGGAACTAAATGATGTGAAGTCAGGTAAGAATACGATTTACATAGGTTTCCGAAATAGCCGATAGCACAATTTTAGATACAGCGTTATCTTCGAGATAGCCAGGGATAAGCGCATTTTAAATGCCTCTTAGACGAAACATCCTGTATTTCGTTAAAGTTTTTGAGCGAACCGTTCAAATATTAATGGACACTCTCTTATTACAGAACAGGCTGTAATAGCAACTGATGATTATTAACGAGAATTAATTCAGTACAATTCTGAAAAACGCATTTTGGGGATGTTGGTATAAAACAGCAAATCACACAACCGCATAGTCTCTTCCACTTCTCTAAAACATGATTTGAAAATACTTTTCCACACGGTTTCAGTTTTCTGTGACACCTCCCCCCATCCAAAAAAAAACCTCAAGGCGAAAATCTTTGATTTTATTTCTTATGTCGGAAAAAGTGACGCCTTATTTATTTATGTTCATAGGCAATACGATGTTTCTTATTTAGAAAGCACAAATCTTTCAACTGCTTCAAGATTTCTCCTGGGATAGATTATACAATCATGACATACCACAACCTTGAGTACATGTAATTACATGTTCTCTTTCATTTAAGCTAAACTTTTCTTCATACCAAGTGGTAATTGAAGATTTCAGTTTAACCATTTTTTGCTTTCAATTTTTTCGAAACATACATTTTTGCAGTTGTTGTTCGCTCATAGATGTTCATGTATTCTCAATCGTGACCCACTTCGCTCACCTCGGGTTTACGTCGAGAATGGCCCAGTCTGGGCTTATGTGTGTTGAATGACCATCTTTCCCTAAAAAGTGTGCTCGGTCTATTTTTGAAATCTATATGAAACATTTTCATTACGAAATCAAATCGGCAATATTAATTTTTTCATTAATTTTTTAAATTTTGATGGGCAATTTCTGACGTAATATCGTTATTATTCATGATGGTAGCCCCAGTAGAGCCTTCGTTTGAAGATGCTTTGTTGTACGTCAGACGTTCTCTACAAGTGACAAACATAGATCTCAGAGAAAAGGAGGTCGAAACAGTATTCAGCGCACATCGTGATAGAGACACGATTACTGTTCTGTCATCAGGATACGGTAAAAGTGTGATACTTCCTGCTGTTATCTCACGATTTTTTATTTCTCTACGAGGTGTCTGCTTGGTTCCCGACATACGGAAACCAGGCATATGACATGGCAAAATAGTGACACAATACATTAGAGGTCAAATGTCGTTTCTCATATTGCATCGGCGGTGTATACGTACTGCATACGTGTATTGACTAACATGTGACTTTTTACTAGTGTGGAATGATGGCTGTGTTCATGTCATCACAAAATTCTACTATTACAACTTAGAACTTGCACACAAGGGGAAAAAAGGGCAATCTATTTGTCAAGCAGATTTAATTACCGAGAATTATTATATTAGAAGAAACCACATGTTTACATTTTTATACAAAGCGCCTGTTCTTTTTTCAAAGCTAAAATGCCTTAGTACTCTGAAATGATACTTGCTGAAAACCCTATGAAAAGTTTCCTCATGATCCAAGCACACAAAATATTTTACCAAGCTCACAGAGCGCTAATTTTTTATTATCGTAGTCTGCAACCCCTTTTCTTTATACAACCGTGACAAGGTAACCACATTAAAAAATATGACAAAAAGATCGTACCAAATAGGATCAAATTGTCCAACCACCTGAGCTTTTATTTTTGACTTTACTCGTTAGGATTTTGTCAAGGTTTCTAATCTCTAATGTTAGGTAAACTGATCAAACGAAGGAACACCCGCCTGCACTTGCCACTTTCTGCATTCCTTGGCCGAAGGGTTGCCACTGGACCCCTCTCATAGAGCACACAGCTGTTACACTTAGATTTTATCATAACTTTAAAGCATTACCAACAGACTATAGTCAGAATTGTTGTAGGGGAGGAACATATTTACTGAGTATACACCAGAGTTTTGTGTTCAGAATATTAAAGCGAGTTACAAGCTAGGGTACAAGCCAGTCCATTGCAATGACCCAGACTTAACAACGCGACTGTTGCGAGATCAAGTCCAGCTCAAGCTGTTTTCCTCTACGGTCATGCGTTGGAAGGTCCGCTAACAATCTCCGGGCGCTGCCCAGTTTGCTCCCACCATAATGTTGGCCTCCGTCGTATAAGTGAGATATTATCTAGCACGGTGTAAAAAAACACTGAAATAAATAAATAAATGCCTTTTTCTATTCCATATGTCTATTCGATCCATCTTGCATCAATATCTATATAAATCGCAGGACAAAAGTTATTTCAATCCTAACAGTTATTGTGTGTTTTCCATCAAGTGAACACTGGACGTATACAAGCTGGTACCAGCAGATAAAATATTCGACTGGTATATACCCCATGGTTGCTTTCGGATTGCTGGATATTATTGTACTTATAGTTTTGTGTGGTTTTTAAGTTCTTTGTTAACGGCCATTGCACATGGATGACTGCAGGTGTTGTGCGATGTCTTTCTGTGAAGATATTCATTGATAACTGACAGTTTGACAAATGTCACGGTGAAATTTCACCGGAAGTTACAATCTTTGCTCTATGCAGTGCAATTTTTTGATCACTATTCATTATGTGAGCACAGTTTTTCAAAAGAGCAACGGATAATAACACAGTGTCGGAACGTTAACGTGATTTATGATTTCCAAGGCCTTATTCTGTCCACGGTTCCTCACCGTAAGTTAGCGTGAGGAGTTACGAACGAAAGACAGTGGGGAAAAGAACATATTATACCAAAATTTGATTTATAGACATTATCTTTTGCCATTCTCTGATTTGTGAAAAACTCCGATATAAGCTATCATAACTGGACTGTTGACAGGTGGTCAACGCCAATTCACACAGCATAAATGACACGGCATAAGTTATGTGGTGGGGTGTTTAACTCACCTTGATGACGTTAGATTTAACCCATGGTTCATGGCACAGTTATATTTAAGATCACTTCTGATACAGATTGGCGATAACATTGATGAGTTCTAGACTAATTTATGTACTGATTGTTGCTTTCCGCCAGATTCAAGAGTTTCTCCCTTATACGACGTCGGTTAGTTTTATAAGTGGATGAATCCAGGGTGTCCCGGGCGTAGACCACCGGTCTTTGGCCAGTTACTGGCGAAGTTTCCCACATGGTTCGAAATAAGTGGTCTTAAACGACCGTTAGACTGTACAAACGGCACCATAAGGGTTATCGATCGATAAATTTGATGGGGTCGGGAAACCCCACATATAAAACCAGAGAGACGCCATAATATGACTGAAACATTTCCGATGTGGCATTAAGCCATAAGCATTCATTTTTTAAAACCAGACACAACTATCCAAGTACCACCGAAACCTCTTGTAAACCCCCACCCCCTAAAAAACACACTCACACACACAAAATAAACACACCAGACAATTCTGAATATCTGAAAAGCTTTGTATTTACAAAAATGGAAAACACCGTCATCTCCACACATTCTTATAGTTACTGTGTGAAGTTTCCCGCATGGTTTAACATAATGGTCTTAAACCGTCAACAATGCAATCTTTTTTATAATACACATCGATAAATTTGATGTGGAATACACTATAAAAACCAACGCCAGGTGACTGAAACATTAATGTAAACCAACCATTCACACATCTGCCGGCTTGCTCCTTAAACCTAAACACACAATCTTATAAGCATCATGCGTAACACAGGTGGCACATTCCGGATCCTGGTCGCGTACGCCACCGAATAACAGCCGCAGTTCTCACTGCACAGAAGAAAACATTCCAGTAGAGTGCTTACGCTGTTGACACTCAACATGACGTTATCCCAGTGTACCATACCACGTGATCCCACTCTCCACGTCCTAGACATTCTTATAGCTGCAACAGCAAACATATAATTCTGTTTATGTGATTCATTTTATTGTTGTGTAACACCATATACATTGTCACTTGTACGATGGCGGTGCGATTTACGGGTAGGCAGGTGATCAAGCAGCTTAATGTATTACCACAAAAATTGTCTCAGGTGTGATCATGGTCGTCCGACTACTGCATGTCATCAAGGCTCCTACAGATTAACCAGATGTTAAGAAATGAAAATTTATATAAATAGGATGTAGAGCCTTGCTTAAAGGGAATGGTTGTCTCATCAGAGGCAAAATGAGTGACAGATAACTAAAACACCTAGGATTTCATACATCGTTAAACTACCATGTGCAGGATCCTTATGTTTCTTTCTGTTGGACACTTAAGGTGAAATTATTGAAAATGAATACGCCTGACATACATACCACCTAGTGGTTTCTCACAGATAAAGTTGGCTCTGTGGTCAGTGGCGTCATTTATTGTAAATTTTGTGTCTCCCAGCCATAAACCTTGTACAATTTGAATGATGTTTTCCTTGTGTCGGTTGTTCGGTTCACCCTTTGTCCAAAGATTCTGCTGGATGGATGTCCCATCGTCCCAAAGAAAAGTCCCGTCTGGCGTGAACCAAGCAAATAAAACACAGCTGATTTCCCAGACAAACACCTTTTTATAATATGTAAACTTCTGTGCACTTTAAGGGCAAACAGCCCGGAAGACTTAATGTAACTCTCATTTTCAGCAACAAGTAATTGTGACGAGGATATGATACGTGACTGGAACGGCACAGGGAACAATAACTACAAGGAAAATTTTTGCGAACACCTTTTTTGACATTTCTTACGTCTATTTTCACACATCAAAACGCGTTAAACGTTTTATTACTCAAAACGTAGTCCATCAAAGACTTAATGTATATTGTCAGACACATAGTAAAGTGTCTAAGTGGCCTATATATAATATTCAAAAACTTAAATTTTGAGCAGCACAATTGACACATTGACCCTTTCTGTGTAAAAGCGATAATAGCAAGTTAAAGAGCCAATACTTGTAGTTCCATGTTTATGCTTCTGTTCTAGTTTGGATATTTTGCAAACATTTCTACTTCAGTTTACTATCTAGATCGACTTTTTGGTTAATTTGTCTGTATATAACAACCAGCAAACATTCAAGTTAACTCAATCGACTTTATGGGGGTCTTAAAGTAAATATGTATATTTATCAACTTTTATCAGTGGCCATCGCCCATACCAGTTCTGTTTATGATTTATAACTTGTAATTTAATTTAAGGGTTTCAAGATCCAATAATTCCATTGTGGATGAATATTACCTTTTCTAAGGTCACTGCCTCCAACCCAAAGGCTTCGGTTGAAAAAATTTTTCTGTAAAATATTATCCAAGAATGCCAGTTCCAGTTTGGTTTCGATTTTGGCCAAGTGACTTCCCATCTGCCTGCACGCACAGGAGGCCTCTGTGTACCTTAGCTTGGTGGAGGGTATATGGTAGTAGCTTCCGGTCAAGGGAAAGTGGTCCCAGCATTGGAGAGGCTAAACAGATATATGTAGATATCTTTTATCTTAAACTCACCAACAAGCTTAAAATCTCAGTAAATACAATTGTTTTCTTCTAAAGTCAGCTAATATATTCTCTCCACTTGATATTTGACGACTTATTCAGATCAAATATCACAGAAGGGCAATGCTACCAGTGGAATATAACGGGTTGTTCTTAGCCAGCTACAAACAATGTAACTATCTGATTTTAACAGGTTATTGGCCCATAGTGACATATGAACACTGCTACATATTTGCCTTGAGTTTTACCTGTAAGAAATTTTATTACTTTGAGTTAAAAGCCCGGTCTGGACATACATGCCCGAGAAATTTTTTAAATCGTTACCAGGCTATAATTTTTATAGCTTAAGAGTTAGTGATATGAACTGAGTATGTTTTTTGTCTTGTTTTTCCATCTTTACAATTCCTTACAAGCGATTAAGAATAGCAAAGTTGTCGTGGTTGTAGGTCTTGCTAAATTTTGTCACACATCTAAAAGATGACCGATGTGGGCGATGTCGCACACCATAAAGAATAAGAATAAGAGCAAGAATAACAATGACGTCCTCCCACAAAGTTTCTCGCCGAAACTAACAAAGAGGACAAGAGCCTGCCCATCAAATATTTGCAGATATAACGGTAATGTACTTTCCAAAAAGTACATCAAACGTTGTCGTAAGCCCCAGTCACGCATATTCTTTCAATTAGTTAAGATAACCTGCGGTGGAAGAATCGTGCGTAATCGTCGTGGGTAATCAGTTGTGGGTGATCTTGTCACATGTGGTCAAATGTGAAGATATTTTCAGCGTTCATAAGACGGTTGCAGTAGTCGAAGGTGGTTTTTGTCGTACTCGGACTGTCGTACATCAATTCTGACCAACCTTGACTAGGCATTCTAGTGTAAAGACCGTACGACCAACGGGGCCCATCTGTATTAGTCATATGTTAGGGTAAAAAGAATAAAGCACAGGGAGATGTAATCAATTACAGGGTATAAATATGACTTCTTTTAATTGTAATGAGCTACTGGAGGAATCAGGTACACTCGTGAATGGGTGGGTGGGTTGTCCTACGGTTAGTTGTAGGCCTATGACATGTTGACATAAATCGCGATGGCTTACATCTAATTTCCCTTTATCTGATCTAAGCCCAAAATATCTTATGCTGTGCCTGGGTTTTCGTGATTATGGACACCTTTACCTTGAATTTTATTCACATGAAAAAAAAAACAAGAACATTAAAACAGTAACTGCAACAACAAAGCAAATCTAAAAATGTTGAAATTCACCACCTCTTTGAAAGACTTTGGTTCTATAAATTAACTAATTTATGAAATAAATCGCATATAGACATACCTTAGAGAGCCACAGTAAAAGAAGGATGAGAGGTACGGGAAATCCAATATGCAACATTTTGAAAAAAAAAACACTGTAAAGATTCTGGATGGAGATCCTCCTAAGACTTAAGACGAATACTGGAAAATTGATCCGAAGCTTCGCCTTCTCTGGTTTAACGTGAACAACGAATGTGAGTTGAATACAGAAACCGAAGATAAATACCATTTATCTGTCAGATAGCTGGTGAGACACGACAGTCGATAGAGAAATTTTCTTTGCCAATGGGCTATTGATATATACCGTAAGACTGTAACCTCGATTTTCATCTATTATTTATGTAATAATCAGTAGTGATAGACGCAGAATGTTTACAAATGACATTGACCCATATTGACCGGCTTGCCAACTAAGAAAAGAAGTTGCAGTAATAAGGCCAATATATTATGCTCAACTGTGGATAGATTAAAGATCAACCTACATTAAAAAAGCAAGATGCTTCTATTTAATACCAAACAGCTCAGCAATGGGGTTTATCGGGAATTTTGTTGGAAAATTTGTCAGGCATATTGTCAGGAGCTTTGTCAGAGGAAGCCACAGTGGCTTTGACCGGAGGTTTGTTAGGAGGCTTTGGCAGGAGGTTTGTCAAGATGTTTTTTAGGAGTTTGGTGAGGAGGGTGTTATTAGGTGGTCAGGGAGTTGATTGGGAGGTTGATCAGAGGCTTTTCAAGAGGTTTATCGGGTAATTTGTCGGGTGGTTTCCCAGAGGATGTATCAGTGAGATAGTCAAGAGGACATTTGTAAAGCGTTTGTCTGAATACTTGTGAAGGGGATTTGTCTGGAGGACTGTCACACCAAGAGTTTTCTAAGGAGTCTTGTAAGCCCTTTAATCAGCGGGCTTGTCTTGATGTTTGTTTAAAGGTTTTTAAGGAAGTCTCTTGGCATGTTATTCCGATTGTCAGGAAGTATGTGAGTTATTTCAGGAGGTCAGCTAGGTGGTCTGATTGCCAAAAGATATCGGAGAGTTTGCTAGGACATGCGATGGAATATCAGGACGTTTGTGGGTACTTTTGCAAGAGCGTTCTCTGGAGTTGACGCTAGGAGGTTTAGTAGTGGGTTTGTCAAGAGATTTGTCAAGACCTTCATCAGGAGGTTGGTCCGGGAGTTTGTTAAAATGTCAGGAGATTTGTTAGAAGGTTTGTCAGGATGAATGTCCGGAGGTTTGTCAGGTTTATCAGGATGTTTATCACGAGGACTTCAGCAGATCGGTAAGAAACCTTGTCGGGAGGCTTGTCAGTAGGTTGACTTGTCAAAAGGCTTGTCAATAGATATTTCAGGAAGTTTGTGGAAGAAGTTGTCAGCTACACTTTTGCCTGTTAAAATTAGTATTGTAGAAAAATATTACAGCCACAGAATTCCATGAAAACACCTCAAAGAGTATGATACAGAGTATAATGGATGGTGGGGGAGCAATCTAGTGCACGATGGCACTAACCAAAATTTGTGTCTTTAAAGTATAAATGGAAAAGTGCGCGAAACGATGGCTGAGTAGTTATAGCGATCTCGGCCTACTTGGATCAGGTTGGGTTGGAGTGCAGTCCTAAAGGAGTAGTGCCTTAAAATTAGCAAGCTTGCGGCTCAGGTTTGAGCGGCGGCATACTGTGATTAGATGGGGCCTTATCTCTGGTGTATGCAACACTGAGGCAGCACTTAACACATTTGAGACACGACTGCTATAAAAAGGACACATTGTCACATAAACTGAAAATAATGGTTATTATGAACGATATGCTTGAAGCAAAAAACAAGAACAAACAAAAATATGTCACCTTTGTGATAGAGTTCGGAATGAGGAAAGGCTTGGTTACATATATATTTATTTGATTTGTGTTGTCCGCCCTACTCAAGAATATTTCACTTATATGATGGCGGCCAGTATTATGGTGGTGGTGGGGGGGGGGGGACCGGCCAGAGCTCGGGGGAAACCCACGACCATCCGAAAGTTGCTGGCAGATCTTCCCACGTGAGGCCGGAGAGAAAGCCAACATGGGAATTGGTGACATATGCAGGAGAGCTGTGGCCCTGTGATGCCTCCATGACCTCCGTTAATGACCATGGTTTGTCGTGCTGAACTAGTTGAGTCAAAACTTAGAATTATGGCACGAAACTCCCCACCCTCCCCGGATCATTGCTGATCATAAAGTCCAAGTGGTAATGGTTTGCCAACGATTTGTCAACCATTCAGTATCATCTTATCATGCAGACCCATACCAAACTCACCAGATATCAACACTATAAACAGAATGGGTAATACACAATAACTGAACATGGCCTGGACTGGCATTTCACCTAAAGATTAGTATTTAAAAATACACACTCAAGAGCACATGATGACCTTAAAATGATGCTTTTGATTTTTCTTTGATAAGAAAATGAAGCAAACTTCACAAAGAAGTTGTTAAGTTGTCCTATAAGGTGGGTGACACCATTGTAAGCCACTTGAAAACATTAATTATTTAAGTATATTTAAGTATTCCGACGGTCAAGTGCGCTCTTTAAAAATCAGCTAATGTAAATTAGGAGAGCGACAGGCGAGAGTTGGATTTGAAATCGCGACCTCACACAGGTCACGGGCTTCACATTTGCAGCGTGCCAGTACTTTAACTATATTAATTTTGAGACTGATGACAGCAAAGTGGGTAAACTGAATCTGTAGGAGACAGGATTTGACTGGTAATTGTAGTCTCACCTGATGGGAAAACGGTAAATTCCTGAGGAAGCTTCATTTTTTCCACAGATAAATCACTATATAAGAAAATTTCCATAAAATAAATCAACCGTACAAAACCTTTATAAATCGGGTTACCAGAGAGATCTGTTTCAATCCACAGGCAAAACATGAAACCACATTCAAAGTTTAAAGAGTTTATTTTGAATAAAGGATAATGCGGACAATCACATTTTAGCAATGGGTCATTCAAACAATGCAGACAATCAGATCCAGGGAAATGAGGCATACAGATAATGCAAACAATCACATTCGAGGAAATGGGCCAAACAAATAATACTTACATTCAGGTCAAAAGAAATGGGCCATACAAATACTGCGAACAAATCAAACCCAAGGTGATGGGGTATACAAATAATACTGAGAACCGGATCCCAGGAACTCTCTCTGGACAACATTCTTCAGTGGTATACAGGAAAAATACCGAAAAGGGATTTCAATAACGCCATACGTTCTGATGCAGGCAGAGCCATTATCACAATGGACAGGCCATATAATGAAACTGCAGCATACATGTTCTAACATGAGCAGGCATATGACGTGGAGGTCGTTTTTCTCCACAGCGCCTATATCTGATCCGAATGATTCTTGGGCACCAGCAGACACTCGGGCATACGTATCACCAATCTATTGTGCATCTGCCATTTTCCCTAGTGATGACTGATTAAACGCGGAGGTAGCCTTGAACACAAGTTTGATGGTATTGCCCGAACGGTGTCGCCGAAAGAGCTCACGAAGACTGTTGGCTAGTTCCAAGAAATCTTCGTGAGACTCTTCATATAATTCCTGGTCAACTGGCGGGCTTTCTAGCTCGTTAACCTCGTCAAAGTTCGAGGTCACATCAGAGATTTCAGAAAGCGTTGGCATAGCTTCCTTTAATTTACCAGGTTTCTTTTTTGTGGATGAGCTTTTCCTTGGCGATAAAGTGCCTGATCTTTTTTTAGTGACCGCTTCCTTTACCAATCCCTGCAGTTTTATGTACGGTTGGTCGGGCTCAGAATCGTCCGACTGGGGATTCAAAATCTTTTTTTCCTTTAACTTGTGCATTAGAGTGCTGACTTTGCGCTTGATTTGTCTGTGGCCTTCTCCAAGCTCCCTGGGATAAGAGAAAATGGTTAAGACATGGCTATAAGTATACAAGAATTTGGCATGAATGGCCTTGGGGCAATTGGCGGTCGACAACGCTAGCGTCGCCGCTGGTGCAGTGTAACATTCTCTGAAGACTACTCATCTTCAACCAAAGTGATGTGCAAATACGTTTGGAAAGTTTGTCAGTCACCTGCCAATGGACAATGGTTTACCCCGGGTACTCCGGATACACATGAAACTGAGCGTCATGGTATAAGTGAAAAATTCTTAAGTATGGCGTTAAACCACAATCGGGTAAATTGAATATACGTTTATAAAAAAAATAGGCAAGTATTTTATATGGCGTATATGTATGTGTGATCAGTTTTGATTGGTGTTTTACGCCGAACTCAAGAATATTTCACTTATACGACGGCGGCCAACATTATGGTGGGAGGAAACCGGGCAGAGCCCGGGGGAAACCCATCACCATCCGCAGGTTGCTGGCAGACCTTCCCACGCACAGCTGGAGAGGAAGCAAGCAAGAGCCGGGCTTGAAATCACAGCGACCGCACTGGTGGGAGGCTTCGGTCATTGCGCTGCGTTAGCCCGCTAATCGACTGAGCCACGGAGGCTCCCATGTGTGATCAAAGATGTGGATTAACGTGGTAATTTGGAATGACTTGTTCACGAAATTTACTTCCCGTGCAACTATGTCACATGTGTACGTATAAACATAGTAATTACTTACACAAAGTCCACTTTTCCATCTGCGTTAAGGTCAAGCCTTTTCAACAAGACATCCAGGCCATGCTCTGTCATTGGGATATTAACTGCCTGTTTAATAAATTAAAATTAATACTAAACTCATTTCACGTCCAAGTCGTACTGGAAAGGGAAAAAAACACTGTGCATGGCAAGAAAGACTAAACCAAAATCTTAGTACCATGAGATAATTCAGGCCAAATTTGGCACTTTGTTATTTTGCCATGTGATAACAGACATTGTATTTTGCAGAAAAATACAACATTGCCTCGTAAAGGGGTTACTGAAAGAATAGTTAATTAAATATATACCAAGAAGCCATCCCTGAACTCTTGTCTTGTTAGGCTGTCATCCTTATTCAAATCAAAGCTGCGAAAGACGTCAATCAGCCGAAGATTGTCTTCTTTCATGTAATGGTATAAAATCATGAGCGGGTCAAATTGTTTAAAGTCAATTCCCGTAGGCTCCTGGCGTATGTCATTGACTCGGAAGAGCATGCCGTGGCGCACGGAGAGAGTGCGAGAGCTCTGTATCTCGGTCATCAGATCGTGGAACTTGTTGTCAACGGGCACATCCTGCAACATTGAGTTTGAACAAATTGGTAGTTTTTTAATAGTACCGATCGTAGGTGTTTTACACGCTAGTGGCCATTTTCGGACAACTATTTTTCAACTGGAGGAAACGACGTGCCAAGCGTCGAATTTATTCATCGAGCAGCACACTACCGTACAGTTGAAACGATGGCATGCTTAGTTGCACCTTTCACAGTCCCAAAAAGATGGGATAAAATTTACTTTCAGCACTAGGTGGAGATATCGGTTTGTGCTACTGAAAGCTATTATGCTGATGGCGTCTCTGCTATTTGTACATAAACACTCAACAATGTGTCAATGAAAACCATACCGGAAAACACACTCTACACTTTAAACAGATTTAATTGCATTTAAGCAGATTTTCAATGTAGGCTTTATAAAGCTCAGATATGGGAAGGATAATTATGAGAAGCTGTATTTGTAAGTAGAGAAACAGTTTTCTACCTGAAAGAGGTAGATCAGGCTAGACACTGTACAATACGGTCCAACAAAAGGAAAGTAAAATCTGAAACTCTTTTACGAGTCGGTTGAATGAGGCGGGGAGTTGAATTTAAGACAGCTATAATTGTAATATGTAGTTGAAAAACTTCATTTTTCATCATAATGACTATGAAAGATTTCTGCAAATGTACAGAAAGCTGTTTAACATCTAAAGAGCTATATAAAGTCAACAACTAGTTTAACCAGTTATTTTAGTTCTACTGGACCAGACTTTTATTTTAAACTCGTTTTATTGTGGTCGATTTAAGTTTGGATGATAGGAACAGAGATGGAAAAAAGAGGATTGCACCCCACTGGGTTCCTGCAACAACAACAATCATAATGTAACGATACTGTGATATCAAACTCAAGTTCCCAGTTTATATTAAATCTGTCTGGTGTGTAAGCCAGGTCGAAAAATCATTATTTCTTCTGTAGGTGTATTCCAAGAAACTCTTAAAATAGATATGCACAGATTTGTAATAAAAGTTTGCGCTCTGCTTGACCTGGTTGATGAACCAGTTCTGTAATTCGGACGCAGCGGTTGTTTTACACACGCAACAATACACGTAATTGCTTTTTTATTTTGTTTAGTTCACGAAAGGATGCTAATGCACAATAAAACTATGACAATACACAGTCAGGATGAAACGATGGCTATGAGGCAGCAGTCGTACGCCGGGTTTGTTTTTCAATTCAAATGAAATTATTGATCACTAAAGATCACATAAAAACTGCTATAAGCTTCATGAAACTCAAACTTGTTTTCATATGTTTCCAAGAAAACTGCATATCCTTTTATAAAAACACAAAAAGAAAAGCACTTTAGGATTCAGTTTACCAATCTCTGCATTAAAATGAATCCGTCTCGTAACAGGCTATATATTTCACCTGTATTACTGCTCATTACTTATGACTACAAGATGGCGTACTGTAATGTCCAACTCTGTGATTCCACTTGACTGTAAATCTTTCAGTTTCTCCAGAAGATACATGGCTCCATCTGTCGTCATCGGATTCATGCCCAGTCTCAGCACCCGTAACGACTCGTTTCTGATCACTCCCTCCGTTAGTTTCTCTAAAGCACTAATGTCAATACGGTTACACGCCATACTTAATTCTATCAAAGTCTGATTGTTTGCAAGGGTCTGGGCCATTGCTTCGCAACCTTCTTGGCCGAATCCATTCCACGAAACATCAACTTTTTCCAGCCGACAGTTATTCTAAGAAAGAAAAAAAGAGAAGCCATGACAAGATTAACTGAACACAGGCAATGTGTACAGTCTAAAGCCATTCCCATCAGGTAAAAATCAAAGAGAACACAAAATGTTTAACCTAAAATTATCGTACTCGCTTAAATACATTGATTGATCATTCATTCATTGTACAATGCGATACATACAGATTTTTCACAAGTATAATGATGCCTAAAGTTTTATGGATGTCGGAAACAGGAGCTGATGGAGAAATGCATTCACGTTATGTGTTCTCTCGACATATACCTAAGTATCTATACCGACATGCATCGTTATCCACTTTATCATGTTTCCCGTTCTAACATTATCTCTTCTTTACGCATCACCATGGAGTCTATTGTACGATCGTCAGTTAAAAAAATAATAAAGATACAGACATGTTTACCCTGAAAGCCGTTCTGCTTCTGCAAATCAATACTAACTGAGCATACGTTCACCGAGGCATTACCGCACCAACCTTGGAAACCATACAGTCAGATTTAATCCCAAGTTGCGTCGTGTTTTCTTACAATCACCGAACCATAATTTACAATATGCATTGGATAGAATACGCTTCAGTATTTTGATCATACGAAGACTTGAGCCGTTCTCTTCGACCGTTCTCACACTATATACACATTCTCACAATATGCCGATGCCGTACGTTGAAATACGAACCTCAATACCTTTCGCGACAGCAATCGCCCCTCTCATACGCAGGTGGTTCCATTTTAGACTGAGCTCCTTGAGGCTGACATTGTCACCTGTAAGTAAAGCAAAACCAAAAAGACAACACAATATTTTTGTTAAATATCCCATGTTCATCCAGGAGTTTCAGGTTGCTTTTTGTGAATTGGTTTGTATTGCGCCCTTCTGAAATCTCCAAGCAATCTGCGTAAACCAGTATAAACCAAGTATGACGGGTCAAGTGGCAAGGGAAGTAACCCTTGACTTCATTATTTGAAACATACCTGCTCTAGGACAACTAAGTATTACGAGTTCATGGGGTAAGTCTCGAGTACGTCAACTGTTTTGGGTATGGCTAATACAATAAGCTCATAAAGTAAGTAACAATTAAATCAAGGTAAAAAAGTTATTCATAAATTATGTAATTATCTGTTTTCGACAAGTATGGCAGCAAGCTCATGGAATAAGTCATAGAAATCAAACAAAATCATTTTTATTTATTTGAGATATACAGAATGATTTTATTTTGGACTTCACAAGTCTGGGTCAATAATTAAATGACACACTTGTCTATAGTACTACGTATAAGGTGCCTTAGAGTTCGGACAGTAAAACTCACCTATAGCAGGTCCCAAGATCTGACCGCCATCATCACCTAATCTGTTATAGCTTAAATCCAACTGTTGAAGGTAATCGTTGTTCTGAAAATAAATGGACAGCATCCAACCAGAAATCATGTCGCTGACAAAATTTATAGTGATTATTGCGAGATAAAACGACGTAAAATGTCACGGGAGACCCATATCAACTTCAGCAATGACCCCGATGTTACTCTGGCTTGCATTTCATGTATCTGAGGCGGGGTAGATACAAACTTGCTTCACACAGAATTAGTAATAAAATAACAGGATATTTTCATTTCAAACCAGCATAGGTATATGTTGAATGAGCAATTTCTGCCACTTACAGAGATGATGTCAGCAAGGAAGGGGGCGTGGCCTATGTCGAATCCATTACCTGTGAAGGAGAATATCACAGAGTACATTAACACTGTTTACAATGACTACAGTAAGCTACTAAAATGCCTGCTACTCATTATGTACAAGTGATAATATAAAACGGCAATGTCTGAGGAATGTAAACAAACCAGGACACAGACAAAAAATCCCTAGAACCAGATAAGAAATATATGGTAACACACTTGACAACATCGAAATATGTCATTTGCCTTTCTTAGAAATAAATACTTGTTCAATAACTCTAAACATAAATAAGATGGTCGTCGCATAACAGAAACAGTTATAAATGAAATATTTCAAACCTGCGCTAAGCACACTTAATAGATAACCTAGTCTGGAGTGTTTGTTTTTAAATAAAGAATTTTTCGAATTCATGGCACATGTTATAAATGCACCCGTGACAAAAATCAATAATTCCGTATCCAAATACTACTCACTCACTTGAGAGATTCAGAACTCGTAAAGAGCTGCTCGACTGGATCGCAGCTGCCAGGACCTTTAGACCTGGCTTTCCTGGATTGGTTGACGACAAATCCTGGAAGTGAAACGACAAAACAGATCAACGTGACAGGTGTCTGGGTTTGTTTTGCTTTTATGTGGCAATACAAAGCCCAAGTCAGGATTTGCAATGATCAATTCAAAATTCAATAATAACCACGTCCTCCTTTAAATTCAACCAATAAGCCTTGTAGGAATGCAGGAATGGATGACGTTGAGCCGTCAGCAAACCACGAAGTTGTCTTATTCGTTGATGTAGTAGTTTGATTCACAAAATATTATAATTATTTTTAATAGAGACATTATGCATATCCTTAACCGTGGAGCCTCAAAGTTCCCGAACCGCAACACTAACTACTTAGAAAACAAGGATGGAGATATGGTAAATCATGTCCAAACACGTGACCCGAATCCCCATGCCTGTGATGTGTTAACCATTTGCAAACCGTTTTATTTTATCCAATTTATATTTGATGTGTCTAAGACCTAAGCACACAACAGCCTAAGTCTATGGAAAACGAATGCCAGTTTACATATTTCTGGTTACATACTTACAATTTCCATGAGGAATGTGTTTTCCTTCAAAACCTGGGCCACGTAGCTAGATCCCAATGGCCCCAATTCATTGCCAGATAAATCGAGTGTCTGGGCGACAATGTTAGCCTGAAATTAGGGATATATTGGTGATGTGAAGTGCCTGGCAGTTTGGCTGATATCTGTTACAGTAAACACAAACGTTACTGATTAACTGAATCATATGATGTAACATATTGTCTCAAACAACCACCTTCTGAGGACTGATCCATTTGCTGTCAGTTGTTATTGTTTCATCCTGAAGTCTAGACGTTAAAATCACTTGACTGCTCAGTGCATTTTAACTAAATTTTATATTTGATCTACTATCAGATTGTTTTGAATGTGTGGAGCCTTTTCACTTAGGGTAATATATAGCGAGAATGAACCAATGGATCAGTGTTGCCATCTGATATATTCTACACCTAATACAGCATCGTCTCTCATTACTTTAACCCGTTTGAGACAAGACACAACTGCTTGAGACCCGGGGTTACAAAACAACCCCAGTGTGCGTTCGAGCTTAAACTATTTCTGGTAAACAGTAATGCATAATCTGGCTCACTGGGCGGTAACATCACATGCGGTTCAGGAAACTTTGCATCTGCTTGAGTGAACTGTCACTATACAACTGACTCAGTGAAGTGTTATCTCAGATCTGGCTCACCGAACTGTCACTATACAACTGACTCAGTGAAGTGTTATCTCAGATCTGGCTCACCGAACTGTCACTATACAACTGACTCAGTGAAGTGTTATCTCAGATCTGGTTCACCGAACTGTCACTATACAACTGACTCAGTGAAGTGTTATCTCAGATCTGGTTCACCGAACTGTCACTATACAACTGACTCAGTGAAGTGTTATCTCAGATCTGGCTCACCGAATTGTTAATATACGTCTGACTCAGTGAAGTGTTACATTAAGCTCTGTTCCACAAAGCAGCCGTAGACAATATGACTACCATGACAGCTTGTGTAAAAGAAATATGTAGCCATGGTAGTTACAATCAACTTAGGCCTACGATTGCTTTGTAGTTCAAGGACCTAGTCTGTCTAGGTGAATTGTTACCCGCTGTCTGTCTTAGTAAATTGTTACTTTACATCTGACTCAGTGAAGTGTTAATTTACATCTGGTTCAATGAAGTGTTACTTTACATCTATAGTAGCTAAATGAAGTGTTACCCGCGGTCTGGCTCACCGAATTGCTATTTTTCATCTGAATCAGTGAAATGTTACCTTACACCTGGCTCATTGAGGAGATACCTTACATCTGGCTCAGTGAGGAGATACCTTACATCTGGCTCAGTGAAGTGTTAAATTACATCAGGATCAGGTAAGAGTTACCTTACATCTGACTCAATGAAGAGTTACCTTACATCTGCCTGAGTAAAGAGTTACTTTACATCTGGCTCAGTGAAGTATTACTTTATATCTACCTCAGTGAAGTTTTGCTATATATCTACATTAGCTCAGTGAAGTGTTATCTCTGATCTGGTTCAGAGAAGTGTTACTTTACATCTGGATCAGTGAAGTGTTACTTTACATCTACATTAGCTCATGGAAGTGTTATCTCTGATCTGGTTCAGAGACGTGTTACTTTACATCTGGCCCAGTGAAGTGTTGCTTTACATCTGCGGAAGGTCAGTGAAGTGTTATCTCAGTTAAGTGTTATTTTACATCTGACTCAGTGAAGAGTCGCCTATATGACGCAGTGAAGTGCCGTTTGGTTAATGCCATTGTTTACATGCAGTTTAATCAGGCACAGAAGTGACTGACCTCTAGAACTGGATTGCTCTTACCACCATAACCACAGAGACAGCTTTGACTTCCTTGGGGATGAGAAGTTTGTTCTTCAGGTTCACGTTTGTGGTGTGGGCAGCCATCTGGCGGGCGAAACTCTCCACCGGGGTCACATGTAGATCCCTACAGGCTGCCTCGTACACTTTCCGGTAGTTTAACGTGGGATCGATCTCGTCAGCAACTTGCTCATCTATAATATGACACGATGTTTTTATCAGTGTGGAAATGTTCTTATAGATATTCGCCTTGAAATGGCGTTTCAATGTCGTCAAGGTTAATGAAAATGTAATATTTTTAGTATAATGTAATATTTGGCATCATTGTTAAACTTCATCTTGCTTCGGTTTCTATCGTACTGTGTAAGAAAAAACATCAACATTTCAGTTGTAACTGCGCACCATTTCATTCTGTATTACTAAGTTACAATATTCTTCCAATGAACTGGGAAGCATTTTTTCTGTATCACTGAAAAACGATGTTTTTCTGTTAAATCTGTGTTTTTACTTTGCTAGAGACTACTGTGTAGATAGCAGCTTAAATTACATAACATTATAAATGTATATGTAATGGAAACAAAGTATTTATCATCTATTCGACTGGCTTCTTATGCTTGACAGATAAGTACAGAAGTAGTTCAGTAAACGAGAGAAACTTTCTAGCTTCCCACAACCTCACTGAGCTCTCTCCGAATAATGTTATATCTGAGTGATTTAGAAGAAACATTTGGGAGATTTTTTTACAAAATGTGTAATGTAGGCATCGAAATCGACACTTGTGTACCAGCCGTCGACAAAATTGGACGTTCCTGGTCAATAATCGCAACACTAGTTTCAAAAAACGACAAATAACACAAATCACCAAAAGAATTAGTAAAATGTACAAAAATATAAAAATTAGGTCTGATTCATGCAAAGAGAATCAGTCAAGAGTTTTCAATGATGACGAAAAGACGCACCGAATGTTCTCCAGGTAGTGTTTCAGTTTAGTGTATATAGTGTCGATAAACAAGCCTGCAGTTGTCAAGGGAAAAGAGGCTGATTTGTACAGAAGTTCTTGGGAAGGCTATGTAAAATTATATACAGAATAATTCCATATTCTTTTGCGGATGTTTCAGAATTATCTCTATACTGAAGCAGAAAATATTTTGCGGACGGAGTGTATCATGTGTATCAGGTACATGTAAGGCGAGATCGAAGGTGACTTGTGAAGAACAAGTCCCCTTCATTTACCTTTGACAAAATTTCATACATTCATTTCTCTTAATGCCTTTCATGCTGGGTTTTCATTCTACAAACGAGAGACTGTCACATTCGTTACAATTATCGATCAAAGTTTCAAAACATAGAAAGCTGTATGAAAAAAACATAGAGGTTCAGTAGGTTATTTGTGACCATTAACCGACTGTCACACTGTTGTCCTAGCTCTGGTATTACTCTATAAGTTTTATAATCTGTTGTAATTCGCCTGGAACGCTCTATTGCGCAGGGGAAAATAGGTTCGTCGGTATGAACAATTGTGGTGAAATATATTTCACCTTGAAAGACACGAAAAGATGCATGACTGTGTACATACGGTTCTCGTGTGCAGTTGTTTTCTGCAAAATGTGACATTATTACTGGGTCGTTTCGGAAAACTCTTTTTCGAAAACCAACAACAAACATTTACTATGGAATTGAACTAATCCCCCAATCTTTAATTTTATAGTCACTAAATTTAAGAGAAGTCTTTCCTGAGTTGGACGTGTTCATACTCTCCATACTCCTAATTTTTTTTAACTTAAAAGGAAAAGTGCGCAAACGTAACTGTGTGTTATTACAAGTGGATAACGGCATCATAGCGTTATTTCTACGGTTTCAAATAAAAAATTAACAATATGAGGGTAAACACGTACCGTCAGACCATTTATCAAAGTCATATTCCTCTTCAAACGGATCGCTGCCATCGAAAACGGACGCTCGATGGGGCACAGGTGACGGACACTTCGGTTGCGATTGCGACTCCCATCCAAGTCTACGAGGCACACGGAAATTTGTCTTAAGATCAGGTGAGAGAGATTTCAGTGGACGGCACTTGTTCGGTGCTGATCTACATCTTTCACTCTGATCCTTTGCCGTTCTCTCAAGATGTTTGCGATCACCCATCTCTCGTCTGTATCGTGGTCCAGTTTGAATACTTGATAGAGGCCGCCATGTCGTCTTTATCGGAGAGGGTCGACTCTTGGAAGTTGTATCCATTTGACTCAGTTCATTTCTCGTGCTTTTCTGTTCGTTCCAGTTTTAAGTTCCGAACACCATAGTGTTCTTCGCGCTATGTTCTCTGTGTAAAATTCCACACCCTCTTTCGATACTTCTCATAGGAAAACTCTCAGTAATGACACCATCAACACCAGAATACCTAGGTTTGCATGTATGTCCTGAATGAAACTGCTTTGATTAGCAAGCAAGAATTTTAAACTGTTGTCTTCCCGTCCTATGGTAGGCTCCAGTGGATCTGCCAAAAATGGTCCCTGTAACCCATACACAGGTCTACTGCTCGGTATAGTTAAAAATGTCCTCTCTCCCTATTAACGGGAGGGCAAACAAGCCCAATTGGTGCACGTGAAGGTACAAATCCAAATCCAGGATTATCAAAATCGGTTTTGAATAACACACAAGAGGTTTACATGGCTACCACAGTAGACTGATGTAAGTACACGCAGGATTAGTGCCTTTTTGTCTGCGGATTAGGATTTCCTCGCCATGATAACTTACACTGCACACCTGATAATGTCTCGTCTAACCTTATATATATAACAATAATGCGAATATCACGCGTCTTATTTGCTACTTTAAAGCCCAGACGGGAGTGGAAATGTGAAGTCACTTCAGACCCGATCCCGTTTGCATACAGCCAGCACACAACCCGGGGTTCTGTCTCTCAATGTGCTTTCTTTGGATTACCATGGTTTTAAAGCTTCAGAGCAGACTGTTGTTAAATTAAGTTAATTATAAATCCTCCAGCTTCTTTTTAAGCATTATTACTTAAGGCCAGCTGTGAGCGAAGCTCATGGTGCTGGCCATCATTCAATATGTACGCTACAACTCCGCAAAAGATTAAAGAAAACATAAGCACAATTATAGAAGTAGGCCATTTGGGGTTGGGTTTGGATCTATCAGAAAGTTTGATAATTGGCAGCGAGAGCACTATTTTGATTATCAAGTACCAGGTTGTTCACATAATATAGACAGAGATAAAAATAACTGTCCACACACTTTAATAAATAAATGAAGTAATTTCACAGATAACTATTTTATGCTAACAAAGCGATTAGCCTTTTTAATATATACACAACACAAGGAGCTGTCTCTGTTCGGTATATGGATCACAAAACAAAAAATGGTACCTCGCATTTATATAGATTGAACCGCAATAGCATCCGAGGCTATCTATTAGGTGATAGTTATCAAAGTCGAACTGCAGTAGGACACATGTATGCACAGGATAGAACGTTTTGGAGAACAATTTTCGCCGACAAAGAAAAGTGTAAATTTAAGAGACGAACGTTGAGGGTAAGGCTGACAGCAGTCATGTGTAAATCCTCCAGCTTGGAAATCTTCACAACCCTGGCCCAGTAAAAAAAGAGTTTTACAAAGAGTTACATGCAGTTGCTCTTTTTTTATCAAGCCCAGTAAGCTGTTATACATGTATTCAAAAACTAAAACCAGCCCTTCTGTTAGTTAGATGGAAACGTGCTGAGTCTGTTGGAAAACAGGTTCTTACGGGTGCTCTGTTCGAGTGATTATAGACGGCGATCGTTTTTGTGGTGTGGTTTAATACATCGGAGATCCTGTACCAATATAGCATATCTTTTGAACACGTAGAGACACACTTTTGGAAGCAGAGTTTCCAGTAAGTAATTTCTCTGATTTTGTACGCACTTACGCAAATTCACGCCCTGCCAATCTTAGATTCGAGCTAAGCAGGTTAGGCTAGGAACCAACTTATCCTGGCTAGTCAGTCATGCAGAAATTAATAATTAGCAATCTCTTCACAGCCTCATTCATTTATTAAGTGGTATATTGTCCTTTTTTAGCAATAAACATTTCCCATTTTGGGTAGACGGAGAAGGAATTGTATCCACCTTCGTTGAGTTTGAAGCAGACAACTGCTAGTCCTGAGAATATACGTCTTATTTGGACAAGGTTAACAAGGCTATGACAAAAAGGATAAATTCAATTTTAAAACTGTGAATTATCCAAATTTTAAGAGCATGTGTCAAATGCTAAAGAGTTGTGTGTATGGTGTACGTCCGGCATATGATGTGTACACGTACATATGTCGCGTTGTAGCATTTTTTAGATCCGGGGTAAAATGTTATTGATTCAAAATCTGGTATGTCAATTTTACTCTTGAAATTAGGCTATTCAGGCAGTAGGAGTGAATTTTGAATTGACTGGACAACACAGATGACACTAACAGCCGGAAACAACTTACAAACAACGTACGATAACATCATGCTGATAAAGAACGTGATCAAAAAGAATTTTTCTGAATATTTTTTTATTTATTTTTAAAATGTATATATTAATTTAATTAGAAATTTCCATCTGATGTTCTTCTAAATGTGCATGTATGAAATGATGTCCCCTTAACTCTGAGTTAGTAGGATAGTATTTCTGTTGTCACTGGAGACGCACACCATGTATTAGCATATATGCGAATAAATAAAGAAACAAATCCATCACTGACTTAGTCCTGCATGTAGGTGACTATATTATATCAATTATATTTTATATTTGCGGCCGCAATCTTACATTGACCATTGTCTGTAATTTTAGCATTTGTTGTAATCTACTAAGACATTTTCAAATTCAAAAGGGGGCAAAAATGCGATTGAAAACACTCTCCCATGCGTTTGTTCCAGAGCCTCTGAGTATATCTTGATACCCGATCATCTAGACTGATTTTCTGATTTAGAGCCAATAAATACTTCGACTGAAAAAGACGTCGACGGTGCATGTTCACAGATCAACATTCTCTTCCTTGGCTTTCTTCTCGGCTTCTCTTTCTTTCTGACGTTGTCTCTTTCTCTCTTTAGCCATTTCCTCCTTCTTCATCTTTAACTTCAGCTGCTTTCGTTTGTAGACCCTCTCGCCGTCGATTAGTTCTCTGTCAACGAAAAGACACCATTCATAAAGCTTGATAGCAACATATCCTTACATTTCCTCACTTGGGGGCTTTGTGGACATAAATGTCACATTGTTCATAGAAACTAACTGGGCGTCAAGTGGGAAATTTTCTAGGAAACCGGTCACACATTTATAAAGCAGATATCTCCAATAAAGTTTCAGCTCTAAAATCTCAAATGTCGCAAAAGCAATTAATCTTATCCCACAACTGTATTGGGATAGTCTAAGGCTTTATACGTATGGAGCTTTATTTTCGTATTTAGCAGGAAAAAAAGTCACTGTCTGTGGTCTCATAACATGTTTTCCAGTGTATACTACGCTGGAGCGCGTGTACGGTTTATCTCTTCTGACGTAGTTTTATCGCCCGTTAAACCAAGGTTATCTCGAGACGTCACTGTCGTCTGCCACTCTGATAGCTTGACACAATGACGTCACTACATCAAATCGACAATTCACTTTGTGCAGATGACTGGGGAGAAGGCTCCGGAATTAATGTCAACGTGAATTTAAACGAAAAACATACTTACACATCAACGGTCTAGTTTGTTTTACACATTCATTCTTTGAATGATTATATCTCTCTCTGGTGGTTAGAGCATCTGTTTCGAGTTAGGGAGATCCTAGATCAAACCCGGGTTTTGTCAAAAACTTTAATAGTGCTCTCGCTTGGCTTTCAGCACAGAGAGGTAAAAGCAAGGAAACATGACTGGTCGGCTCGATGTCAGTATCTGACTGGTTGGGGTGTCATGTCTGGTGTCGTCGGCATGATGTTCCGGTGGCGGCAGCTTTTAAGCGGCATGGATTCACTCTGCCACAAGAAGGCACAGTATATACACATTCTACGGGCACCTCGTTGTCACCAAAAGCTGTTGAGAACGACGTTGAACGCAAGCACACATACACACACAAAGGTACATTGGGGAAAGAACCCTGACCAGGCTGGTCAGGTGTTCTACTTCTAATCCTTCTGCCACACAAAACGTTCAGTCACAGTTTTGCACAGGGGATTTTCTACATTCTCTGCTTTCTTTGTTCTATGTCGGTATATCCTCGTGAGATGTTTTGCGAAGTTCACTGGTGACCACTTTCCTATACCGCCAGTATGACGCATGTCACGCAGGTAATATGAGTTCATTTGTAAACCGCCAAAGGCCGACGATCCAGTTTTTCACTTTATACCAAATACCCTCATTATATACGTGAAAACTACCATCGTATAAGTGATTTAATGATTTAACGACCAAACAGAAAGCTTGCCGAAGACACCATATGGTTCTGGTGCCCTGTCCCTGAGCAGTAGGTGTCAAGCGAAAGTGTCACAAGTGCATAGCCGAACTAAAGCCTCTCAAAACTACTGACATCATTAGCAACTTGTCACATTAGTGCTGAAGTTGTGCAGATGAAAATGAAAGAGCGGTTACCCAAAATACAATCAACGAATACTCACACAAAGTAAATAACATAAAGATCAAAGTAGGACAAATGGTGAGGACAGAGAGTGCAAGCGCAGTAGGCAGAAGGGACAAACCTATATACACACATATATAAATACATACATACATACATGCATACATACATACATACAATGGTTAGGTGGCGATCAGAGGCAGTCTGTGCGCATCTGATTCATGGACGAGTGAGAAAGTTTCAGCAAAAAAAAAAACAAATAGCATATACACAACAGAGTTTTCACACAGAAATCTCAACAGGGCAAACTATATGCATACCAGACAAAAATCTTGTAGAGTCTCTAGCTGGTGCATATAATATATTCCCATTTAGTATAAGCTTTACTCACCATTCTGTAGTATGACCAGCTCCCTAATGATAAGGTGAAAAGTTAGAAAAAGGACTTCGCTACAGAAAGCAATAATGAAAGCAGCATGTCTATGAGATTCGCGACATGGAGGCAATAAATACATCAAGTGTAATTAACATATAAACGCTATACGCATACTTGTTTTTGTGTAAAACATTTCCTAGTAAGTTGCCTTACAGCACAACACTGTATAATTTCTACGATTGTCAGTTGAAAATGTTGTAATGTTAGGGCCAGATCAAGCAACTACTAAGAAAAGCAGTTATTCATTATTACAATAATAGAGTAATAATACTTAGATTTCTTTACTATTGCCTGCACGTTGCTATTTTACCTGTACATAGAGATTAAAGCTACATCTAGTGACTACTGACTTAAATTTTTCAAATTCAAAAATTCCCCCATATGTACAACCAACGCTAACCTTTCTATACACACGTGACCAGCATTCAGATTCCAGCTGACGATCAAGATTATTTATGGGTTGATGGCTGATGGGTTTACTTACGAGAAGTCTACTTCCCCGTCTTTATCTTTGTCCAGTCTTTCAATCAACCGTTCTATCTGGTCTTCGGTAAGAGGTACGTTCACACTCTGCAAGTAGTAATTCTTTGCTAAGTTACTTATTAAACTAATGTTTGGCTGATGTTAAAGTGTTGCCGACAATTTTTGTCGAAAAATGCCTGGAATTCTACCGGGATTTTGTATATTGCCACTATCTCAACGTGTCTAGAGCCTTGGTTTACAATAAGCGCCCAACAACCTCCGGGACGTTCGTTGCAGATCACGTGCCTTCCACCGATATGGTGTGCTTGCCAATAGGTCATTCCGTGCCAAATCGCAACAAGCCTCTCACGTCACCTCCCAAAAACTTATGAAAACAATGCACAGCTAACTCTACACATGTGATAAATACATGCCATTTTTTTTAATAGAAAAACCCAATAGTTTTGGAGGTATGACATTTTAAAGGTAGGACAGGGAGCGTCACTCTATGATTTTGCTCGCGATTTAAACTTTCATTCTTTGCTACTTTTAGAACCCAATATCTCAGCTCTAAAAGCATTCAGAAGTGTAAAATTAAGTGTGCGGTTTGTCTGGTATTTATGTATTATGGAATAATGGTCTTTTCGCGTAAGTTGCTGAAAACCACTTTTTGTACAATTCTGACATTTTTTTCTAAACTTTAAAGAGCTCAAACGAGAAAACTTTCTCAATGCATCACCATAATATTACAGAAATGTGTTTATTAGGTCACTTTCTTTAAACAGTGTAAAAATATGATATGAAAATTGGACGAGAAAATTAAAGCGTTAAAAACGATTCTCGATCAGAGCAGGATTTGACCATGTGGGTCACTGACCACATACTTCATTTTTTTTCTTGGTTGAATGGATTATAATCAGTGTTCAATTTTTATCATCTAACTCCAATGACTTCATGGTGAAAAAAATAATATTAACATGCCAGCTATTTCTGCTCAGGAGTGAAAATTGAACTTTTTTTACATCTTTAGAACCCAATATCTCAGCTCCACAAGCATGTAGAAATCTGATATTAAGTCTGTGGCTTATCTAATATTTATATATTGGGGTGTAGTGTTATGTTCAAAGAGAAAAAAATTTCTAGCAGGTTGCTAAATATCAGACTTTGTTCAATTCCGATATTTTTTCGAAAGTCTAAAGAGCTCAGACAAGAACAGTTTTCCGTGGATCACTGTCATATTATAGAATTGTGTTCATTAGGTCACTGTTTGTTAACAGTAAATATATGATGATAGGAGTAATATTGGGGAGAAATGACATAACGAAAATTAAAGCGTGATTAAAAAAACTACACTCGGTCAGAACACAATTTGACCATGAAATCCACACATTAAAGAGTACTTTAACCACATACTTTTCTTCATGACTTAACAGATCATGGTCATGTGTCAAATTTCTATCATCTAATTCCAGTCATGGTCAGTTACATGTAAAATTTCTATCATCTAATTCCAGTTATGGTCAGTTACATGTAAAATTTCTATCATCTAATTCCAGTTATGGTCAGTTACATGTAAAATTTCTATCATCTAATTCCAGTTATGGTCAGTTACATGTAAAATTTCTATCATCTAATCCCAATGGCTTCAGGCTGAAAATAATTATGTGGTTTATCTGCTTCCTGTAAATTCAGAAAGCACATTCAGAACTTGTCTCGACAGTAAAGTGTGTTTTTAATACAATTTCTAAAAAATGATAGTTTGATAGTTATTGATTTTTTCTGTGGGGAGTTTAGTGAGTTCTCAAACAAGTACGTCCTTAGTGCTCACCTTTATATCATACATGTGTTAGCTATATCCCTGTCTATGTACAAAATAAATATTACCATGGTAGGAGGATTGTCCTTTGTGAAATAACTTGACCAAAACAAGGGTGGTTAATAAAAAATGCAGTTTAGCTGGAACCCGATTTCACCATGTGTGCAACTGCAAACCCTGAAATTATTGTATCTTCTGCTCCAGGTAGAGGCCAAATATTTTTGATTTTTTGTACTAGTTGAACACTTCTGGCAGTCTTTATCACTCAGTTTATAGCGAAATATTTGTGCCAGAAGTGGCGTATCTATAAGAGTTCTGCCTTTACAGCAACTTTGTACTGTACCGTACCAAAGTTCATCACTGCTATTTACAGACATCAGCAAAAATCCCAGCTATGGAATGAAGGTCTGTAGTGTACAGTAAGTGAAGGTAACCGAGTAATTGTTGCGTTATGCTATTTGGTAAATAATAAACTGCCACAGGTACATTTTTTTAAGAATGCTATCATTTCTATGTTAATCATGGTTAGTAATCACGTTTTCATACATTCTGAAAAAAAAAATAGTTTCAACAGCAGACACGAGTATGAAATCTCACAAATCCCACGTTTTTAAAAAATTGTGATAAAAAATATTCTGTTCAGGCAAGTTTGAAATGCAAAAGTGGCTGACAAGGTATTACTTTTTTCACCATGAAGCCATTTGAGTAGGATGATCAAAATTTGACACAGACCTGATCTGTGTCAGTCATATGGAAAAAATAAAGTATGTGGTCAGAGGACTACGTGGTCAAATCGTGCTTTAACCGATTGTCATTTTTAACGCTTGAATTTTCTTCACCAATTTTCGTTAAGCCATTACTTCAAAGATTTTACTCCTATCATCATATTTTTGTACTTTTTACAGACAGTGATCTAATAAACACATTTCTGAAACATTAAGGTCATCCACTGAGAACTTTGATTGTTTGAGCTTTTAAACTTTTGGAAAAAAGTATCAAAATTTAACAATTTTTTTTCTTTCTGAAAATATGTTTCTTATATTACTTCACAATAAATAAATATTAGATAAGCCACACAAATAATTTCAAACTTCTAAATGCTTGTGGAGCTGAGATATTGGGTTCTAAAAATAGGAAAAAGTGAAAGTTTCACTCGCGAGCAAAATTGGAGGGTGATGCCCACCTTTAAAATGTCATACCTCAAAAACTATTGGGTTTTGGTTTTTAAAAAAATGGCATGTCTTCATCACATATGTAGGGCTACCTGTGTGAATATTTTTCAGAATTTTTTGAGAGGGTGACCTGTGAAGATTTTCTGAATTTTGGTGATTTGGCACGAAATGACCCCAATACATGAGATGAGAAAATTCGTCAGTAACTTGCCAAATGCCATCGGTTTACCGTTGCAGGAAAGATGGGGTTAGCGAAAATGAGTTGGTGAAAAGTGCAACACAAGTTCCCTTTCAGTACAATTTTTACGCTATGCTCCGAATGTCACGTATGGTTGAGATCTGTTTTGATCCCCTTCTTGGTTCGTATTGCATAGCGCCTCAGATAATGTCGTCATACTGCAGCAAGTCTAATCCAGTTTCAATACTTTTAACTGTGAAGAGACATCTCACAGCTATGTAAACAAAGGCTCAAAATATCCTGCAAATGTAAATCCCTCAATATATTGAAATATACAATGGATAATTACCAATAGTCCTTCCCGGAACTCCTTGTGACTGACGGATCTACTCCCGTCCCTGTCCAGAGATGTGAAGAGGTCGATGATGCGCAGTCCTTCCCTGTTCATGTACTCAAACAGCAGCTTGATGGGGTCCATGCCCGAGATACCCTTTCCGTCACGATACACAATGTCTGAGTTCCTGATGGCAGCGCCCGTTATCACCTTCAGTGGCATCTTCTCCTGGACAGTCTTCAGTACTTCCTCAAATTCTCTGTCTACCAGTATGTCCTGTTTACATACAAATCCCACATGTATTCACCTAACGTAATAAAGACCATATATATCGCTTGGGTTTATTCATTTAATTTTATTTCGTTACTTTAGATTTTTATCTATTTCTTAGTTTTATCGTGGTTTTTCGGCGTTCTAAAGAGAACCCACATATCATGCTTCATTTCACCATCGAAGGAGAAAGGATAATACCTGAACTAGACCATAAACTTTCTAATAATATGCAGCATCGGATTTAGCAGGCACTGCATATTAACACAGGACGCCATGGGTCATACGTCAGTGGTAGAACCCGGTCATACCGTCGCAAGCCAATTTTGATGGGAAAATTCCCTAAATCGAAAATTCTGGAGTTTTTTATCCATTAGAAAAGTTTGTTGAAATAACCGTCACAAGTTCCGGTATATACCCATCACCATATACATATATTAGCAGCGGTTTACTTACCATTAAATCTAACGTTTCTAGAACAGATTTCTTGGATTTCTCCAAAGCCCTCAGTATTCCCACGCAGACATCAGGCGTGATCGGATTTTGACCCAGCTACATGAAAGGATATAGAAAAAAAAACTTGAATCTGAGCTTAGCTCAATATCGAACTGTAAGACAACTTTTATTTTACTCTTCTTCTGTTCCCCGAAACTGCATACCGACGATGTTTCTGTACGAATATATTTGTATGTCTATGTTGTATAAATGTGTGTTCAAGTGTCCATGTCGCCAACTTAAACATGTTGTCATGATTACCTGTAATGCACACTTCTCCATTAAATTATTTGCATATGCAAGGTATTCATCTGGAACGTCAATACTCTATTGCTATCAACATCAATTTACAGAGCTAACAATTCGCAAACTGATCTCTAACGTAAGCTTACTTTTCAAATTTATAAATTCTTTGGCACCTTATTTCTGACTACATTAACGGTTTAGGTTAAATCGCTACTGAAACACATCTATTTTGTATTATATAGAAGGGGTTAGTGGGCCATGTATATTAGTCATTCCTGGAATATCAAAACAGTTTTTTTACTTAGCATCTTTGTAAATTGCTGGATGTTCATTGAACAGGTGTTTTTCATTGCATCGGAAATTATCATATTTAACGTCGTGTCATGAATTACCAACAAATAAAAGAATGAGATTACACGCATAGATTCATCCAAGCCACCAATGCTTGTAGAAACTCACCCGCAAAACCTTGAGGCCTCCGTTATGTTGTACTCCATTCACAAGCTGACTTATGGCGTTCATCTCAATTCTGTTAGATGACAGGTCCAGTTCTGTCAACGTGTCGTTAGCGCCAAGAGATTTCCGTAAAGCAATGCATCCGTTCGTACCAAACCCGTTCCATGCCAAGTTCAAAACTCGCAAACCTTCGTTTTTCTGAATAAGAAAAGGACAAAATTCATAACCTCCAGATATACAGCAATAAGTGAATTAGTTTTCGGGGCTTTTCTCCATTTTCCATCAGTTCGTGAAAAAATACGTAAGATTGTGTATCGATTTAAGAAACTGCTGAAAGAATTTAAGCATGCTGTCTGATAATATCTTAATCCACACAGTTAATAGTGATATATATATAGGTATATGCAGCTCTTTTTTAAAAATAATTATGGCAGGTTTACATACAGTATTTGCTGACGCTTTCGATGTTTTTTTTTTTCTTTTTCCTTTTTTCCTTTTCTTTTTCCTTACAGTGAGGAAGTAATATTTGTAATTCTTGTTTATGATAGAATAAACCCGAAGAGTAATTCTTTACCTGTAAACAGCTGGCGATTGCAACAGCGCCCTTCCCCCTCAGATGATTCCAGCTTATATCAAGTATGGCCAGAATGTTGTTCTTAACTGAAAAGCGAAGTTTATAGGAGATGCCACGGGATATCATGGTGTATATGACCGTTAGAAATGTTTCGGAAAACAATGCATGGAGCAATTGTTGTCCAACTTCCTTCTCGTCGGGTTAAAGTTTTCACCTATCCCAAGAACAGAAAGCTCAAAGACGGAACAGAAAACTCAAGCACAGACAATATTTTAAAATCATCATTACCAATACTACGGAAATCAACACTCACTTAAGGCTTTCCCCAGATAAATTCCGCCTTCCTCTCCGAATTTGTTATGACTGGCTTTCAGTTCGGTAAGGTATGTATTGTTCTGAGGAGAAAAATAAATGGTGTTAAATCGAGGTTTGATTGTTATCTCAAGGTCAGCTTGTAACATGTCACTTTGGTTAACAACGACTTGACTTTCCTTTCTTTTGGGACCCAAAGACTTTTACAGCCAAAACGCCAGTAAGGAAATTTAATTTTGTTTTTAATTTTCTTTGTAATTAATGAATTTTAGTTTCGTCTGTCAGTTTCCTTACTTGAATATTAACATCTTGGCTGCAATTCCATTGCATAAATCTTAATACATATTTGACAGCCATGGCATGCAAAGAGAAGAAAAGTTGTGTAACAAGAGCTGAGTCGGAAATAGTGTGTGCATTTAGACAATAACTGATGGCTATGTGTTATGCGACTATTACCCCACCTCTAATATTTCCTGTATACGGCGAGCATCATGGTCGTTAAGCTCATTTCCTGCAAACAGAAGAGAGCTTTTGCTTAGAAGTTAATTTGCTTCATTTCCAATTAGACTTTCTCTGGCGATTTTACTACTTTAAAAGCAATGTATTTTTGTGACCTTTCGTAAGCAATACGGCCCAGTTTGACTTGGTTCTGTGGCGTCTCCGGTGGCAGCTTTAAGTTGGATTTGTATAATGTAGCAGACTTACTGGCTTACCCTTGAGAAGGCCAAAACCAGGACCGCCCTCGAAAAATGAAATATTCAGGATGACGGCGTTTCATTACAATGAGGGAGATCAAGCTGACTTCTTCTGCCGCTATGAGTTCACATATGTATTCAAGTCTGTATGGGACATTGCCAGCGATCATTTCCATCAGAAAACAATTGATTGGTAGAAAACAACTGATCCGAAATATAATAGATTGGATAAGTTTACGACAACTGTCATGTTTAGGTAATTAAATGTTACTAAATAATTAAAGAGTAATTTTATATTTTGATCAAACAAAGGGGTAAGGTACCCACCGGATATATCGAGCCTGGTGATAAACTGGTGTTGACACACGACCTCTTTTATTGCACACATCCCATCTGAGCCAATCTGATTACCAGCGATGCTCTGTAGAGAAAGCGCTCAATTATTCCAAAATACATTAAGAGTAAACGTCAATGAGATGCATGTTTGTGCAACGGGATGATCTCCAGAACAATGATAATTAAAATTCATGCACCAGATGCCTCCAATACATACACACGCGACAGGTGTGCTTCATCGGTCAAAGGTCAAGATCAATGAAAAATGGACAGTTTTCTGAATGGCTGTATTTTTAACTTCATTGACAGCGGTTATCGATAAATTCAGTTTCTTGGTACTGGCCCATTCAGTGATATTCTTTTCTTTCTTTCCATCAATTGTGACATGGAACAGCTTTATTTTCGTATTTATTTTAATAATAAAAAGATGTAGAATGATAACAATCAATCATGTCAATCATCTGTAAATTTTAAACCCAGCATTCTAGTTTTTGATCTTCAGATAAAATAGTTTTCCTCCGTTACGTTACCACGTTTTTGATCTTCAGATAAAATAGTTTTCCTCCTTCACGTTACCACGTTTTTGATCTTCAGATAAAATAGGTTTCCTCCTTCACGTTACGTTTCACATTCTCATTCCTTTTATTTTAATTTTCTGTCTGGTTTTACGATGGTAATGAATTAAATAAACGAGCCGGGATCTCACCAAATCCGTGATGGTCTCGTTATCAGTTAACATCTCCGCCATATACCTGGCCCCATCTGGGCCGATCCCGTTATCCCCCAGATCAAGCTTCCTCACGTTTATATTGTCCTGCAAGAAAGGGGTTCTATTATTTGCACCTTGAGTGAATGAATGAATAAATAATTATGGCTTTTCACCACATCGGCAATTTTTCAGCCATATCTTGGCGACATTTGCACCTTGAATACAGGTGTATATTATTTATTCATTAACTGGTTATTTTTTCCCAGTTTTATTTTTTTTCAAGTCACATAAAACAAAAATCATGACATGTTTATACAAGCAGAACTTCTATAGTTCACAAAAATATAAGGAAAGACTGGAAATAACAGATAGAAGTATATGGCGAAATATAGTGTTTTTCTACATACCTAATCTATAATGGCATCTTAGCACAATCATTGCACAATTCGATAGCAGTGCTCCAATTCTTACAAGAATGCCTGCAGACTAACTTTATAAAGTTTGAAACAAATTTGGAAATGCACTTGAATAAGATTCGCTTTCGAGCATGTCATGCACGTCTACACGGCATAGTTGTGTTTTGACAACTGCCTTGGGTATATGCCGAAAAAAAGGACAGCCAATGTTGAGGGGCCAAGATACCCAAACATACACTAAGGTTGTAAACAAAATTGTTAGTGTGTTAAGTAATTAATTACATTTTCGAAACAAACAAGGCAATAACCATGAAGACTTTCGACAGAATAAAACATTCCAGTCGGTGAGCTGGCTGATAAAGTTGTAGGTGTCAACTGACCTGTACCGAAAATTTTACATATATAGACTGGAACTTTGTCCAGCCTTACGCTCCCTAGGTTAAAAATAGTGATGTATTAAACAGGTGTGTCCGGATAAAGGATATAGTTTCGCTTACAACAAGTGCCACAGCAATGGCCCTAGCTCCCGCTGGTCCGAGGCCGTGGCTTCTCATGGTAATTTCATATTGTAAAAGCCTCTGAGCGAAGTACGACACTGGAGTGACACCGAGGTGTCGACAGGTTGCCTTGTACACTTGTGCTGCATTTTCTCTTTCTTCCTCTAATTTTGTTTTGCGCTCTGGTGCCGGTGGGCCTGCAATGCATGTAGAACCAGAATTCTTAATTATGCTTGCCCAATGTTACAAATGGTAAAAGTTTTATCTCAGAAAAATATTATTGTTTGTTACAGATTGTATACTGGATGTCTGTTTTACCCGTATTCAGTGTATATGCGTAGATTACTTTACCTTCCGCACAGATCTTTTATAACGACAGAACATTTAATTGTTTATAAAAGCAAAAACAAAGCAGAAAAAGGACATGTATTGGGAAATTATGTATTTTTATAAGTCATTAACATAAAATACATAGTGCACGTAAAGCATCATAAAACAACTACTGAACACTTAATAATTTTTGTTGTTATAATGAAGAAGGATATTCCTTACCATCGGCCATAATGTCATATCCAGTGAAGGTAAATTCTCTTCCCAAACCCTCCTTGAAATTAATAGCGTTCTTTGGGGTAAGATATATGGAATCACTCGACATCTTTGTTTCGCTCTCTCTGTCATAATCCAGTGATAATAACCGTGTCTCCTTGTCCATTTCTTCCACGTCGTCATCTCTGGGAGTTTTAGGCTTCTCTGGAACTCGCATCATCGACGCTGTTCGACTTAGAAACAAAGTGGCTTTTCTATTTCCTAAGCCCATTTCGACGCTGGTTTGTGTGGTGGACTTTTTCGGCCCATATTTTCCGTTCTTTGAATTCTCATTTTGATTTGCATCTATTCTGATGTCATTGTCTTCGTGAAATGCAGCAGATCCCCTTCCGCCATCATTCTGGGCCGTCTCGGTGTTGCCACGTGACGGCTCCAGTCTCATGGTATCCTGAAATATTTCATACGTATATATAAATCAGTACATGATCTACAACATACTTATTTTGAAACGTCCTACAACGTGGAATGTCAACACATTATGATTTGATATCTGATTTTGTTAACAAAAAATGCTTTCAGCAATATATTTCTTTCAAATGCTGGCTCCGACTTTCATCAATAAACTGAAAATTTCGGAGTGTACCTATCACTTAGTATTCAGAGCGTACCTATCACTGAGTATTCGGAGTGTACCTATCACTGAGTATTCGGAGTGTACCTATCACTGAGTATTCGGAGTGTACCTATCACTGAGTATTCGGAGTGTACCTATCACTGAGTATTCAGAGTGTACCTATCACTGAGTATTAAGAGTGTACCTATCACTGAGTATTCGGAGTGTACCTATCACTGAGTATTCGGAGTGTACCTATCACTGAGTATTCAGAGTGTACCTATCACTGAGTATTCAGAGTGTACCTATCACTGAGTATTCGGAGTGTACCTATCACTGAGTATTCGGAGTGTACCTATCACTTAGTATTCAGAGCGTACCTATCACTGAGTATTCAGAGCGTACCTATCACTGAGTATTCAGAGTGTACCTATCACTGAGTATTAAGAGTGTACCTATCACTGAGTATTCAGAGCGTACCTATCACTGAGTATTCGGAGTGTACCTATCACTGAGTATTCGGAGTGTACCTATCACTGAGTATTCAGAGTGTACCTATCACTGAGTATTCAGAGTGTACTCAGAGTGTACCTATCACTGAGTATTCAGAGTGTACCTATCACTGAGTATTCAGAGTGTACCTATCACTGAGTATTCGGAGTGTACCTATCACTGAGTATTCAGAGTGTACCTATCACTGAGTATTCGGAGTGTACCTATCACTGAGTATTCGGAGTGTACCTATCACTGAGTATTCAGAGTGTACCTATCACTGAATACTAATTTTAAAAAGGTATCTCAGGTTTTTTCGATGTAAGCTAAACCTTAACTGCAGCAAAAGATCCCAGAAAACTTTGTCCCAAAATGCCTTCATTCCACTGCCTAAGCATTCGGATACATGTCAAGACTTTACGTTCTGTGGATACTTTGATAGCGAGAATTGTGTTTTGTTTTTATATTGTTAAACATTTAAACCCTCCCAAGAATCTGAACGCACGGGTTCATCCTTCACAGATCGGTAGACAGTGTTCAGTGTAAACAATTCAGTGTATGATGACTGACAATACAAACTTGCTGCGAGGCATTTGTGGATCCTCCATGAGGTGTTGCGAATGAATGGATTATTATGACCATGTCGGATATAGTTTAGCCATACCGTGGAGAATGAACATGAAAGGTCATTGTGCTTGGACTTTTGCAAAACAATAAAAACAGAATTTTTGTTCCGTTTATCAAAACCTTGTACATTGACATTTGATGTAGCAATATACCCATAAGCTTCATGTAATAATCATATTCATCTAAGGCATATATACTTGCAAATCACGAACCCTGTAAGACATGCTGATTATCTATTGACAGATATGTCAGACATCGAATAGAAGAGTTTGAAGGTTTCTTCCCAATCTCATCTCATCTTTCAAAATAACGATTAGTGCAATAATAGCACTACTACTGCATGCTGTACAGAAGGTTTTCAATGTTTTATTACAAAACGTTCGATTTTCATTCCTGTTTCGTATTTAAAGCTGAAGTCATGGACAACTGTTAGGTTTCTCTTTCAGGTAACGTAGTATACACGATAACAATTCAGTCATTATTCCTTGGTAAATTATTCTTATTTTAAACACTTCCTTACTTATGCGCGGGTGTATATTTATAAATTCATTAACTAATTTTCACTCAGTTAATGGATTACTGGTAAAGTCTATCACAAAATTATTGTCAGTCAGAATTTGCGGGATACAGAAAATGGTGTAAAAAAGTACAGGACATGAGTATTTGCACACGTCAGTAAGCTTTTGGGGTAATGACGAGGCGAGACGCGTAATTGATTCGAGCTCTTCGCAGTCTTCCGCCTGATAAGTCAAATATTACGGAATGTGACAAAACAGATAGATAAGAAAGTAAACAAATGGACATAGCCCAGGTTCTGAAGTCAATGAAACTATCCTGTGTTCCCAGCATTATACTTGTGCTACATTATGAATTAGCATACGAAACCTCTATCAGTATAAAACACATATATGAACCTTTATTTCCCGCCAAGTCATCGTCAAGAATGACGAATATTTGTACAACATTAGAATAATCCTCTATACAAATGTTAGGACAAGCCATAAAATTCCGTGATCTATGGATCGTTATGACAAAGTGGGGAGAACCCATTGAACAAACCAAAGGAAGACCTGGCCTATAAACTACAAACTCTTGATATCCCACGTCACGAGGACTATAGCTCTACATGTATAGTGTATAGTGTACAGGGCTGTAAGCGAAAGCGATCAATCAAATTCCCGTTATGCTGTATAAAAGGTTAGTTGTTTGTGTACACAACGTCAGCCTTGCAGACATGACTTTACACTGGCATCTGTAGGCTACATTCTGTATTTGTACGAAGTCAATATACCGTCCTCTTTATAACACTGCTATGAAATCAGTTGTCCCTTATGTATTTTATAATTCATATCTTGACATGTCTAGATTATTTAGCCACTGTGGTATACATTCTTGGCTTTCTTTTAGTACACAGTTTTATATTCTTTTATTCGTGCATATATACGATATTAAGATATGGTTAAAAGGGTGTACCTACGTTGGCTTATATATTATCGAGTGAGTGACTCCTGAAACATGCTTGTCTCCCCATTCCATATGCCCTGGCTTCTGTCAGAAAACGTATCATGTATTCATGTGAGCTTCACGCCATGTAAGTATTCACTAACAAATAATTCATTAAGTGAATGCCAAGTTTTTGAATGTAGAATTGCCATCAGTATACCAGTACACTCTAAAAATATTATTATGTCCATACAATATCAGAATTTCGGCGGTATAATATTCACTGAGCACATCACATAAATGTTTTTTTCAGATATGTGTGTCTTTTGGCAGTCTGTTACTTCTATGTAGTTATAATTGCTACATAATTTCGTTGACCTATCATGAAGTCTACATACCGTTTGCTGATCCATGGCTAATTTCATCCAGGAAAGGTTTTGCGGAATGCTCTCCGTAGTGACTGAATCAGTCCTCGTCGATGACTGGGGATTACATCGGATTATGAGATTATCGTCTATCCCTATAAATTCCGGTAAGATTGTCCTGGTTTATAGGTTTACAATTAATCAGCGTACAAACGCAGTCCCCTGGTCTTGTCCAGAGGGCATGGACAAATGCCTCCTGCCTGGTAGCCGCTCAAGAAGAGACCATTCTTATACCACAGAAGTCTACGTGCTGTAATGATTAATGGGCTTTAAGCCCAGCCTTTGTGCGCCATTGTGTACATCCTTGCAGGTTATACGTACCGCTTTATGTAGACATGTTCTGAACGGCCATCTGACTAAGTCAGTTGTGAATGGCACGCGGTAACGGGTAAGGCAAGGGCGAAAGGGAACTCTGGATATGGATTGTTGATATTTTAACACAAAATAAAAAGTAAAGGATACTATAGTTTGCGTTGATACTTTCCAAAAATACGATTTCAGAAATCTAAATAAGAAATACGATTATGGTCTTCACGTAATGTCGTGATAATCGTTTAAACACAATGATGCCATGTATGTGCAGCTCTGCATGACAAGCACGAACATCTGGTTGGAGTTCTGAAACCTTCCATTTAAACTTTTCAATAAGTTTCCTGACAATTGTCAACGATGGCGGACATACAACATTTCGTTTTAGGCTTGGCAACTTTCTCCCTTTTGACGCTTTTCACCTAGATAACAAGGTCTTGGTGAAAACAGTTTCCACCCAGGTAAAAACGCGTGAAAGCCTCGTTCTCGTCCCCGACACGACGGACGAAAGATAACAGGCGTGTATCAATTCGTAGCATTAACAAATTGCCGGAACACACTGTAGAGTGAAAATGGTATCTATCCAAAGCAAAACCAAGAAAAAAATGTATTCAGCTTTGTTAAACGGTTTCCACCCGTGTACTAAGTATACAATTCAGATGCCTGTCCACATGTAATTTTACGATACGCTGATTCTTGAAAGCTCCACGTCGCAAGTATAGTTATTTTCTCTGTATGATGAGCATTAAAAACGTGCACTGTGAATAACAGGATTCGAACTCAAAATCTCACGCGTTTCTCTTTTACTCTGCATAAAAAAACGTACACCTTACCACTGCACCAGATTCCGCTCTAGTTGCAAAGTAATCCTTTTTACATGACATTTTTGTGACCAGTACGTTTGTGATGCAAAATTCACGTGAGGTGACATCACGCTTTACAGCGATATTTACAGGCAATGAGATATGCTCTTGCTCACAAGTCAGCCCTTTCGAAGACAATTCATTCTGAGAAGCGGCTTTTTGCATTGCATGGATTGTATCCCGTCGTCAGGTAAAACATATCAGTCCTATATACACACAGCAGTCAGAAAACGGACTTCCTTCTGGCTCTTTAAATACTCGTTTTTTTGTCGGCTTAAAATGAGTGACTTAAATTTGGTCGCTAAAAGGAACGCTGAAATTTATATATTCAATAAATGTGTAAATTTTTGATATAAAAATTTCAAGAAGCGCTGTTTACATTTCTACTGGACCTACTTTGTAATATTTCGATATAAAAATGAAATTTAGGTTTATTGGATGAAAAAAACCAGCGGACTAAATATCAGTTTACTGGCGTATTTCCTCGGTTCAAACCCATGATCTCAAGGCATACTATCTGGCTTTAGAAATGTGTCGTTATTTGTCGGTTGTCCAGAAACAAAGTGCTTGATGTACAAGACGAGAACACGTGTTAACAGCATTTTTCTTGTAACAGGCTTCCTATTTTCAATCGAGACAAAGACTTCGTTGCTTCGGGTCGAGTCATAAGTATTCAAAACGTTGCATGCAGGACAATAATCTCAAAAGGTAACTTATCGGGAACCAATGCAATTGCCGTGAGTTCATGCCCGGCTCACGTTGAGTTCCTCTACGATAGTACTCGGGAAGGTCCGCCAGCAATTTGCGGATGGTCGTCGGTTAGCCGCCCTCCCCCTATAATGCTGGCCGCCCTTCGTATAAGTGCAATATTCCTGAGTACGGCGTAAAACAACAATGAAAACCAAAATTATCGAGATTAGAATTAGAAATGCTATCTTAACTGCACCGTACAGATAGTTAAAACCTTAAACGAAACAATCTGCAGGACGTTCTTGGTGTAGAGCTATAATACAGATGTTCAGTATTTACTTGGTACACAACTGTGGTAAACACATTTTATGTATTTTGTGTAGAACTGTGGTGAAGGTGTATGACTTTCTAGATGTACAACTGCAGTACACATATATTGTACGTATAAACTTGTGTACCTACAGCTGTAAGACACATATGTGGCTTTCTTGATGTACACCTGTAGTACAGATGTTTTGTACATAATCTACTTGATGTACAAATGCAGCACAGTTTTTCGCACATAACTCATGTATAACTGTAGTGACTTTTCGCACGCCCTAGGTTTTACGTATGTGGTACAGACCTTTTGTCTATAGTTGAGGTACAACTGCAACACAAGGGTCAAACCTTTTCTACATTAACAAGCACTTAATGAATATACTATTTGTGTCCTATTCCTTATTTATGCTCCTACTCCTGTCACAAGGGTAGTCGGACATTATTTGTTGTCCGTTAACAACAAAGTACAAACAAGAGTTGTACTGTAAATAGATGAAACGAAAATAAAGAAAATATGACGGCCCAGGTTTGAAATATATGTATTTATTCTAGAGTAACCAGATCCGGCTTCATGTAATGGTAATACCTCGCATATGCATGAACCACGCATGCGTGAACTGGAGCAGTGCCAAAAAGGAATGTCGAATGGCACCTCAGAGTCATTTGAATACCTATGCTTCTGGCAAACTATATACAGGCACACTGCATCTGCACATAACCATATACTTTTCGTCGTTTACCTCACTCAAAGCCAACGTTATTGATATCTTCAGCAAGACGACATGACATTGATTTGGAGAAGCAGGCTTTAAACGACTTCTTATCAGTGACAGATGTGTGTATTTTTTACTTGTCCAATAGTCTTACAGTCCCCTGGACACACAGATTCTGGATTTAATTCACAATATGAAATTATGAATCCCCCCTCTAACACTGTTATTGATTTATTTATCTGATTGATTTGTACTCAAGAATATTTCACCTACACGACGGTGACCAACATTATGGTTTGAGTAAACCCCGTAGAGCACTTTCACAAGTGAAAAACCTCATTACATATTTAACGTTTTGTACGACGAATTAGGCGTGTATGGGTAGATCAATTCGACCAGAAGAAGCAGGAAAAGCCAAAGATATATTTGACCCCATTTTCTGCAGTTTATTCCCAAATGGAAACAAGAATCACATAAATGTTATGTAAACGAACCTCCAAATATGTTCAGTATACGAATTACATAGAATTACTGAGCTCGATTGGTTACCACGCTAGCGCAGCGTATTGACCCAGATGCCTCCCACCAATGCGGTCACTGTGGGTTCAAGTCTAGCTCATGCTGGCTTCCTCTCCGGAAGGTCTGCTAGCATCCTGCGGATGGTCGTGGGTTTCCTCCCTCCATAATGCTGGCCGTCGTCGTACAAGTAAAATATTCTTGAGTACTTCGTAAAACAGCATTCAAATAAATAAATAAATAAATATATATATAAATAAATAAATGAATAAATAACAATGGGATACTAACAATGGGATAATAACCTAAATACAGCGGGTGAAAGGAGTTATACATGAACGTGTACCAAAAGACAGGAATTAAAATGCATGTATTTATTTGAACAATGTTTATCGTCCTGCGCCAGAATGTGTAGAATTATGATGTGACGCATCTCACGACGTCTGCCCACCAAAAACAGATATGGAAACATGATACATGATAAAAACTAGTGAAACTACATGGCTGTGTTAATGTGAATGTTTCTCCTTTGATACGCAACGCTGTGATGAGATATGAAATGTAAAGATTAACTTAAATTTGAGACACTTTGATCAAGATTAAGTGGAAGCTGATATGGACTGTTGCGAGCGTGACATTTTTTTAAATCAGCAAGCCTTAAAATTAACCCTAGACAAGCCTCCACAGATCCACAGAATACAAAGCTGGAAGACGAACAACTTGCAAAACGTCGCAATCAGTTCACGGAACGTCAGATATTTTCAGGCCTATCCAGATTTTGTACTTCACCCTATACAGGGAACCAAGGAAGAAATGTTATCTGGAGGGAAAACACGGGGATAGTCTAAGTGTTAAGAACGTGTCCACTTAAGCCTGATCTGTTCCCCCGATTACTCCAGAATGTCCTCCGCTGGTCTTCTTTCAGTATCTCCAGACACGGACTGCTTATCTTTTGCTTTTGAATCCTCGGAGTCTTTTATCATCTGGCTAGACCTGGCGTTTTTCATGGACTCCTCTACGGCCTCTGCAAGTCCCTTTACGGGCCCTCTGCGGAAGGTTTGAGAGTATGCCGTGGTGTCCACATATTTGGGGTTTGCATTATTTACAGCATTGCGATTCAGGAGGTCTCGATGAACGCGTCGTTCGCCGTCGATTAGTTCACTGTGCAGAAAAACGCCAGTAATTGTATTTACAAAAATATAAGTACATGTATGCAAACAGGAAATCTCTAGTCATATTATTAAACTTACCGCAAGCTATCTATGGGTGTCATTATCGTACATTGGTATGTTAACGGAGAAAAGTTTTTTGAAATATGGCGTATTGCCATTACAAAAAGGTAACAATCGAAGAAAGAAATTTCGAAAAAAATATTGAAACAGCTTGTCCAAATATGTTCTAAGGTCAACCTATTATACAGGTACATGTGTTTGCAGGCAAACTTAACAAGAAAGACTTAGGATTGGATATTAGTTATAGATGTAATTATTGCTCTTCAACATCGTGTACAGTTCAGGTATAGACTTACCTCAGATCAATAGCCCCGTCACGGTTGGTATCAAGGTATTTCATGATCATGTCCATGGCAGAGCTGCTCACGGGGATCCCGTGTTTCTGTGAAAAAAAATAATACCTTTTAGTTAGCTTGATTAATGTCCGGTATAATTGGCCATCTGCTTACGAGGATGTCAAGATAAACTTTTAATTAAACTTATCTCTTATTCTATACAATTTGAGGAAGGCGGCCGATTAAAGAGAGTAAATGTCTTAAAAAAGAAAATCAAGTTGGTCAGTGTTTGTTTGTTCAGGTGGTAGATTTAGAACACACAAACAGAACGACTGACGAACAGCTTAAATACCCCGAAGGATTTAGTGACCGCATTGGTGGGAGGCTTCTGGGTCATTGCGCTGAGCTAGCGCGCTAACCGACTGAGCCACCAAGGCCCCTGAAATTCCACATGGAATCGTTTCAAAAAGTCCTTTCCTAGTTTAATGAGTATTGTTACGAGCCCCGTCTGTAAAATATTGTTTTACATTTTTTAAGTTTTTGCTATGCGCTGATCGAGTCTGTCTCTGACCTAGATTTTGACAACAGTATACGCTATTGCCTGCGCTGGAATTCAGTCGCATGTTGTCAAGGGCTCTGTGTTGCTGAGTTTCGTATCATTGTACATAGAACGTACACTCTGGAAAGAAATACCTGTGTTGTAAATAATGTTTACCATCACACCGTCCAGAATTTTCTACGTTACTTTATAAATATGAGCGACGAAATTGTAAAGCTCGCAGTCTTTTACTCAAGTCCACTGGAGGGCAGTCACGTTTACCACTTGAGGATTTCGGAGATCGACTATTCGACATTAGTCATTTTGCACTCCATTTTCTGTACGTAGCACTTTGTGAGCTTGTGTTTCGCCACTTGTTATTTAAGTTATTTTTGTCGTTGTCTCTTTAAGCGATTACGTACATTTAATTCCAGTTTACCATGAAAGTGACTTAGTGTATATTTCCGAGGACAGAAACATAGATTGCCAGCTCGACATCACGGACGCTATTGTCAATCTGTCGGCCCTTGGAAATTGTACGTTGACAGGGAGTTGGCTATAAACCATCGTCGGCGTACCGTTCCCACTTCTGTTTGTCACTTAAAGGCCTGTCATCCTTCGATTCGTGAATTCCCAAGAATTTTGGATACTATATTTACGTGGACTGACTCGCCTTTGGAAGCCTGGATATTCCAGCAGGATTTGGACGCTATAATCAGTAAGAAACTATATATTTGTTGTAATTATCTGTATTGCTTTGTATGTTATTTTCATTTGTACTGTTTGTCTTTTTTATTCAAATATACCAATTGAACTTATTAAACTGCCTTTTTGTTTTTTGTTTGATCTTGTGTAAGGCCTATCGCTATCTGAGAGTTGAACAAGCCATTTGTTTGTCATTTTTCCTCTCAGATAGTGGTACCCTTACAGTGTAGAGGGGCGTTTTCTAAAAGTAATTGATTTTTCTCTTGAACAATTAATTTATGTCGACTTAAAAACTGTTGTTGGTACTTACATCTAAGGCTTTTCGTATTTCGGACCGGCTGAGATCAAAGCTATCGTCTTTGTCCATCTGCATTAACATGTCAATGCACCTGAGGTTTTGCTTCAGGAGGTATAGCAGACGCACTGGGTCCACGTTGATGATGTCGGGACTATCCTTGTTGTCTTCCATCGTCTGTGACCACTTGTCCCGATGTATCGGCAAGGACTTGTCATATAGCACTGTAATGTCCCTTTTCCTCTGCAGATTATCCAACAGCTGTTCAAATTGCGTATCCACGACCAGACCCTGCCACGGAGAATGTCGGTAGAAAAGTGTTAGGTCTGCACAAACGATATTTATTGATGAATAGTCGTTTGGAACACATGGAGCTCACTCGTGGAGACTTTAAACGCCTGGTGATAAAGAATCAGTCTAGCTGAATTTTATGGCTCCATGTTTTTTGCAAAATCTTATGTAAGAGTTCACACTCCAATGAAACTTATGCCATACAGTATCTATTTTTTAATTTAATGTTTAAGGCATTACGAAAGGTCAGTAATTTAATTTACTTTCCACAGTTTAACAAGTAACGGTGAAATAATAAGATGCTTCAAAAAGTAATTCATACTGTTTTTAGTACAATAACAGCATACCTACCGACAGATCAAGCAACGTCAAGGTCATGGTTTTACACTTAGCAATGAGTGTCAGAAGAGGACAAGCGTAATACACAGGAATAGGATTGTAACCGAGCTGAAAGCAAGCAAACAACCATTGTCACCTTCGCAAAGACCCTATGGTTATATTCCTTTGAGTTTATACAAGCATATTACAAGCAATGTGTGGTGTCAGCTTTTCTCTTAATCACTGTGCATTTAGATTCCGTGGCTTCTTTGGTGGCGACATTTTCCTCTTTTGTGAAGAGGAACCATCCAGGGATACCGTTTGATGTTTCACTGGTGAGCTAACCGCCTCGGCCAAAGAGTTCCCGATCTTATAAAGAGCAAACGTAACCATTGTTCTTTATTTCAAGATATATAATGTCAGCTTAAATAGTAGCACTTTTACATTAAAACATCTGATTAGTATTTAAGCAGTCACCTTGAGTGTAAGAAGGGTTTTGTTCTTCAGCATGTCAGACATGAAGTTGAAGAGAGCCGGAGGGTGGATTCGGTTGTTGGAAAGGTCGAGCTCTAACAGGGTGCTGTTATGAAGCAAGGCGTGTCCCATGGCCAGGCTCCCTTCATAGCCGAAACCATTCCAGGCTGCATTAAACACCCGCAGGTTAGTGTTCACCTAGAAATCAAACCAAATATGCCAAAGTAATGTTTCTAACACCTGTAGTATGTGAAACTCAGAGGCGCAAGAAATGAATAAAGAGCCGACAATTAAGTCCGATATTTAACAGAAAACTGTTAAATTATAATAAGATTTTATTCTTTACTATGTTTTCCTGTTGTGATGAACGAAAACAATAGTCGTAGCTTGACCACTCACGCTAACACCGTTAGATAAGGCAACAGCTCCTGGTCCTCGGATATGATTCCAGCTGACATCAAGGACATCCAAGTTATCATTCTCTCCTACATCATACAATGATTACATGTAGATATATGTAAAAGAGAACAACGAAATGTCGTGAAGAAATGTTTTGTAAGATAATACAGTGAAAGACGTGGACTTCGTAAACAAATAAAGAAATTATCCTAACGCAATATTTCAGTATCATGAAAAAATACCCCTCATCAACTAAACAAATTCTATATTTCATGTCATTTATTGAGTTATAAGACAAATATATGTAGTGTGCCATGTTGTATAAAAGTTATGAGAGTACAATCATGTAAACTATAATACATATATTAACAAATACAACACGTGTCCTAGCCTTCTAGTGACTAGTGCTCTCTTACCTAAAGCCTTGGCTATCATGATTGGTCCGTGCTCCTGGAGCTCGTTTCTTGCCAGATATAACTCCTGCAGGCTTGAATTGTTCTGAAACAAGAAAATAAACCGTAATCTCAATGCCATGTATTTACTGGATTGGTGTAGTTTTCACGCCATAGCCAAGACTTCTTCGCTCATATGACGCTGGCCACTTTTATGAGCAGAGGAAGCTGGAGTGTCTGGGTTAAACTACCACTCTTAGACATCAACCGGGGATACTTCCTGACATAAAGTCGATGATGACGCCGCGAGACTTGGATTCGAACATGCGACCTCACTGCTCAAGGGCCGGGCAGTGGCAGCGAGTCAGTACTTTAACTGAACGAAACACCGAGGGTCAATGTAGTATAATCTTGTCCCTCGCCATTTTCTTGAGGGAGAGTGTCCATTTTAGGGTGCATGGGGTTGTTTCCTGATTGATCTGCCAGGACTGCCCCTGATCAGACAACTAACCATGCACTGATCATAGCAATGTGTTCTCAGTTGGTCAGCTTTGGTACAATTTATCTAACACATCAGACCATCCCATTTGTGTTAGCAATCTTAGCTCCTCAGCTTGCCGAGCTGGGGACTGCTTTGAGGAGCAATGTTTGTTAGCGCAGATCAAATTTTTCGTAAGATTCGCTATGGTGCAAGGCAGGAATATTGTAATGTATTTGGAGAGATCGGAGATTTTATACTACGGTGGCCATTTGCCTCCACCTATATACCTGGCGTCAGTCGTGTGACAAAAACACTCATTTTCACGACGTAATCGGCGTGAATTGAGCAGCTCACAAATACTAATTCCATTTCACATCATCGTTTGCTGCGGGAAATGGAGCACGTTAGGTCATCTCTTTGTGGAGGAAAAATCTCACCTGTATAATATTGGCGATTGATTTCCCGTCGTCATCCGTGATTTTATTACCTGTACAAACACAAGAAAAATCAATGTATTTTACGAAATAAACAGGTATGAAAGATATTACGTCTTTCAAGCCTCTTTTATTTCAGAAAGACTGGTACAAACAACTGCTTCAAATGTCGAAACTGATCTTATATTTCATTAACAAAAAACAGAGTTGATAGTTTCCTAACTATATACCAGTAACAAAAGGTAAGAAATATTCCAGTTCTTGTTTATATTTCCCTAAAATGTAATAGTATCAATATAAATGGATAACGGATAGATTTAGGCATTGACGACTTCACACCTCAGTATCGGACAGGCGTTTTGCCTGACCGGCACATGCATGTCGTCGGGGTAGACGTTAGAAATTTGAATTTTAACTTGTCATTCAGTCCCCACATATTTGACTGAAAAGTACAATGGATAGATCCACCATATGCATCGTTACTTTTCATTCCATTTCCGGTTAAAGCAAATTTGATGTCATTACGTCACACAAAGATTGAGCTTTGGTAACAGTTTTGTGGGACAACCGGTTGACCTACTTGCAACAATATTGATTATGATTGGTCAAATGCGTGTTCTTGATCGACAGTTCGGAAAGGTCTAATAAAGCTTGTTCGTATAACGTTTTTCACCAGAATTTACGCTTTTCATGCATTTAGCGCCTGTGACGTACTGAAGATTTACTTGTCAGTGACCGTGAACAATCAGGAACTCAAAATGAGGATCTCCTATACTGTGTTCCCGGTGTGGGGTGAGCTTTCAGAAATGAAATGGACAGAATCCAAGTTTTCCGAACATTAATATCTGTGGCTGGTTTGTATGGAATATGCATTGCTTTTTAATAATATTTTCGCAAGAAAATTTTTCCCTTTATACAATATGATTTATTTTTACTTCATATTTAACTTTGAGAAAATATACATTTTTTCTTAAAAATGACAGCTGCATTTGTTTTAAGGCAGAAATGGATAATTTAAGATCTGTTGTTTTTAAGAATTGAGGTTAGTAGCTCTAAGACAGTCACCTGAAAGATCGAGTTTATAGAGCTTTAGGTTCTTGTTGCTAAATATGTGGTGTGAGAGAAGAGCCAGGGCTTGACCATTAATATTGTTGTCCGCCAACATCTGTAACAGAACAATAGATAGCATTGCAACATAGTTTAGAAACTTAAAGATTGCTACGCTTCGCTGCATTTATAACTAATAAATAGTGTCTACAGGAAACAAAAGAACATGTAAGCTTGATTCATTTATTCATTGATTCATTGGCGTTTAATGTCGTTCTCAAATGAAACGTACTCCTGAGACTGACAGATCCCGTTATAAAAAGGAACCCTTATACAAAACAGGACTGACACCATAGTTAACAAAGATTTAATGAACTCACCAAATTGACAATCCACCTATTCTTCCTCAAGAGCTGAGTTAGGTACGACATAGCCCTAGCCTCCAAACCATTGCCCGATAAATCCAGGGAGATTACGTTGTCCATGTGCTAAAAAGTCAAGTTATCAGTACAACAGAGTGCTTTCATGCACTGAATGCATATCAAACCTAAATGAAGCATTTGAAAGCACATACACTGAAGGAAAAAGTAGTTCCACGTAAGAGCATATAAAATGTAATTTGTGACATGACAAAGAAATTCTTTAATGCACAATTCTACTACTTTTCTAAATTAACCCCGCAAAGAGTATAATATTACTGTCTGATTAAGAACAGAATTTCTGATTTTTAATACTGTTTTACCTCATGCAAATGTATACTGTAATATACGAGAGAGGTCAGCATTTGCCACGAGAGGAAACAAAATGCCGCGGGAAAGCAATTGGCTGCAGTGTTGGAGAGTTTTTATTTAAATATTAAACATAACGAATTATATTTTTGTTTTTAGCCCGCGAGTAGAGCCAACGCAGTGAGACAGTAAAGGCGGAGTGTTAATCTATAGCGGAAAATCCATAGGTGAAACGGACCGACCGGACTGATCATGTCCCAAAAAAATAGCAAGTGGCGAAGCAGAAGCTCACAATTTATTTATTTATTTATTTGATTGGTGTTTAACGCCGTACTCAAGAATATTTCACTTATACGACGGCGGCCAGCATTATGGTGGGAGGAAAGAGGGCAAAGCGGGGGGTAACCCACAACCATCCGCATGTTGCTGGCAGACCTTTCCATGCACAGCCGGAGAGGAAGCCAGCATGAGCTAGCGCGCTAACCAAAACTGCATTAAAATGATTGAAATGAACATTTTCATTTTCAGTTGGCTATATGGTTGTCAGCAATAACAAAATTGATAATTCATTACAAACAAGAATACACCCATATACTTTTTAAATATGCTTTAAAATATAAAAAATATATAGAATACTATGAGTTTGGATTGATATTATCCAATAGCTAGGGTTCGAAGCCCTACCTTATCGCTTCACCCGCTTTGTCTACATTTTGCAATTTGTATTTAGCCTGTGTAGGAAGATTAACTGACACCTTTAGTACGAAAACTGGTAAAGACGCCTTACCACTAGACATGCGCAGATGGCTTTGAAGGCTTTCCTGTTTAAGCCCACGTCCTTCAATGTGATGGCGTCTTTACCAATCTGGTCGGTGAACCTGGCTAAGGGCAATACGTTTTCCCGTTCGCACGCCTTGTGGTAGTACCCTTTGATGATGTCAGATTGTTTTAGATTTCTGGGAACAAGGGCCCATGTCGGCTTGTGACCATCTGGATAAAGAAACAGTTGCAAAAACACATCTAAGCTGATCTCTTTCGGGGATAGGAAGGTTTCAAATTTGAACTAGCTACAGGTAGAAGAAGTTTCGTTTTATCATGTGCCCTATTTGGCAACTATTACTGATTAGATTTACTAAAATAACACTCTGACAAAAAAAATTCAGAAAAAAGTTAGAGTGGACGAACGATGGAGTAAATTATAGAATTGAGTGCCTCTGACAGAAGAACCTGAAAGACAAGGGTGTCATGTGTGCCTTCGGAACACGACAACACACGTGATCGCTAAACGAGATACCAACAAAATTCAAAACATTTTTGACTACCCACATGATACAGTAAGCCTTTACAAACTTTAGCGACAAAAGAGTTCGATCTGAGAACTCCCGTATTCTAATTAAAGCTAAAGAATTTAAATACACATTTGAATGTTCCTTGCAAGTCAGTTAAACCAGAGATTGATGCAAACAAGTGGTCTTTGGGATAACGGATAACGGAATTCAGCCACTCGCCGTCCTATCTGAATGTACGTCTGTGCTTGTGATTCTCTGTTAAACTTACGCACATGGCCTATCGTTAGAAACCCTGGAGATCCACGACGAAGGCGCACTGATGTGTTGCTCACATTGCTCAGAATTAAAACTGTTTTCTTGGAAATATTCTAGATTTTGAAAAGTTTCACATCAAGAAATTTTCGCAGGGCCTAATATACGACTTAACCAGATGTGTCAAACTCTAGCTAAATTTATTTTGAGACATAATTACAGTTGTACACAGTTGTAAGTCACGAACTGAACATTGAATCTATTCAAAATGATCACAGAAAAGTGGCCCACCTTCATCTTGATCAAAATCATAGTCATCTTCCGGATTGAAATCCGACAATCTTTGACCCTTCACACGTGGTGGAACTTCCTCTGAATTGGCTTTGATCCGTGGTAGAATGAAGAACTCCGAGGCCTTGTTCTCACTGCGGAATTTGTTCGCGGTACCAGCATGAGCGGAGGAGTCAACCCCCTGTATCGAAGGCAAGATGACAGGGTCTGACAACACGACGAAGTCCGCCTGAGACTTCGGAGCAGACATCGTGAAATACCAGGTCTTACAAACAGTATAAGGAATCTCTGAAACCAAGACAAAGTCACAGCTGATACATGCCAGCATTAGTGCTCGATTTATATATCGATTTAAAAATATGAACTATCAACTACAACTCGCCCCCATAGTTCCTTTGGTAAGAAACAACTTGTTCTAACCACAATGGAGAGCCTGCACAGTAATTTATTACCATTTTTAAAATTTCAAATAATGAATGTGTGTGATGAAAATATAGTTCCAGCTAGTATGTGCTTATGTGGCCAACTGGACCGCTATCGGAGAGGTATACTCCTTATAGTGCATGGGCCGCTTATATCAAAGCCACAGCTAGGGAAGCTTAACACAAGCGACACAAGTGATCCGGCTTTGCCTTAGCCTCACCAGTAGTGTCCGTGAGCCGCGTCTTAGGTGTTTGTTGGAATCATAATGTCCATAATTTAGATGACGAAAATACATATCCTTCAGGTATTGATAGAAGAAACAGTTTTATTTTTGTCTCTGACTCATTACCGAGACCCTATTTTCCTTGGCGAAGATTTCTGCCCCTAAACAGCGCTATCTTCTTGGTGGCGATGTAAAGCGCGCGTAGAGAGACGCTGTAAGGACGATGAAATACATGTTGAGATAGTCATTAATATCTGGGCAATATAAACACATATATGTGTTTTTAATAGGCGTATTCATTTCATCCTGTAAATTTCAAGAGTAATAAATTGTCTACCGTTAATTTGAAACACTCAAATATGCAAGTTTAGTAGGCTTTTCCTCACATACCGGTTTAATAAGATATAAATTTCCCTTAGAGGAAATAACAGATTGCATAGTGAGTTTCAGAATATGGCAAACAGGGACACCGTTTGAGAATGATTTTGAACATGTTTAAGTGATATAACGGAACGTTCATAAGCCCTTCTCATTAATTCTCTGCCTTCCATATAACTGTAAAACTAAAAAAAATATTCGCTTGCTTACCTTATGAGTGCTTCATTGAGTGACATGGTCTGTCCATTTCGGCCCCCAGCAAGTGAATCGAACCGAGCCGAATCTGTAGGTTTTTTCAGACCTGTTGTATAATGGAAATAATCCCCGAACAGCAAATGTTGAGAATAACAACACCGGCGATTTTCTCCTGCAGGAAAGCATCAGGTATACGACAACCAGCGTGACTCCGGACCTGATTATAAGCTGTTAAGCAGGATAACAGAACTATAAGCCGGATTAACCGGATCCCTACATGATGCTAGAGTTACTTATTGTGCTTCAAGGACACGTTTAAGTGTAGAACGCTTTAATATGCCCTGGTCTTTTGACAAACAAATGTTAAGCCTATAGAATTTCGCACTCATTCTACGAGTATGTAATACGTCCTTTCTCTATAACAGGCAGCTTTCTGTTCATTGCTTTATCGTATCTTAGCTATGTTCGAATAATGCGATCACAGTTAGCTAATACAGTAGAGTACCATGTCACTGTACCGTTGGAAACTTGTAACAAATCTCGCTCTTCCTGTAAGCAGGTGGAAAGGCCAAACCCATGGAAAACGCTATCCTACAGATCTTCATATACAGATATATCCATGTACATCACGCTTTGCTCGGCTAGAAATTTCTCTTCCTTTCCTACCACAACAAATTATTTAACGAATGGAATGAAACAGCCACTCAGTGAAATGATCTGATAATAATTGCCATTGAACTTGAACTCACAGCTACCCTACTTGTGAGAGGCACTTGGGTATAACATCTATATGGAAACGGTTGTAATATCTATAGGGAAATTGCAATGTATGTTGTATGGAAATAAAATGACGTAACGACTGTATGGAAATCCATGTAACAATTGTATGGATATCATATTACCACTGTATATAAATAAAAACAATTATTCAATAAAAGTAAATGTGTATAAAATGTATTCATTCACTTCAACCTATTACTCGATAGAATCAATCCGCGACATGGAAGATCCTTGAAGATCTATTTCGAAATGGAACTTGAACATACTAAAAGTTTCGCGTTTTCTTAAAGATGTTGTATCTATTCCAAAACTCGACGGAATCAAAAAGGAACACAACACCATAATTTATGCTTTCTCGGTTGCATTTGGACACATTACTTGATTCATCAGTCTCTTTGGTACAAAAGCCTCAAGTAACCCCTTTTTAACAATTTTTCCAGCTCATTTATACTTTATATAGAACACATTTCAATAGTACTGTTTCAAATGTCATTCAATCAGTCATATCGTGTATGGCAAGCTCTGGCATAAATCAGTGTGTCAAGATGTCTCGGCCTACTGTACACAAGGAAATAATCACCGCGTCCCACACATCGGTCAGAGTCTCAGCCATCTCATGTAAAACCATAATGTTGGCCGCCATCATATAACTGAAATATTCTAGAGTACAGTGTAAAACACCAATCAAATCAATAAATGAAATAAATCTCCGGAAAAGTTTGAGGCAGATTGTGTTTGTCATTGATCGTTCGGTCTGAGGCGTCTCACGCTGCCCCGAAAGGGTTTCATATCAGCTCTGGCGCTCGTTTTGTGCCAATTGCAGACCGGCAGCATCATAAAATCAAAGGGTAAAAACAAATAAAATAAATATAAAAAGTTTATTCTTCCCCCAAGCAATCTTAAATTGCGCGTGGTACATGCGTGAATGACATCATCATCCTACTGGCAGGATGTCCTTGGTGAAGTATAAAATTTTTTATCTTCTAATTTTAATTTTCTTAACCTCTTGCTTTCACGATTTCGTGTCTGGCAAGTCTGTCGTGAACGGGTAGGCATCGATATTTGGTCATTTGTTTTGCTCAATAACATACTGAAGCAAGCTCCGATTCCCATCTTGCTAGGAAACGTTAATTCCATAGTGTCTTCTCCTTAAACAGCGGAGTTGGTTTGTTAAGCATTGGGTCATCATCTTGTGTGATATTCAGTGGTGGTTGTCCTGAGGTCTATCGATTTTTCAGACCTCACTCTGCGATATTGCGATTGTACAGCAACGTCGGATTGTACTCATATGCACATTTTTTACAGCTGCTAACAGAACACGAAATTTATTCCAAACTTATGGGCAACAGTGTACAGTCTAAATAAGATGTACCATCTCGACATTCTGTACTCTTTCCTTTAAATCGGGTGAAAGTCAACACATTTCGTGCACATCATTTCCCACAAGCGGTTTATTTAAGCTATCAAATCATCAGAATACCGTCTGCCAGTATGCTGTCTGATAGATCAGAATGGTCCAGCTGCACAAAGATTACTTCTTACTTCAAACGGACAAAAGGCGTCCTCAAATTTGAAATAGATATTGTTCAGGTGTATGGATAGAATTTTGTGATAACGTTGAGAAATTCCGAAAAAGAAGGTTGCTTTGCTTTTCATGCTAATGGGATGGTGATCTTTTTTAAGTGAACATCAAAACAATTTATGATGAAAGTCTTCCACCAACGTTTCCAAATTACACTACCCAGTTCCAAGCTGGGACTGAAATACATCATTTTCTATCGTTACACTTTAATAATTGTGAAGTACCTCTTTGCTTTATGAGCAGAGCTGTACAGAAACAGTGACGTATTATAAGAAAGGACAATACAGTACACCGTTCAGTGTATTGTTTTGGGTTTATGTCTCTATTGGTCAGATCTATTAGAAATTGGTTTTTTTTTAGTTTTGCCTTACAAATTGTTTCGTAATTGTATGGCCGGAGCTTTACGGCACTGATAAATACACGTTTGTACTTGTCCCTCTATGTGCTTTTACAGTACGCTGACACCTAAAACTGTGCACACAGAATCGGACTGACAACGTACATATTTCTGATTTGCATTTCAACACTCATTGGAAGTTTATATAGGCCTGTCTTATGTTGTCTAATCATAGTTACCATAATTTGAACACGTATGCGGTATTATAGCCAGGCAAATTATAAACAAATAAATAAACAAAGTTTTGTTTTATTTAAACCTTTTCTCTGTTACCAAGGTTGAGCATTAAAACTGTGCTACCAATGGTAAGATCTGAACCCATGAACCAGCCGGATTCTAAGCAACGCACCTTACCGCGTAGCCCTGGAACATAATGACGAATGTATACATATACTTCCAATGGCCCAGCAAATATTGAATTTTTTTTCGATTCATAAAAATATGATCACGTCAACCAACACGATACTTCGAAACAGTTTTACAACACTCTGAAGTGATGTAATATATGTATATACATGTTTGGCAAACGTAATAATAATTTTATATGACAAGAATTCCTCCAGAAGAAAGACTTAAACTGCCGAAATCTGCTTTTCCTCTTACTTCAGGCTTCCAATAAAAAATCTTGTATAAATCACAATATTCCAATGTTTCACAGGTAGCTTGTGTAGTACTTGTATTAAAGACTCAATTACGTTTTTTCTGTTTTTCTCCTTGAACAAAAAATTACCTCTCACTACTGCACCGCTATGAGACGATTTCCCACCTTGTTGCGAAGAGCCCATGATGGTGATGATCGGAATCGAGATTCTGATTCAGCAGTTGCTTTAAAGAGTTTTGTCCCTTTGTCTGCAGTGGGAGAATTCCTACATTTGTACCTATGGCTGAGATACGCACTTTCGCAATGTCTTCTAGTTTTCAAATAATTCCTTCACAGTATGCAATGTTTCAAATTCTGCTTCACAGTAAAACAAATAAATAAACTCTGGTGCAGTGAAATTAACTCCTGGATTAAGTATACTATAATAGCATACTATTTATTTTCCGTAGTGTTTTGCTGTATTTTATATTGGCTGATCCATCCACGTTATAGGGTCACTTGACGTGCTTATCGCAAAATATAATTAATGGCATTTCTGCAGGGCAGACTTGGGGCGAAATATAAATAATTTCAGCCTAAGCTGTACTAGGTTAGAGTACGATTCACTAAGTCAGAGTACACCTATCAAATAAATAAATAAATGAAACTTTATACATTACACCAGTATAGCCCTGTGCACTTTAAATAACGAGGCCCTCTTCCTTCATAAATCCACACATATAACTTATTCGGACCTAGAACTGGTCGAGTAAAGTAGAGCGAAGTCATTTGAATCTGTCTCCCTCTAACCAGTGAAAGGAATTCAGTTACTGTCGAACTGGAGGTGTCTCAATATCGACCCAAAGCGCTGGTGTTGAACACCTAAACCAGATCTTCAAGTGTATAGGTGAAGTATTAATGAAAACGACATGGTTAATCAGTCCGTCCGAATGAGATAAACGCTAAGATGTATGGTTCCAGCGTTGTGACTATTTGTTGAACTGGAGATTTTCTCCATAAATCCCGGTGGAAGATGACTAGCTTTCCCCGAAAAGGAAACCGTGCAGACCCCAAACCAATGTCCATCGTGAGGGGTTGGGAGTAATTTCGTAATCCTGAAGTGTCTTAACGTGTTGACCTCTGTCTCACCGTTCTTGGTGATTAGAAGCAGTCTATCTCCATTTTGACGTTTAGCGTTCGTTAAAGATTTGCTTGCCTTCTACCAATTTGGCGTAACACGTGGTTAAAGATCGACAGTAACATGTCAAAGGTCGGCAGATTACATCGCACACTTCGGCTTCCTCCTCCTATAAAACTGAAAGCCTTCGTCGAAGGTAAAATTCTTGAATATGGCGTTAAACTGCAGTCTATCAATGAATCAATATATATTATTTCTGGGAACTGATGTCCGGGCTAACGAGCTGTTTATGATCGGTCTTCAGCAGACGGAATGTAAATAACATAGAAAACGGCGACAGATAACACATCTTGAGATGATCATTTAATGCGCAATCCTGTACAAATCTGTACAAGGCACTATGCATTATACCCTCTCCCCACCCGCACCCCCCACCCGCACCCCCCACCCGCACCCCTCAACATATACAGATCCACCCCTGTCGTAATTTTATGGTTTTACACTGCGTGAACAAAACGTCACAGAGACAGCCACGTAAGCACGGGAATTCAGAATGACATGCTTATAACAGGTACATGGTATGTTTTTCGATGAAACAAAAATGTATTAAACAATTGTTTGTATAAATGAACCAGAGGGGGCATAAATTCGTTCCTCAACAACATTTTAAAACTTGACAATAAACCTTGTTTATATTTGTGCTCTGCACCATGGAACTCACATCGTCTCCCAAAAGTTCAATGTCCCTCCATCCATTTGAATTACATTAGCTTATATGCGAATCTCCAACTACTGATGTCCCACTAGCGAATCGACTCACATCAGCTTATGGGCGATTCTCCAACTGGGGATGTCCCACCGCTCGACTCTCATAAGTTTATGGGTGATTCCCAAGCATCTAATATCCCACCAACCACTACACTCTCATAAGCTTATGGGAGGTTCTCAAGCATCTAATATGAGTCTACAGAAGATTTCCACATATCCGATGTCCTACGAACTATGAGACTCAAAATACCTCAATTCGCTCCAACACACCCTATGCTCCACCAGATACTCAGCTTACAAGCGGTAACCCCAAGCCCAATGTCCCATCAATCACTAGATACACATGGGCTTATAGGGCAGATACCACACGCCCTTTGCCCCAGCAGTCTTCATAAACACATCCTCTTTAAGGAGGTTTCCCACATGTACAGTGTTGTACTAGTCACTAGAAACTTTTCCTTGCAGCCAATTATCAAAGTTACAGAGAAATTGAACACATATAGAGAATGTGTGTGACATAAGTTTTCCCTATTTCAACGATATTGTGGATAAATAGTCAGACATTTGTTCTTGAGTGATAGTAGGCCTCCATGACCGAGGGGTTAGCGTGATTGCGCAGAACAATGACTGTGTAACCTCTCATCAATGCGGTCGCTGCGAATTCACATCTGGATTCGTTTCGGTCATTCGAGGGAAAGTCTGACAGCAGCCACGTGGGGTTCCTCTGCGGCCGACGAAATTTTGCTACCACCATGATCCTGCCCACCGACATATCAGTGAAATAATCCAAAATTTTCGTATAACTCCAATCAGATAAATAAATGCATACATTCAGTGACAGGATGGAAAGGTTCGCGGACTTAGGTGTGCGTTCTTGACTCAAATATGTATGAATCTTTGTTCCTGCGATCGAGTCTTCACCACGAGGACAGTATACAGTCGTGCGCTTTAGTTGGACTACTAAATCGGTCTTCCTGTATCAGATTCATGGTTCATCAAATAAATGCTCTATTGGCAGCACCGTCGGTTTAGATTTTAGACGTTGCCTTCTGAAACTGTTGTTTGCAAAGTTCAATAACGCAGTAGAAGCCCAAAAGGAACTGTTCATGAGAAATTAACGCAGGAAAATATTGCGAACGCGTTTGGAATCTCCAATGATTCATTCTTTGATGCCTGTCTATTACTTCCAGTGCAATTATTTTTGCAGAACTACGTGAAGTGTGCACAGAACCGTTCTTGAATGCTGGGCCTGCATTGTTTTAACAGTTTCAATGTTGTTCGTTGTCTGATATACTCCATATATACATTTCTTTATAATGTATACTTTTTTGTAGATTCAGAAATACCCAGTGAAACACATCAAATTACGGAAACTGTCGTATCCTATACGCCCTTGTCACTTAAACTCTCAGGTTTCGCCCAAGTTCACCGTCAGTCTTCGTCTTCCTTCGGTGGCCATCCCCACTGCATATTGCCACTCACTGACGCTCTTTTGTCCATTCCGTATAACGTCGCAACGCTAGCTCGCCTTCTAGGAGACAAAGGTTTCAGCAGGCCATTTCTGGACTGTTGGTTAAGATTGTCAGGTACTGGACTCTCAGAGTTCATGGCCGCTTCCAACATTGCCTTGGCTTGAGTATCAACACCAATCTCAATTTTTCCTGTGGTTTCGTTAAAACTAGCCCCTTTGAAAGCTTGGGAAAATCTATTTTCTTTCTCAACTGAGAGAGATGCTTTCTCCGCCCTTTTGGCTGCCTTTGCCCGGGAGTACCGCTTTATTTTCTTGTCAGCTTCCAAAAATTCCCTGTGGAATAGAACGGATCGCTTGAATTCCCTGGACACAAAAGGCTTCTCTGTAGCTAAACATGTCATATTTATAGTTCTTAATCAAATAGCATTTTAAAGATACATGAAATTATTATTTTTTGGATAATTACAATTGTAATTATTGGATAATTAATTGTTTTGCGTTAACTTAGAACTATAACCGGGGTTATATAACAGTTATGTAGGAACAAGAAGGCAATGGAATTTATGGCTACCGAATTTACATTTGTTTTCCAAACAATTTCTAATTTTTGTGCGTTTATGCATTTATTGAATTTTTACCGTCTCATAAAATGTTAACAAAATGGGTGTAGGGACTCAAAATTCTTTTCATTTCTTTGACGTTATCAACGAATGCAACACAATGATGCACAAGTGCGTGCAATATACTTACTCTAGATCGATCCGACCATCTCGTTTAAAATCTATGAAGTCCATGGCCTTGTCTATTGATGCGGATGTGACAGGGATACCAGATTCCTGTAAAAAATGATTTACGCATTATAAACAATACAGAAACCACGTGTACCGCGACGAAGTCTTTAACTGTTTAAAATTCCTGCTATACATTAGTGCATGGAGACCATCTTTAACACATAAACAGTACTGTGTTATGAAGCGGAGATGGCCTTCATCAGCAAACCGCTTTATCCAAACTCCCCAATACACAATAACGACAAGAGCAAATGTTATGTTCTGTGTGCATGGAGACCATCTTTAACACATAAACAGTACTGTGTTATGAAGCGGAGATGGCCTTCATCAGCAAACCGCTTTATCCAAACTCCCCAATACACAATAACGACAAGAGCAAATGTTATGTTCTGTGTGTCAAGCATAATTTCAGATATCACCACGTGCGTACATAATTGCAAGAATTCAAAAACCTTTGTTAGATATGTAAAGGGAGAAATGTTTACTCTATTTTCAAACGGATTGCGCTCAAAAGTTATTGGAATTTATATCAGTGTTACGCACTTGCGTTACTGGTGTAAGGCATGGTGGTTAAAGTCAATTTACGCCATAGCTTTAACCCGCAGCACTTATATCATGAATTAATAAAAACCTTCTTAAGCGTACCTTGAACAATTTATGAAGCTCCGTCTTAGTGACTAAGTTATTCTTTTCCTTGTCCAGTTTCAAAAAGAAATCTACCGCCCTCATTTTTTCTTTAAGCATATACAGCATTTCTATGGGATCCAGCGTAAACACTTCGTCCTTCTTGTCGAACTCCTTCAGCAGGTTGTTGCGCTTCAACTGGTTCAGAGGCAGAGCTGCTTCATACCTGACCCGGAACAGTCGCCGGGTTTCTAGGACGTCAAGGATCTTCAAGAATTCTTCATCAACAATCATCCCCTAGTGGACAGACAATTCGTAGCTGTTTTACGTATTAAGAGGTTAAACATTTTTAAAAAATCACTTTTACTGATCTTCATCGATTTTTCTTTGATGTTTACGCAAACATGTCTCTCGCCAAACATCCGTTTAAAATCACTCGTTGCACCTAAAATTGGTAGTTACATGTATTATAACCTAAGGGACAGGCAACTTGTGACTATGACATCCTGGTGGACAGACAAAGGCTAACAATAAACCTGCACCTACAAGAATGCTGTAATTTGAATACATTTACTCATCAAAATGCTGCAGACTCATTGTATACTTACATCTAGATCGAGATAGGTTAGAGCCATTTCTGGCGAGTCCCGAATAGCGCCCAACAGCACTCCAGTAAAAGGCACCGTGATTGGGTTGTGACTTAACTGTTAACAAGAATTAATCAAACAAAGAGGATTGCTTTTCCGTGACGTCATGACAGTAATGTATCTACGCGATCTATAGTCTAGATCAAATGATACTTCATACATAAATCAATAATATCATGAAGCTCATTAAAAATAAAACACAGCGCCTAAAAGTGATACGCTATTTTATATTGTAATAATTGCTTCTACAGTGTGTTTACTGCCAAAAAATAATTAGCGCCCTACTGTATAAATAAAAACTAAAGGAGCATACTTACATTCAGTTTTATCAAAGTTTTATTCTTCACAACTCCTTTCATCAGTTGTAATAAGGCTGGCGGATGAATACGATTACACGAGAGGTCAAGGTCGGTTAGTGTCGTGTTCTTCTCCATCGCTTCACCAATAGCTAAAGCTCCTCCGTAGGCGAAACCGTTCCAGCCTAGGTTTAATGTCGTCAAAGTAGAGTTCTTCTGTAAAACACAGATAGAAAGTAATAAACAATTTCAAGTGCATGATACACATCACTGATCAGACAGTTCCTTTCTTGAAACCAGGATTCTCCAAGATTTGAAAATCTTAAACTTATTGCACGTTATTCTTTACGCAGTTTTACTCGTAGCACTAACTCTTAACTCGGCAAAACACTGATATTTGTTTGGAACATGTCTTGAATGACATGGCTTAGAGATTCTTAGGAACTTGCCAATAGTTCTTAGGCCGTAATAAAGAAAATCTCACTTATTTGTCGGCGTCCAGGTTTATAAATGAAAGAAATCCGAGAAGCGCATAATATGTCCTAATAAAAGCGACATTCAATTCAACTTCAGCTGGTTTTGATCACGTCCCCTCAGTGGTTACAGACTATTACAGTGGTCACAGTTAAAGTAACCGATACATTTCGACCAGCAAGTCTGCCTGGTTTCAGCTTGTTTGTTTTCCTAGGCATACTACGCCACCCCAAAACTCGGCGTTCACGGATCCCTTTTACGATGTGCGCGAATTTGGGCAAACTTAACTACTGTAGTATGTTGTATAAACCCACAGAAGTGACAAGTTGTAATGACGTTTGAACTTTTCGTTAGGGTATGCACTCTTTGCAGAATAGGTTTCATGCGCCCGTTTTTCTTATGTTGTTCCAACGCTGAGTGAGGCGCAGTAACTATAATGACGCATTTTTCACTGTCAAATGCTACGTCCAGCCGATGTTGCGACTGCATTGTAAAGAGGGTCCATGAATTCGATTTCCACACTGTAATCTTGATGTGAAACATTCATAGCTGTACAAATGCCTTTCGGCATGTGAGTAAATTAGAATTTTTTTACACTCACCTCTATACTCTTAGCAATGTCAACTGCGCCTCGGCATCTTATGTGATTCCAGCTTAAATCCAGGGTCGTCAAATTAGTGTTACTCTCTGCAATGATATATTTAAAAGTCATAAAATGTATTCATAGGATCAAATTTCACTATGTGATTTGAGCAAAAACTACATGAAGTAAAGCTATAAAAAAAAACTGAATCTATCATTAATTCCTATAACATTTACATCTGTTATAATTATTACTCATTTATGCAATGAGCATGCACATTGCGATTCATCGACTCACCCAGAACGTTCCCTATAATTTTGCCAGCATCTTCTCTAAATTCGTTGTGACTGAGATTGAGGGTCTCCAAAGAGGTGGCGCTCTGTCAGAAATAGAGATGAGAATTTACGTCAGGATAGATTCAGGAGACAATTTCTACACAGCAATAATTAATGCATTTGAAACAGCAAAACTTGAAACATGATTCAAAAGCCTGTATTTAAAAACAGAAATTAAAACTGAGGACGACCAACAAAGCGTAAGATAACACTACCAAAAAAAATTGAGCACCTAGGGCATTCCGTGTTAGATTAAAAGTTTAAATTCTGAGCTTAATGTTAAAAATGTTGCATTTTAGGAGTGGCCAAAGTAGTTGTCGAAATATATGTGTCTCTTTCCGACAATGATAACTTTTAACAACTAACCATATAACTTTTCTTTAGAGTTACTTAAACTCTTTCAGTCTGTCTTATTTATCATCCAGTTACTTTAGGAATATTCATACAAAGCCTCGAATCATTTTGGCTTTGAACTATTTTCTGTTAGCTCAATACCCAATGTTTAATACTTTTAGCAGTTGTCTTTTGACATGAAGATGTATCGCGTGGTTAGTGTGAAGAGTTCCCAAATGCTTTATCCCACTGACCAGTTAAACACCTTTCCGGACTCGTCTCTCCCGCTAAAAAATGGCAGAACTGACTAGGCTACTGTATTTCATACAGTGTTTACTTTGGTGTTCTGATGTATCCCTTACCTGAATAATGTCAGCCACATGTATACTGTCAATGTCCCGAAGACCGTTTCCTACAGAAATACGAAGACACATATGTTAAAACGTTAAAGTGTTAGGAATTTTTGTCTTCTATGAAAAATTAAACCAAGAAATGTAATACACAACAGGAAAGCTAATTTGCGATTTTGAGTCATATTTAATATTGTCTTCACACATCCAACAACAGGTGGACTTAAGATTACATTGTTAAGTGAATATGTCGTCTTAGATGTCAGTTCCATACTTTTGAACAGATGTGTTATACGTTAAAGCACTCAGTGTTACACACTATTTACACGTGTCCCCCATCAAGTCACTCAGAGAAAAGAGGTAATGACGAGCACAATTTCAACGAGATAAAATGAGCGAAGTAATGAGAAACACAATTTCCACCTGTCCAATACAGGGAGGTTATGACAAACACAATTTCCACCTAACAAAATTAGCGGGGTACTGGCGAGCACAATTTCCACATGACAAACTGAACCAGGTATTGACAAATATAAAAGACTACAGCATATCGAGAAAAAAAAACACAGCAGCGACGCCAGTGTGATAGTTGGCGAATGGTCACACCTTACCGCTGAAATCAGGCCTCATGTCAGTTTGACTCGGTTAGAGTTTTATTCTAACTGTTCATGAAAGATTTTAGGAAGTATCAGTTTACACGCCCGCTAACACCATGGCTTAAACTTAATGGGTAAGACAAGTTTCAGTGATGTTAAATACAATATACTAGACGTAACTTGTCTACAGTTACTCAAAATACTGGGCTGTCATCACATTTTACATATCTTCACAATAAATTGAAAACAATGCAAAGGGACCAGGCTTCGGGAATGCTCAGTCCACCAGCAGAATCCCACAAACTGAGCGAGCTATTGGCAAACACAACTCCCACCACACAAAGTAATGACGAGCACAGTTCTCACCTGCATAACTGAACGAGGTAATGACAAGAACAATTCCCACCTGACAAATTGAGCGAGGTAATGACGTTGTTCTCCCTCATGGCTTCGGCCAAACACTTAATCCCAACTCCTGCCAAATGGTTGTTCGCAATTTTCTGACAAAAGTAAATAGAAAAAAATGGTTACTTAGAAATTATCCGATGCTTCCTCCGAGAGCATACATGTCCCTCTGTTCATTTCAGCTCGTGATGAACAGAATTCGCAGAATTTGGCAAAACCAGTAACTCAGTCTTATATTTTAGATCAAATAGAGCGGTTACTGCATGGTTGCCCTAGACTTATGTTGTTGTTGTGGGAAAACCAGGACAAAATGAATGATGGGCTATGAACCTCTGCCTACATAAGTACTTGAATACACGCTTCATAATGCTCACGATGAGAGTAATTCAGCAATACGTTAGTGTGGGAAAGGAAAGGGCAACCGGAGGCGTTTTCTTGACCGCATTATCTGCGGAATCATTATGGATCCTTCCAGCGGTCTTTAATGTGAATATTAAATACCATTTGTCATTGTAAGTTCCTTGGTATAAAAGTTCATAAACTACTGTCACTGCTGTGATAAGCACTTTTCCAACCAACAAGGCATACTAGTAATTCCTTACCAGCTCTTTTATGTAAACGTTCTCAAGAAGCATGAGGCAGACGTACTGAATCATCTTAACGTCCATAAATATCCCAGACAAATCCAGCACCCTGGTGCACGTATCCCTCTAAAACGATGAATAGCAGATTGTTGCATTTAGTTCAGATAAACTGGGGGTGAGGATTAACGGTACTTACTACTCGCCTTAAGCGCCTTGTCGTACCAGTGTGTTCGTACGCCAGCCGACAATTATGAAATGGATGAGAACCATCTACCATACCCTCTGTAAGTGTAAATTCCCATAGCCGGTTGGGACCAGATTACACAGTAGTATACAGAACGTATATATCCAGATAGGCCTTGTCGGTCTTTGTCAGCGATACCGGCAGTAGGTATTCAAATGTTTTGATCGAAATTCTTAGGAGACTTATTGGGCTGACTCATGCACATCTTCCGCTTTTAGCACACAATCACTGTCAGTAAGATTAAGGGTCAAAATATACCCCAGACAGAAAAGCCCATGCACTAATAAACACATTGTGGCGTGAAACAACATAAAGCTATCGTGAAGATGGCCAAATCTGACACAAATCGACAGCATATATTAAGTGGTTCGTGAATAAGTCAGCAATGTTGCGATTTACCTTGGCATCAATTCATATCAAGATCACGTAAGTACAGAGCAAACAAGCCATGGAACAGCGCACATGTCTTGCAAGTGAGGAAAAAAATTATTTTTGTTTCTTTCTTGCCGTCTTTCTTTCTATCTTTCTTTCTTTATTTATTTGGTTGATGCTTAACATCTTGGTCAAGAATTTTTCACTTACACGACAGCAGTCAGGGAGGAGGGAACAGGAATCCCCGAGGTAAACCAGCGACCTTTAGCAAATTACTGAAAACCTTTCCCACATGTGAGACACAGGTATATGCACATCATACTGGTGTGTGGTGACCCAGGAGTGCCAGGCATGATGTATGAATATTAGTTTTGACACTAAAACAAAATGAAATGAAATACAGTCAAATGTAAACAAGAATAAATTCTCAAAAAAATGAACATTATGGTTTTTTCCCAAATAACACAAATTGCCAAAATACCCCCTCTTCCCTTCTTTACAGAGGGGTATTTGTTTTCACCTGCCTTGTGTCAACAGCCCTACGCATTTAAGTTTTGTTTTCATTTTCATTTGATTTTCGATTTGTTTTGCATTCAACTTTATTTTTTTTAATTTTAATTTTCATTTTGATTTTTTCTTATTTTAAACTTGATAATGTCCTTAGTTTATTCTTCGTTTTGTTTTCATTTTGTATTTGGTTTTCTCTTTGGTTTTGTTTTTAATTTTATATTGGTTTACATTTAACTATATTTTATTTTAAATTTCTTTTTATCATCATTTTATGTTAATTAAAAAATACAATAAATAATAAAAACTAGGTAAATTGGTAAATATAAAAATAGGTAAATATACCTATCTCTGTTGTATTTGTTTAATAGGTGTTTATATATCCTATTAATACCAACTTATGTAATCTGTTGTACTTGTTTAATAGGTGTTTATATATCCAATTAATATCAACTTATGTAAGATTTCATGTAGATAACCGCTGGGATAAAAAAATAGATTGTGTATGGGATGTGAGACTTAGACTCCATGCAGCATAATGCCATGAAACTCACCCGCAAAGCGTTGCAAATGGCCTTGACATCTCTCGGGCCGAGAATAGAGCGTTTTAGACAGAGCTTCTCCAGGCCAAACTGTTTGGAGACCTCGGTAAGGGGAATAACCTTCAAGGCATGGCAGGTTTCGGTGTACACTTCAAGGGTTGCCTGACCGGGATCTGGCGGGTTTCGTGGGCCGACTAAATGCAGGAGTAAAATCAGAGGTTACGGTCTTGGAACTTCCTTAAATGAATGAGGGATTGATTGATTCGTTAGTTTACTCGTTACACGCGCAACCTTACAAAATTTGCTGTGTGATGTTTCCAGGTTTTATAATAAGACTTTTCGTGGAAATTATAAAATTTAATTTCAAAAGGGTAGTATGAAAACATGCATGATTCTATCCTACTAAAAGTGCTTGAGAGAAACTGTGTGCCTCTCAAAGTTATTTCGAATATGAAATGTCGCAGCGCCTGAAAGAAACCCTAGACCTTTGATATAAGTTGCTTTCGGACATTAAAATGTATAGCTGTGAGCACATAATACGTAGTTTTCAACATTCCGTAACTTTACAGTCCGGTAACTGACATTCTTTTGGCTACAAGCCGATCATATAACATAAAAGACCTAAAGCACGGGTAGAAGAACCACTGTGGCAGCAGCGATGACAGTGAGGAGGCTCGCCAATAGTCACACCTAACTGCTGAAATTTAATCTCTTCTAAGTTTACCTGACGCAGTTCGGGTCTAAGCTGCTGCGTTTCTCAGTCTACCGGAACAGTTAATGTTCACGTAGACTCAGAAACGTAACAACTTATACTCTCCCTAGCCCAATAACTGATTAGCAGAGTTAGGTATACAATACAATAACATTATTTTCAATTTATTAAACGTCACTGGTCTAGACAGGCCCGCCGCACAGTCACAGCATACAGACACCAGATATGACCCACCGCACAGTCAGAGAGTATACAGACACCAGACATGACCCGCTGCACAGTCAGAGAGTATACAGACACCAGACATGACCCGCTGCACAGTCAGAGAGTATACAGACACCAGATATGATCCGCCGCACAGTCAGAGAGTATACAGACACCAGACATGACCCGCTGCACAGTCAGAGAGTATACAGACACCAGACATGACCCGCTGCACAGTCAGAGAGTATACAGACACCAGATATGATCCGCCGCACAGTCAGAGAGTATACAGACACCAGACATGACCCGCTGCACAGTCAGAGAGTATACAGACACCAGACATGACCCGCTGCACAGTCAGAGAGTATACAGACACCAGATATGATCCGCCGCACAGTCAGAGAGTATACAGACACCAGACATGACCCGCTGCACAGTCAGAGAGTATACAGACACCAGACATGACCCGCTGCACAGTCAGAGAGTATACAGACACCAGACATGACCCGCTGCACAGTCAGAGAGTATACAGACACCAGACATGACCCGCTGCACAGTCAGAGAGTATACAGACACCAGATATGATCCGCCGCACAGTCAGAGAGTATACAGACACCAGACATGACCCGCTGCACAGTCAGAGAGTATACAGACACCAGATATGATCCGCCGCACAGTCAGAGAGTATACAGACACCAGACATGACCCGCTGCACAGTCAGAGAGTATACAGACACCAGACATGACCCGCTGCACAGTCAGAGAGTATACAGACACCAGATATGATCCGCCGCACAGTCAGAGAGTATACAGACACCAGACATGACCCGCTGCACAGTCAGAGAGTATACAGACACCAGACATGACCCGCTGCACAGTCAGAGAGTATACAGACACCAGATATGATCCGCCGCACAGTCAGAGAGTATACAGACACCAGACATGACCCACCGCACAGTCAGAGAGTATACAGACACCAGACATGATCCGCCGCACAGTCAAAGTATACAGGCAAGGGATATGATCCGCCGCAGAGTCACAGTATACACAGACACCAGACATGACGGAGGGGAGGGGAGGCCTCCGTGGTTCGGTCGGTTAGCGCGCTATCTCAGCACAATGACCCGAAGCCTCCCACTAATGCGGTCGCTGTGAGTTCAAGACCAGCTCATGCTGGCTTCCTGTCCGGCCGTACGTGGGAAGGTCTGCCAGCAAGCTGCGAATGGTCGTTTCCCCCGGGTTCTGCCCGGTTTCCTCCCACCATAATGCTGGCCGCCGTGGTGTAAGTGAAATATTCTTGAGTACGGCGTAAAACACCAATCAAAGAAATAAATAGACCAGACATGACCCGCCTCACAGTTACAGTATGCAGACACCAGACACAACACGACTCCCAGTCCCAGTACACATACCAGCACTTCCCGCCATGTTTAACGTCAAACCCCATTTTTTTAAATGCCATTAAGCATTTTCCACTTCACAAAATATAATGTCTTTGTACTTTTGTGAGTGTTTTCCCACACAGCATAAGCAAGGGAGAAAACAGTAATTATGATGAAAACTTTCCAAAGATTTCCCCTGCCACATACATAGCGGTCATCAGCATTAATGTACTGGACAATGCATGCATGTCAGGTGTATGTCTCGTGTTACCTTTTCGTGGCACCTCCTGTTCACAAAGACTCTCCTCGTCAGACAAGTCGTCGTGATAATCTTCGCTGTTTGGCTCTGCCAGGAAGGACGCGTTGGTCCTCTCCCGCTGCACTTTCACAAAGAAGGCCGTGTGGTTTATGCCCTGACTGGCTGGAGGGGTCTCCATGGTGTGGTCCTGGGATGGCAGACTCTTAACATCCCTCTAAAACACAAACATAAAATCGTGGTTTCAATACGGTGGTATTTCTGCAGACACCATTCCACAAACTGTCAGCTGATATATGGGTTTCAGTTTTCACTACGCCTTGGGAAAATATCCACCGCAGTCGAGTTCCTGTAATACACAGCAAACCGGTATACATCACATTTCAAAAATACACAGTTTCCAAGTTCATTGAGAAATAGTACACTTTCTGGTAAATGTGCAAAACTTATTTTTCGTAAGCGCTTTTATTTTTGGCACTGATTGGCTTGCGTATAAAAGTGCTCTGCTCTAACGTTTGCCTTTTGGGGGAGAGGGAGGTCAGATCGTTTTACAACTCATAAAGAAATTCGGCACCAACATGTGTCAGTGTTTAAGCACTGTTTCAGACACCTTTTGCAGCGATAATATGAAAGCCTTAACAAGACTGGACTTCTCACTGCGAACAATATGGCGCTACCCAATTTGGAACTTACCCGTAGTTGAGAAAACTCCTGGGTGTGCATGGTGGCCGATACAGTGGCATGTGTCATATAGCAGACTGGCTACAGTGCTTTGGGTTTTTGACAATGTTGTACAAGAGCCGTTTTGCAGCATGCGCTTAAAAACGTGTTGCCTGTTTAAAGAGACACGTAGCAATGCACGCTTTGGAGTCATAATCAAAAGACTGGCAACTTACGTGTGGCGTAGTGGATTTCGTTTTCGCACTGTTTTTATGGTTGTTGCTTCAAGGCATGTATAAAACCCTTAACACACTACTCACAAGTGCTGAGCTTAATCCGTCCTAATACTCAAGTCAGACAGACTAAGCCGCGATCCCGTGCCAAATATTGTGTCTCAGGCTATTGCTTTGCATATAACTGTATACAAGAATAAATCGCTACAGCAATTTCAAGAACATGTTGTTGGGTTTGCCAAAACAATTGTTGTTATGGTTTTGTTTCGAATTACTAGTATATGTAACTGTTAAGAACTCTGAAGAACTCTGTGCGCCAAGAAACCTTAAGCATGAAGCACGCGCCGCCCGGTAGAAATACGCAGCTGAGACTTAAGTAACTTTGTGGGGTCATTTTTGCCAACGCGCATTATATGCAAACTCCACTTGCAAGTTGTATAGGTACATGTCGTAATTCATCTTCTCTAAATTATAGAGACCATGTCTACCAATGCCCTAAACTAAAACTGCTGCACAGGTGAAAATGATAAACTTTAGTCGTACTTCGTTGAAGATGTGCTTATTTGTGTCATTTTGCCTGTTAAATGATGGAGATCAGGCTAACTGACCATGGATAGGAAAAACGGGACAGCCCGCAGTGAACCACAGAGTCTGACATACATGCACAACCTTCGCTATCTTCATTCAAAACCAGGAAAACAAAAGATGCAAGTATATTTTGAAAATCCCTTGTCTGGAAATGTAATTGACCTACACGAATGTGGTGTTGAGCGGGTCGTTACGTGACAATGTACGTAACTCAACATGAATCCACGGCCTAGACAAGATTTGAATGTCATGTAACCCTGCATGTAATGGCCCTCCAATGCTGACCCGATTGCTACACTTCAGATCTTGTTCATGCATACACATGTCCGTTTTCCGACGCTCAGCTTCCTATCCTGCTTCTCGGGGCGAGTGTTATAATATACCGTAAGTCAAATTATATTGTGTACCATAGTAAAATATCAGTTGTAAGTGTTGATAAAATCTGGATTTTCGGAGCACGGTCATTTCCTCCAATGGACATTTATCCCTCTATGCAGAACTCAACAGGGACATTTCCCGCTACGGACATTTTCCCTGATATATATAACCCGGAAATGAACACAATATTTCTCGTTCTAATCTGATACACTCTATTACGACATGTGACATTTTTCCACAAGAAAAAACAGAAAAATTCATGGCAGGTTAACAGAATAGTTTCATCTGTAGCACGATATAAATATCGCAGTGGTCGGTAATGAAGCAGCTAGATAGAACTTAGTGTCACTAATCTCGGTGGTCTAGTGGTTAGAGCGTCGGCCTCGAGGTCGGGAGATCCAGGTTCGGTCCCGGGTCGGTCCCGGGTCGGGTCATGTCAAAGGCTTTAAAACGGTACGAGTTGCTGCTTCCCTTGGTGCTCAGTTTTTCAAGGTTAGAGCAAAGAAACAGAACTGGTCGGCCCGGTGTCAATATAATGTGAATGAGTGAATGTCTGGTGTCTTGGACATGATGTTCTAGTGGCGGGAGAAATTTGGCGATATGGACTCGCCCTGCCCCAAGAAGACACACTATATGCACACGCACCAGAAGGTCTACTCGTCGTCATATGGTTGTAACATTGTTAAGTACGACATTAAACCCCAGCAAGAAAACAACAAATATACAAACAAATACACAGTTTCGTAAATTTTCAAACAACATGGCTACATATGTATTAGAGGGAAATGTCCGTGTTGGGCGAATTGTCCATAGGGCGGAAATATCCACAGGGGGAATGTCCATAAAGAGGAGATGTCCATAGGGGGGGATTCTATAGGGAGAATGTCCATAGCGGAAATCTCCAAACGGGAATGTCCATAAAATGAAATGTTCACAGGAGGGGAGATTCCTTATGGAGAATGTCTATGGGGGTTCATGGGAGGAAATGTCCATAGAGGAAATGTTCATGGGAAGATGTCCATGGGGGGGGGGATTCCATAGAGATAATGTCTATGGGGGTGTCCATGGGAGGAAATGTTCACGGGGGGAATACCCATAGGGAGAATGTCCATTGAAGGGAATATCCATAGGGGAGAATGCCCACTGGGGGAAATGTTCATCGGTGAGACGCCCAATGGGAGGAATGGCCACAGGACGGAATGCCCATAGGAGGAAATGCCCATAGGGGGGTGTGTACTTACGGTGGAATGTCCATAGGGAGGAATGTCCATCTGGGGAAATGTCCTGGGTCCGCACTTTCCAGTCCGATTTACATGACAAAGTACAATTTAAAAGTACAGAACCAAATATAAAGATTGACAACCTGTAAAAAAAAAAACAGTTTACTCACCTCGCCTTACATGTATATAGGCCTACATGTATGTCCCAGATGAAGCCCCTTAAGAGCTGTTCTTGTTTAATTAAAGTGAATCAATTGCTTTTTATAATAAATAATCTGTGGTTACACCAATTAATGTACAAGCATTAATGGTAAAACCTATGTCTGTATGTGGTATAGAATACATTTGGGGCCTACGCTTTAATTGCAGTTATCAAAGCTGATCGTGTTGCCAAATGATTTGTAATTTGACATGCAGTTGCACACCGCGGTGTTTGCATTGAATTTCATACTAGGTTTTGTGCGTTACGATAATCACAGTCTTACAAAAGTGTTAATCAAAGCATGACTCCATGACAGATACTGTATACGAAAGGGATCGGGTTTCTACATAGGGTGACGGATACAAAACCTGAAAAAAACATAGAAATACAGAGAAGACCCCACCTAACATTATAGCTGACAATACAGCAATAGTATATCGGCAATAAACTGCCTTTGAATAAATATGTGACAGTCCTTTGCGAGAAGCCCCATCCTACCCCGGCCTCTTGTGCAAAGCATTAGTCTATTCTTTACAGGTTATTTTCCGACCAAGTAATTGTTCAACTATATATAGACAGTGTGAAAAGAAAAACAAACCTCACGCTGATATAAAGTACCTGCATTTGTCGTGTCAGACAATGCACGTCTTCGGAAATTGTTGCTCTTTGAAACGGCCCGATCAAGCGGAACCTCGAGGTAGAACGACTCCACTTCAAATATCATCTTATAGCTCTTCTAGACTTTAAACATTCATTTGATGTGTAACGCAAAAATATCTAGGGGTAATTGTCCCTATTCTGTTGGGTGATTCGCCTCTACGTTTAAAGACCCAAGAGCAGTGTTATGTGCAAAAGTTAAAACACACTAATAGGCTACTTATACATATTTGTACAATGCACACTTGCCTGATGTGTAGGTATAACTTGTAATTCATAGAAACTCTTTGCGTACATGTATAAAAGCACATCTTATACCTTTCAAAGTTATCGGGCCACTTAACATAAAATGATGAAAAATGCAGCCTGTAAAGTGTTATGCAATTGTTACGGTATATTATAATGTAAATCAGATATTGAGGCCATATATTGTGGGTTACGATCTGTGGTCGTATGGTTAGTCTAATGGTCTTACTTTGCAATTGATAGGACGCACGGGCTTTGGGTTCAAAGCCGGCATTGGACAGGGAGCTTTCACATTCCGCGGCTATCACTGTCCGTGGGGCCTGGGTGACAATAAGATGTTGACGACAGTCGTGTGGCCGTCTGTGTAGTCTAATAGGGCGTGGATACATGAATCTGTACGTCACTATTATTTCAAGGAATACCAACGGGAAAAGTTTCCAACATCTGACATGTATTTGTACACCAACAGACTGAATCAACTTTCTGTCATTATCGCTAGGTTATGTTGGAAAGCAACATATTTAACCTAAAAATACTCAGCAGTTTGAATATAGAAGTAGAATTGTTCAGCAACAACTGTTGTACCTTACATAAAGCTGTCCTGAAATGACAGAAATATGTGACTGATGTTACGTTCTAACAACAGTTTAAGCCTTGTAACATATGCCTATGCAGAAAATGCAATGAAGACATAGACCTATGTTACAAGGCTGTAATTATTATTTGTCATCATCGAAAATCATTATAATGATTTTCGATGATGACAAATAATGAACTAAATAATAAAATTGTACATATAGTCTCATTTAAGCTCTTTGTTATTCATGTTTAGGCCTACGTACCATCGTCGTCTTGTCCAAAACTGAAGAGTCTGTTCAGTCATGATAGTATAAATCATTTCAGGACAAGAAGATAATTATAACTGCGTACATATTTTGATGTACCGAAACTGCAAATCACCAGAAACAGGGAACGCTCTTCCAGTATCTACATAAGGACTCCATCAACTGCTAATTATTGGTGGTTCCGGAACAACGGAAATATGACGCGTCTTCAAAACTGATAGCAGTTGATAAATGCCTATGCACTATTTGACCCTTATGTTCTTGGGTCACATGCACGTACCTGTATCATAGGGTCAACTATACATAGGCTCTACTCTGTTTGACTCGTTTCTGGGCCTGACGTGTTGTAGGCAATGTCATGGTAGAGTGGTGATTCTGAAAATATAAAAACGCTGCTTTATTTTGGTAGTGATTAGTTAGCAGAGAGAATCGCTTACCTCTGACCTGTTCAGGTGTCGGGTATCAGGGAATTTCTCACAGGTCTTGAGTAAAGTTGGGTGGAACAATCAAAATGCACAAAACCGGCCAAAGAAACGCACAAACCGTAGAATACAGGCTGGGGGGCCCCAGGGCTGTGAGCTCAAGGGAACAAGGAACCAAAATCTGAGTATAGAGCGATTTAGTCAGTTCCCTGTAATACACAGAAATAGATTTCTGCCGTGCAAACCTATAAGGGACCCTGAAATTGGTGTAGCTCAAACACGCTAGGTACCAGTCGGAACCACTTCTACACTAAGCTCATATCTGCATGATTAAAGCAGACCATATTTGCCAGACATATCCACCGCTGCATAAGGTCCCAAGAAAACCCAAATCATCCCATAATTAAGGCTAACCCAAACATTGGAGGTACCAAAATTATCAAAAGTGCATTTTGCTATATGTGAAATAACCCGTGACAGACACGCTATCCACTTTGTTGACCCCTGTAGGCCTTTGCAAAACTTGCCCCCAAATAAACCCACGACTGCCGGAACAAATATATGCTGTTAGAGAAAATGACCCATGTCAGACATATTATTCGCTGTGTTGATCCCTCAAGACATTCCGAATCAGTTACCCCCCCCCCTCCCGCCCTCGCCCACGCCCATCAAGCCCGGCGTTCTGTAAGGTCAAGATCAGCCCAATTATTGCAGGTTCTTGGTAAATGCAGTGATTTCTGTACAAGTGTAGGTAACCGAACAGAAAAATGGCCCTGGCGTGGAAAAATTACCCGCCGCCATGCCCGGTGCTCAGTCTTTGCCAGACACTTTACACTTTGCCCTGAGTCCGTCCGACACTCCAAACCCGATAATCCTCTCCCCTCTTCCCGCACAATCCTGGCCTTTTGTACGGTCAGGATTACCTCTATCGTTGGAGGGATTAATCCGAAGCAGGTGCATGCTATATAAGTCCATCCGGTCACTGCAATATAGCTGCCTCTCCTATTAATCCAGCCTTCTCTAAAACTAAAATTTACCCAGTCATTGGAAGTGCTGGACAAATCCCTAGATATCTGCAAAATAATATGCTATAAATGAAATGTAGACTACTGTGACAATTTACCCAAGAGTTGATCCGGACACGCAAACGGTGGAAGGACTGGATGGAAACCAAATTAAACAATGTAAACTAAAAAATGACCATACAGCCCGCTGATTAGAATGACACATTATGAGATCCCTCATTTAAATTCCATATCGGTTTACCTCGCGTGTACGCGTCTTGTACGCATGCTATATGATCAATAATAACATTTTAAAAATTCCATGGTCGATACTAAATAGGCATAATTTACAATACGATAGTGTATGGTTTTGTACTACACTCCTTAGATTTTCTAACATCAGACCAAGAATGACAGCTAATACGTTGTCCAAGTGTGAATTGTATCCGTGAATAATATAGTGTTGTCTACAAGAAGGTTGCGTGGTATTCTGTTGGAAACTGTTTCGGCAAAACAAACCAATTTCACTAGGCCTTGATATTTATTCAACTTCTTTAGAGTCGTTGTCTCCTCAGAGAGGTAACTAACCCATCGGTGGCTATGAGTTCAAGTCAAGCTCATACTTGTAGCTTCCTCTCTGGCCGTACATTGGAAGGTCTGCCAGCAACCTACTGATGCTAGTGGGTTTCCTCTCACCGTAATACTGATCACCATCGTATGAGTGGAATATTATTAAGTAAATTAAGCAATTGTTAAGTATTAAGCAAAATCCCAATGAAATACATCAGTAACTCTACAGAGAAGTTGGTATCTTCAGTTCCCTTTTGGAAATGTCTCATAAGTCTCGCTTCGCCTTGGTAAACCTTAATAAAGTATAGAGGAAAACAGGACACACAGATAATGACAAAATGCGACAGAAACAATGATCAGCAGACAAAAGGAAATGAATCCGTGGAAATCCTTTAAAATGCTTTGACAAGTTCGAAAAGATAAATTGAATTTTCAACATGCAAATCACAGCATATTTTGCATTAGATTGATTCGAGTTTCTCGTTGTTCACAGAATACAAACTGTGAACATAGAAATTTAACACTGTCAGAGAGAGAGAAACCACTACACTTACAGCAGCGAAATTAACTATGGCTAAAAGATGTATTCCACCACACAAATAACAGCAGGACTATTAATTTTCCATCGTTTATTTGTACTTTTATACATACCCAAGTAAGTTATTTACCTTTCATCTGAATTGGTTACTTCTAAATTTTTTTGCAGCCCAATAACTTTTGGGGGGGGGGAATGTCCATTCCACGGACCGTAATAATGATGTCGTGTACCTGATTAAATTGCCTTGTGCTAGACATTATGTGAGATCTGTTTATGAGGGCGGTGTGACGACACTGCGAGGTACATTTGTGAAGCAATGCTTGATAGGAACCAATTTATTTGTGCTTTGTACTTATTATTGTGCTTACTTCGACCACTTCATATTATGGGTAAGGCTGGTGGTTTTTAGAGTGTACTAGTTTGTGGCTACTCGGTGAAAACTTAAATTCTGGGACATGTCAATCTGAATGACTTCAATACTTCACCTGACCATTGTTAAAATTAATATCTGACTTCAAATGTTCCATCCAAAAATGTAGTGATTAATTGATTGATTGTGGTTAGTTTAATGCCTTGTTTAAGAATTTTTCACTCATGACGAGGGTCGGGTTCAGGTTTATGGGTAGAGGAAACAGGTATTTTTGAACTGGAACATGCGACCCCATTGGTCAAGGATCTGGAGAAAAGGGCCAATCAATAAAGAAAACAAAAAGTAGGCCCTATGTAGCCCATGGGGAGGTAGACAAAAATCCACAACGCAAATGTTCAAGATGTTACTTTCAGTTCTTTAATGGGAATGATTTGAGTGTAGGCTGAATTTTCTCCACAGATATTCACAGTTTCACAATTGTGTTTCAAAGGAGACAAAGAGACAAAAAAAGGCACAGAACAGGGTAGCTGTATCCCAAAGCAATCCCAAAACAGTCATAACTATGTGTCTCATCCGGCATGCTATTCAACCAGTAAACATCTGTAGACACTCAGGTCAGCACTCCAAACAGGTAAGTAACCAGCATTCCGCATCACAAAGCCGCATATAAATCGTTTATCAACAAGGTTGGTTGGACACTCGCCAGCGTCGGAACATTAACGATGATGGCGTCAATCCCAAAACATGCTAACCTTGAGGTCAGAAAAGGCCACCTAATGGCTTAGGCAATTTAACCTTACATAACGGTATACATAGGGAGATAACTCAACCTAACCTAACACAAATATGGGAGCAGATTTACCAACCCTGCCCACACATATATCCTAACCCAGTCAAAAAAAAAAAAAAAAAAAAATCTGGGTGCATACTTACTGTATTTCCTACAGCGCACTTTGTATCCTAGCTTGATAAATCACAAAGGCCACTTTGGCCAATCTCATAAATATGTACACTGAAGGAAGAATATAATCTACTACCTCCAGAATTGTCAGTTGTTACAAAGCACTCTCTACTGCACGAATCTGTCTATTTGTAACGGCATAGATATACGAATGCTGCCATGTTTATGTATTATATATTACTGTCAAGTGTCCTCGTCTTGGGGTTTCAGTTAGACACCACTATAAATATGTCGGCACTGGGTCTGGCTTGCTTCAAGGAGACACCGTCGTGATTTGGTCAGAATAATGTTGAGCCTGAAACAAATAAACACAGAAATCAGTATGGAATTTATATCATTCACTATCGGTCACGGTTGCTATTCGAGCGTCTGGTGGATTTAGATAGATAGATAATCTTTATTTTAAAAACTCGATATAACTCCATAGGTTCGACAGGCCTCTTTTCGAGTAAGTTCATCTGCATTGCTAGAACGCATATCACAAAAAGGTAACAATGATACATTATAAATTCGGAATCATGAAAGCTGTACGGTACCGGCATCTTCATTTCGACAAGTCAGACACTTCGCCAAAAGCTACGCTATCTGCCTTGATCCGATGGGCAGAATTAACCGGTCCACCCCGACTCCAGAGCTGATGGAGATTAATGAACATATATTACCCAATCAAATAGCAATCCCCCTAACTGACTGACAGCAAAGACGAAACTACATGTGTCCGAGCACAAGGCCGATGGCACGTAAATTCTTAGAAGCAAAAAAACTTTCCAAACCTGTAAGGATGGTGATAAAACCGGCATAGACCTAAACAAACACATGCTGGTCTGCTGTCATATTAAGACATGATGTCAAAATACTTATTGGAACGTTCAGTCCTGGAGACAGAATAGGATGAAATCTCTTATCATTTAACAAGTCAGCCTGTAACCGAAGGCGTGATACCAGAGCGAGACGGCTTATCCACTATGCCTTTGAAGTCTGAATTAAACCTCCCATGGCCACGCAGACTTTGATGTTCTATGTACGATACCGTGCTGTAAAACACAACACAAGCTGGTCATGGCGTGGTCTGTTCTACTTTGTTGGCTCGGTCAACTTGAAGTGTTCGTCCAAACGAGTTTAAGAGCTTCCAGTACATTGGATTGACACGTGTGAAATTTAGGCCTACTACGTGCATAAATTCTTTGCTAACTAGACCAGGCAAGTGTCTGATTGGATACAGGTGACGGCTTTTCAAGTTCCGACTGGAGTGGATTGGCCTTGTCGATTGATCAAGGCACAAAACGGAGCGATACACGAAATTTCAGACTTGATATAATGAAGATGGGTGCCCGGCTGAAGCAAGTGGTGTTGCCATTGGCTGACTAACACGGAGATAATTCTGCTAACTCGGGGTAAATTAATATCCCCCAAATTAGTGAACCAATGGGCATGGTGCATTCCAAGGAACGAGATTTCTGATTGTGAAAAAAATTTTAATCAATAAATTTTAATTTGGGGTGGCCGTCGAGTGAAAGAGGATAATGAAAATAAATCGACTGACTCGGAGCAAATTAGTTTTTCCCCGAGTTAGCTGAATAATTTTTTGATTCTTTTCTTTGTTTTCCGACGTCCACAAAATAAGAGTTGAAAAACTATGTCCATTCCACGGTTCCGTACATAACCCATCCAGATTAAATGATTACTATTGTCCTATTCGTCCGCAAAGGGGCACTGCGCGCATAAAGCTCTTCTTAGATTGGTGACAGGACTTGTCTCCCCTAATCATTTGCAAGTCACCGCAAGATGGCAGCTCACCAGCATAGAAACGTGTTTGAGCAAAGGTTTTTTCATTGGTTTCCTACTGAAATTTACAGGTTTAGCCGAGATGTAAAATATCAGTGCATTGCAGTTGAGGAGACACCAAGGTAATTGACTGAAAAGATTTGATACCTGTATCATTGAGTTTATTTGTTTGGTAAGTTCGTAACGAAACATTGGTTATTACAACGACAACAACATCTGTCATATTTTTACAGTACCGTCGCGCCATGGGTTTCCGAGGTATTAAGATTTTGTGCACTTGAACAGAGAATGCATCACTTCAGCGTTAAAAATAAAAGTTAAAACTGCTTACATCAGACTGCCTACCAGCCTACTGAGAGACGTCTTTGCAGAGAAAAAAACTAGTGCTGAGTTTACCGGAGCTTGTCTTATAAGTATAAAAACACTAAAAATAACCTTTTTATTTATGTAGTAATTTCACAAAGAACACCCTCCTAAACTGTATTCCCAAATTTTCGTTGGCCCAGATGACACATACTGTCAAATAACTAGAGCCTGGCCTACAACGTATCCAAATATCATCAGGGGTTGACCGCCATTTTCTCAAAATAAATCAGCTGGAATGGAGGTACTAGCGTCTTATCGCCATAGAAACAGGGTGTGGGGGGCACTTGCTCATTGGATGATATTTTTCACTCCTTAATTGTAGCCACAATTTTCTGCAAGCATTATTGTCATAGTTTATACCCACAAAATTACCTGGCAGTAGTTCAACATGCTTCAGAGATACAGCCAATCCCTACCCGTCCCCACCATTTTCTGTGCGCCAGAATCTTGGATATAAAATTGGATTGGTGCTGTGATACCTTAAACTCTCGTGTTGTAAATGATTGACACAAATGATGTGGTGGGATGGTATCTATGTACCATGTTATATTGTTGTCACATTTAAGGCATGTATGTTTCACTTTTGATAGAACAGTAGTGGAGACGGTTTAATTGGGAACCCATAATAAAACAACAACATTTTCTTGTTTGAGTGGCATTTAGAAGTTGGGAAAAGAAGTTCTCTGGACAAGTCTTTCATGGTTTAATATGAAATGTAGTGCTACCACTAAGCTCGGGCAGCAGATTGATTGTGATCTTAGATTGTCAAGCCTTTCATGGCAATAGTCAACAATATCCATGCATAAAATTAACCTTCGGACTTGGTCGGGCAGATGCTTGTAGATCAAGAGATTTCACGAGATTTAGTTTCAGTATGGTGGCACCCTGTGAACCTGGCTAAAAGATTATGAACATCTGTCATTTAATAACGATTCAGGTGCTTATTTGTGTTTTATTCAATGCTAACATAGAAACAAGAAGCCACAGAACAAAGTAGCCACAGGAATTGTTATGTTTGACACTTCGTATGTGACTGGGGAATGACTTTTCAGTTATCAGTCAAAAGTTGACCACTTCATTTGTCGAGACAGTAATCAGGATTCACTGACAGATTTGTCCACATCTCATACCATTTTGCCCGCTGCGCGGGCTATTAGCACAACGGTTCAGTGTCATTACTAACGTTGCATGTGATAACGATGTTAGTAACTACATTGAAACATCCTGTTAATAAACCAAGAAGTTGTATATCCATAAGAAAGACTTGTCCCGTGAAACAATATTTTCAAAATGTACATGTATTTACTTTGCACAGATTACTTTGGAGTTAATCTCGAAAATAGAACTTGTGAAATGGAGCTTGGTGGGCTACAGGCAGCTGCCCTAGCTGATCTACTGAAGCCACAGGATGAAGAATCCGACAGTGATGAAGATCAAGTTTGTACCATGTTTTGTACTTTTACTCAGAAGGCAATCATTCATAACCGACAAAAGGTTTAGTGTAGTGGTAATAATGTGTAGACTCTAATTGTATTAGTATTACTGCAGCTAGTGAGTAATATTTTGTGCATTATTAAAATGATTGTAATATATCATACCTGTCTCTCTTGAAATTCCTATGTAAAGGTAACATGAATCTTCCCTTTCTTGTCATTAGATATGTATTAATAATTTTGCGTGATTTGTTTTTGACAGCCTACCTCATCACTAAACAAATTTAATCCTGGAAATATTGGGCCCACAAAGACTGCCTCAACAAAAATAAATGGCAAGTTAACTTACCAGTATACTCAATTTATGTATAACTTAAGCTCATCCTGGATTTTTTTTTTGTTTTCTTGATTTCATCACCACATGGCATTCCTTGAACAAATGAACAGATATATGTGCACTTTGAGTGCTGTGGGGCTCTAAGATTAATCTCTGCTACTTTATAGGTAACATCTGATGTTAAATCAAAAGTTTATGTGTGTCATATTTTTTTATAGGATTGCACCCATGTTAATGACCAAATTTTGCTTCAGTAATGGACATTGAACGACACTTGTGTAGGCTGAAAGTCACAAGCTTATCTCACTATTTTGCAGAAATTTCCACTAAGAAACCAAATAGCAAAGACATTTGGGAAGCTGAGGAAGTACCAGAAGGCTCAGAGTTTGAAGCTATTTATGACCCTAGACCTCAACCTGAGTATGTATGCATAAGTATGAATGTGATATGGACCTGGGGGAGAAAAAAGACATGACGTTCTTTATACTCCCATACAATGCGAAGTATTATTGGGGTAACTTAAATTAGGTGTGACCTCTCATCAGTACATTTGCTGTGAGTTCAAGCCCAGCTCACCCTGGCTTCCTCCGCGGTCATAATTGGGAAGGTCTGCCAGCAACCTGTGGATGACCATGGGTTTCCCAGCTCTACCTGGTTTCCTCCCACCATAATGCTGGCAGCCATTGTATAAGTGAAATATTTGTGAGTACAACGTAATACATCAATCAAATAAAGAAGTAGGTGCCAAATGTGTCCTTCTGCCCGTGAGTTTGTCCTACCATTCCAAACTGTATATTGACAACTGTTACAGTTTTCCACAGGAAGCTGAAACGTAATAGAATGCTTTACTGGTCACACTGTACATGTAATTTCTACTTATTCTTCTATTTCCCATGTCTCTTAGTGTCACAAAATCTGTGCGCACATTAATCTTTCTGTTTGTCCGCTTTGCCATACCCCAGTTTTCTATTCCTACCTGCAAAACTCTTTCACATATTTTACTAGATTTCTGTGTTTTCATCCAAGCTGTACCTCCCAAGACATTTTTAGGGATAAAAATGAAAATTTACTTTATCAGGTACATGTAGTCTATATATTGCCATTGTCTAGTGTTTCTCGTTTTCCTTGGAACCAGTGCACATATTCATTGATATGTGTTATTTTGTTTTTCTTTTGACACTCATATGGGGTTTTTTAAAGCCCACTTTTTCTGGATATTTGAACACAGATATTTATGTGTATTCCATGACTGAGGTGCAGTGGTTTTCACTGAGTTCTGCCTGTTTTCCTCTACCATTTTGTCTCTCCGATTGTTTATTTATTTATTTATCTGATTGGTGTTTTAAGCTATTCTCAAGAATATTTCACTTATACAACGGCAGCCAGTATTATGGTGGGAGGAAACTGGGCAGAGCCTGGTGGAAACCCACGACCGTTTGGTTTGCTGGCAGACCTTACTGGTTGCTGGCAGATCTTCCCACATGCAGCCTGAGAAGAAGCCAGTATGAGCTGGACTTGAATTCAGTGTCTGTCTGATACATACATTACGGTCATGTTTTTGATTATGGCATGAACAAGAATCAAATAAATATATTTTTTTAGTCTTTTTTTTTTGTTTTGTTTTTTTATGATGTTATATATCATTTTGACAACTGATAAACCCTCTTATATTTTTTATTTTTGTGTAATTATTTGCTACAGGTATGACATTGTGTATAAGCAAGCTGTGACATCAGAAGACATGTTCCTGGGGATGAGCAACAAGACCCCAACCACAGCCAGCTGTGAAGATATGGTGGTAAGTTATTATGGCCATTTCTCACATACTCGTCATCCTACGAGAAACCAGAGTAGAGGGCAAAGTTATAATAAGTGTTTTAGGTGAGGAGTATTTTCATCTATTGTAAATCTTCAACCTTTTCAACCATTAAAGCACTTTTTTCAGTGGAATTTATGCATACAATAATTATAAAAATGACACTGAAAAGGATTTGTTTGTGTGATCAAAGATGTGAGCCTCATGTGGGCCAACTGTGCAGATTATTTCCCTACACCCCATATTTCTGCCAGAATGTTTAAAAATATTGGTTGCATAGGTGGTTGAAAAAATTGCAGAATTAGGGTAGTTGATCATTTTTCAGACATAGTGCCATTAGTTACATATACGATTATTACAATCAATAAACGTAAAGTGTGGCAGTGAGGGTAATCTAGGTTTATCTTGTGCACACATTTACTGTCACTGACTTTTCTAACTATTTAAGCCCTAGTGAAGAAAACTGTTTCTGCTGTTATTATTTCCTGAAGCTGTGAATTCTTCATTGACAAAAGCTTTGGTACATAGAAGATCAGTGGTTAACGTCTCTGTCCTCCACCCACAGATGGACTGCCATTATGATCCTGAACTAACAGTATCTTCAGTGCAAGCTTTAACTCAGGTCAAATAAATACATGAATAACTAACACTTAAAAGATACTACATGGTCCTACATGTTTTCATATTTAAGCACATGTGGTGTTCCCATGCAGTGGCTGTGAGTTCAAGTCCAGCTCATGCTGGCTTCCTCTCCGGCAATGCGTGGGATGATCTGCCAGCTCGGTTTCCTCCCACCATAATGTTGGCCACATCGAATAAGTGAAATATTCTTGAGAACTGGTATGGTGTAAAACACCAATCAAATAAATGAATTAAATAGAGCCTCATCAAAGCATACTTAAGTATATGTATTTATGGTTAATATTAATAGTTGGAGACTTTTCTCGTAATTAATGACTGAATACCACCTAATATGGTGTGCTCCTTCAATACAGTTTGATTTAGAGGATACCTAACAATAGCATAATGTCTTCCACTTATTTAATTGCATTGATGTTGTTTCCCCTGCTGTTCAACAGGTAAAAATTCAGTTACCTGGTGCAAAAATATCTGATGTACAGTTGGATGTAAAAACCAAATTCCTGGACTGTAGGTCGTCAAAGTTGTAAGTATATATATGTTACTGACTGTAAATATTGATCCATTTCTTAGGGCCTTCATTTCCTATCATGTTATCTCAGTCATTGTTAAAGAGTTACAGACAATTGCCCTGAAGAGAAAATCAGGCGTTCATGTAAAGAACTTCTTGTGTGGATATACTGTGTACATTTTCTACTTTCTGCAGAACTTTGAATATGAAGGCAAGACAAAAGCAACTTATGTTGTACAAATTATCAGGATGTGCTGGGTGAACAAACTAAACATGCTTTGAGACAACGCGTGAAGTAAACAATTGAAACCTCACTGGTATTGAATCATGCACTGAAATTGTCTAACTGTGTACAACCTAACCTGGACATTGGTCCATGGCTAAGTTTATGTTTGGTTTTCTTGTGATGCTTTTCTGGAAATTAGACAGAAGCCTTTAGAAAATACAAATTTCAAAAACTAAAAACAAAAACTAATATTTTATTACAATTATTTGCTGCTAAAAATGCACATTTTGGGCATATTTTTAGGGCACATGCAGTGAGTGCTGTGTTGTATGCATAGGAAGATGAGTGACCAAATTTTAAGGTTTGAAACTTGTGTTAAATGTAATGACAGTGTTCTCACATGGACATAATCAAAACAGCAAGTACTGTTATGACAAGTAATTAAGTTACAACCACGCAATTTTTTTTTTCCTTTTCCTTTCTGCTGAAATCTGATGTAGAAAAAATCTAGGCATAGGCTTACCACAAAACTGGAATTCTTCACATGCAGTGCTAATTCTGTTCACACTGCTGGGGAAAACTTACTTAACCTTGCTAACAGTAGTCGTGGATATGTATCAGTGTGGCATTTGTATCAGGATATCAGAGCCTGTTGTGTATTTTTGATTTCAGTAAGTTGGGTCTGCACCTACCTCACCCTGTTGACTCTAAATCCAGTAAGGCCCAGTGGGATGGGAAGAAAGAAGAGTTGTATGTGACATTAAAGCTTATGAGAGAGTATGACATGCTGAATTTTTAGCATTCATATACCATTGAGTGTTGCCCATTGTGTAAACATGTTCATGACAAAACAAGTGTACAGCATTCCAGGAGCCGAGGGCCACTTCACGTCATATCATTGTCTGAGCTTTATTCTTCCGGATCATTCTGGCTAAATCCAAGCTGAAACTAATAAGGATAATAATCTGATATATTAATCCTAGTTCCAAGATGGGAAATGCTTTAAAATGTATGCCATCCATCAGGACCAGATTTGTGCTTACCCATCCATTGGAATCAACGGTCACACACCACATTGTCATTAGCTACCTCAAGGTAGGGAGATCAGGGATCTATCCCGGCTCGGGTCATACCCAAAAGACATTCAAAAGATACTTGTTGCTGCTGCGCTAGGTGCTCAGCACTGAGAGGTTAGAGCAAGGTAACAGGACTGGTTTGCTGGGTGTCAGTAGAATGTGATTAAGTGGCACTGAGGTGTCATATCTTGTGTCTTTAGCATGAACATCTAGTAGATGCAGCGCTTTAGCAGCATATATCCATACTGAGTTTGTCATATGACTGAAAAAATTGTTAAGTACTGTAGCTTAAAGCCCAAGCATACATACATACCATAGCTTACTGGCTGATCACTGATAGTGAAGTGCAACATTTGACGTAAATACAGTAGATGTTGGATTCCCTTGCAAATATACAGGAACAGTGTAGGAACTAGCGTAGACCACATGATTAGCCAGACTGTAAAACTGTTGTTGAGGTCTTCAGCCATCAGTTTCGAACCAAGACTGAATACCAACAGATGTCAGGTGAACAATTTGAACAATATGTATATCAATTGTATCCATCATTTCATTTAATCATTCAGCCATTACTTAACATGAGCGAATTTGTATTCATTTGAAGTCAAATTCCATTATGAAAACGTGATATATTCACCTTTAGATATTGTTTTTTTTTTTAACGATTATGCCGTCCATGAACATTTTTTTCATGAGGGACGGGAAGGGTGCGGGGGGATCTATTAAAATTGTTGGCTATACATGGATAATGATAGGCTATTTTCTTAACGTCAGATTGCAGTCAGAAGTCTACTCTTATGCTATATTGCTTGTGTTCTGTGTTCTCAATATTTATTGGTTAATTTTTTACCTTTTTATGTCATAAATTGTAAGTAAAATATATGTTGAACTCAAAGCTTCTGTTTGTTATTGATTACTGCATTTCACCCCAGTGTGAATAAAGGAGAAGCATTAGAAAAAAAGACTTACTCTAACGTATCTCATGAATTACTGTAGTTTATATGGATTGCCGCCCTCTTATAGTGATGGCAATTGGTATTTCGAGAATATTTGCGGCAACATGCATATGTGTTTCTTTCACTAGAGTCATGTGCAAAAGTCTCGTCGTTGTCAATCCAGGACCCGGACCCGGACCCCGTTTTTCCCTGTTTTGACAGAAATTGCCAAAACACATTTGCGAAGGGATATTTTCAAAACGCACTTGATGAACGCACAGCCATACTACGATACTTTAATTCTACAATATATCCCTATCCTATATATGTCCCGCGTGAGGATCGAACTATCGATCTTCAGATTGTACGTTCCGATGTGATTATGAGATGGATGCGCTACCGAGACTTGTACAATCATTAGGAATTTTTTAAAATTAAACGCTAGCATCGTCAAAAGTTTTTAAAAGCAGAATATTTTAGTTGTTTTGCCAAAAATAAATTATGTTTTAACAAATTGGGGTGGGAATAGTGTCTTACAAAGAAACAAAAAAAAAACACACGTTAGAAAGAGCTATTTTGGCTTAACGCCACATCAGCAATATTTAAGCCATATCGTGGAGAAACAAAGTTAAGAACTTTCTGCTTTTAGTCGAACAATATATGCTTATTTTATAATGACATGTTACAAGTACTGACTGGTGTCCGAAAATGTTACTGGAATCGGGATGTGGTGTGCCTTGCGTCGTCAGCATGGCTTTCCGAGGAGGTAGCACTGTGAAGACATGTATGCCAACATTGGGACCAGTCTGTTGCAAGCAGACATCGTCCTGATATACCCGATATACATATATGTATTTGTTTATTTATTTGATCGGTGTTTTACGCCGTACTCAGGAATATTTCACTTATACGACGGCGGCCAGCATTATGGTAAGAGGAAAATGGGAATAGACCGGCGGAAACCCACGGCCGCAGGTTACTGGCAGATACACATGTATAAACAGCAATGAATCAAAGAAATCAGAAAATTTTATACACTGCGTTTGGGATTTTTTTTAGCAAAGTTGAAAACTGACTTGAGAAGTTTAACAAGTTAATACTAAGTCTGGCTACGGCTTAAGTGATTAAAATAGTGTAATGATTTATTGATTTATTTATTTATTTATTTGATTGTTTTTTTAGCGTCGAAATCAAGAATTTGTCACTCATTTTATCGGTGAAGGAAACATGATACCCGGGATAAGCCCCGACCTTTTTGTACAGGGTAACCCCCTTAAAACATTGACTCCCAACTATATTTTCCTCATGATTCCACGCATTCTTTCCAATAACAATCGGTCTTTTTGCTAAGATTATGTAATTCTTTCTTGCTATTCCAGTGTCAACTTACCGCACTTTATCATGTCGTTAATACTTGCATTTACTCTGCATAGTTACTTACAGAATAAACACTATCGATTTCACCTTTGAGACTAACGGGGAGTTGGTGTATTGTGTAATTCCCCATTAGTCTCAAAGGTGACAACAGTATGGTTTATTCTTGTTGTAAGATAGACTAATATGGCTACCGTCCATTTCAGACAGATACATATATAATCCTGTGTATTTTTTTCTTGTACACATTCCTGATGATGATACCAACAAAGCAGCCGAAATATAGATTATATGGCTTCATATGTGCATCTATGTCTGCGGGAGAAAATTTTCCAGCTGTCGTAGGGTTTAATACGAGATGCGTGCCTGTATAGGTCTTGTCTTTTGCGCAACGTGGGCCCGTGTCACCCCAATGCCGGTTTCCTTCCAACACAGAGACCCACAATTATGGTCATGGTCGTATAGGACCTAAGTGAAATATTCTTAAGTACTGGTAAAAACAGAAGTCTATTAAGCACACTAGCTGGTTATTACATACTTCTGGTAAATACCACTGAAGTATAAATGAAATAAATAAAATACTACATACTTGTAGGTTAAAAATAACATGTATTGTGCATGCATAAGTGGAAATATGCCCGTATGTAGACCTCCGTACTGCACTATATAATCAATGATCAGTCTGTATTTTTGGTCTTGGACGTCAAGCTGCATTTAACCGACTGCTCAAACAACTCCTTGAAATAGACCTGTGCATTCAGGATAACCTCTGTCAGAATGCGTCAATCAGTTGAATATTCAGCCTGAGGAAACTAACATGTTAGTCTACCGTCAGTCTGTGAGTGAAACATTCTTGAGCGCGACGTAAAACATCAATCAAACAAATAAGCAAGCTGGTCTATTTGTCGCTTTCGGGAAAAGTTTTTATGTGATACCTGGATGAAGTTTGTCTAGCTGCGCAGAAATGTACTGCGCAGGCATGTTTTGCTGGACATCGCCATCTTGGATTTAACCCCGGAGATTGCGCCACGGTGGTGACAGGCAGAGAACAAATTGTCAGAAATAAACGGTGATTACTTCAAGAGATTGGATCTGGCGAAGCCCGTGTGTGTTATGGTTACCCTTTTCATCTGAAGAGAGAATTCAGGTAACGTCATTCAATGTAGAACAAAGTGTTAGTGTACTGGAATGTGCTGCCGCCCAGTAGGCTTATATGCGTTGTTGTTGTACAAATGTACAGTACCGGTACTAAACATATGGCGTCTTCCTGGTAAGGAGCAGCGTACATTACAACGTAGAGGTGAAAACAATAAAGTAAGAAAGAAAACATTGAGCAGTTTCCAGCGCATAATTTAAAGAGAAATTCTATTTCAAGTGTAGAAGCCGGTGTGTGTAAACTTGAGGCTACTTTCATGAGGTAAAGAAGCATAGCTTCATTGAAGAATCTGCTTTTCACAGTGAACATCAGAGAAGCTCGTCAGTGAACAACTCCGACAGCCAGCTTGCCTTCACAAGACCCAAGGAGGGGTATATTTAACATATGGTAACCTAGTAGCCTAATGAAATCGACGTATGCTTTCGATACGTCTAACAGAGCCCTATTTAAGGAAAACATGGGTATTTTCCTGTCCGTATTTAGACGCTGCCTTTAAAATCTATGTTCCTTAATCAACAATGATTAGATGAGGGGATCAGATTGTGTGATCCCATGTGTATTGGCAAGAATGATCAGTCCAGATGTCCCCCCTACCAAAATTAGAGTAGTTCAGTAATGATCAGAGCAGTTGCAACGAATAGTGCAAATGGGGGATCAATAAGGTCTAAAAGTTCAATTTGAATACTACTGTATTTCATGTATAGTTTATCTTTTTTAAACTGATACAGTTTACCAGTTTCTGATGGATTCATCCACCTGATTCTGATTGTTTCATCCACGTCATGGGCCACTTGGATGGGGGTTTTTTTTTGTGAAGTTTGATAAATTTCTTATCAGGAAATCTAAATGTAACATGTTGGCATCAAAAGTATCATTATATGGCATTTATGTGTTTCTTAAAATGCATTTTTGCAAACCAAATTTTAGGTGAAAATCTTAGTTCAAAATCATAAGTGCACTGGTTTTTAGATGCTTGTGACAATCCATGACATTTACCGAGTTACAGTCATACTGACTCACACACAGTTTTCCTATCGGCTCTCTTATGGGTGTTTATTCTTCCAACCTAAACCTGCATCTAGTACTTTGTTAACTTTGTAGAAAGATGTGAACAGTGATTCACCCTCCATTTATTAAAACCATTCAGAGGGGTTATACCATGTTTAGTTTACTAATTAATATGCATTTACCTGTTGAAATACATGTGTTTTGATAACTATGGTCAAAGTTGTGATTACCTCAGTTGGTTTTTCTTCCATAAGATATCACCATGTCAAAGGAGTCGAAAGAGAAGTTGACCAGAATAGCCATTGTCAGTTCAGACAAGTGCAAGCCTAAGAAATGTCGCCAGGAATGCAAGAAGTCCTGTCCAGTTGTGAGAATGGGTGAGTACTTCTGACAGGGTTATTCCAGCAGAAAGAAATGAGTGAATGAATGATTAGAGTTTACACTACATTTGCAGTATTTTAGCCATATTATGGCAAAATGCCGACTGACTTTTTATATATTCAAATCTATAAAGAGAATGTCTGCCATGTCATTCATTTTACAGGAAATGATGTGAAATTTTGCCGAGAAAAAGTTCAGTTTTACATACAAATAAATGTTATGAAATATCAGTTTTGCTGCTGAAACACACATTTTTCCATTAATGCTTGATGATACCTTCCAATCAAACTTAAAACACCTTTTTTTAGATCAATAGATCTCTCAGAATATGGCAAAACACAGCATGGGCAAAATTGTAGGTGATTTACAGTATAGGTAATTTAATAAAGAGTACAATCAAACCTGTACCTTTGGCCACCTGGAAACAGCGTCCATCTGCACTACGCAGCCACTCCCTGCCATGACCAAACAACTTTCCATGTTAAAAGTCCTGTAATATGCCGGCACCTGTCCAACATGTCCAGCGGCCAGTATATTTTGCCACCAAATTCTGTATCAACCTGTCTTATGTGGCCAAATCTTTCAACAGTAATGAAGATTGATGCATTGGACATTCAAAAATTTAAAAATGGCGACCACAGGCTTCAGCTGTTTTTGTAGTGATTAAAAGTTATAATCTGCCACTTTGTGAAGACAAGTGAAGTGTGAAGATTATTGGTCAAAGGCAATGAAGCCTATTGTTCTTTAATCAGGCCCAGCTGGTTATAGTCTGGACACCCCTGTACTGCTGCAGTGGGTTAGCTCCATGCTGAGGTCCGAGCCATGAATGCTATAAACAGTGACAAACCCAGATATAATCTGACCTCCTGTGGCTCCTACCAAGAATGGGTTCTTTGACAAATTGTCTGTCTTGCTTAGCCATTACCTTTGCAGTTAAATGGTGTTGTCTTCATTTTGCTTGACCAAAAGATTACCTGTACCGAACACATGGTGAAATCGATCTTCCTTCACTAGTGCATTTTGTTGAAGTTTCACTGGTAATGGCAAACATGATTGGCTGAGTTTTCATACCCCTCAGCAGTCTGCTATCTACAGTGTAAAACTTTGTTAGAGTGGTCATTTATACATACGAAGGCCAAATTGGCACACGGCTGTCTAGGGCTTAACAATGATGGGAAGAAACTGTCATGTACCCTGACCTGAAACTCTTTCTGTAAGCACCTGTTACATGTGTAGGCCTATACGCCTACACCACACAACTGGAAAGTGTTGAGTTCTTATTTCACTACAATTGTTATATTTCTATGAAATGTATGTAGCAGAACACATTAGTGTTTTAATAGTTATGTATAAGATTATTACATATATGTGTAGATTTCCTGAAATTTAATTCAGTTGTCATTTGGCTTGGTCTCACAAGTTGTCTTATGTGGCCAACTGTTATATGTGGCCACTTTTTTTGGTCTCCCTTCACTAGCCGCATACAACAGGTTCCACTGTATTCCCAACCAACTTTGATTTAGGTAGAATTTCTGAAACATATAACCATCATGAACTTTGCAAAAACATTTCCTTAAGTTTCATGTGAACTCTCTGAGGCACTTCAACTATGAGCTTGTTTTTAATAGCGATTTTTGTTTTGCCTTTCAGGAAAGCTCTGTATAGAGGTCACACCTGCAGACAAAATAGCCTTTATTTCTGAAGACCTATGTATAGGTTGTGGTATATGTGCTAAGGTAATATGCAAATTAGATGGTGAGTTCACTAAGACACCTCTCCTTCATAATAAAATGCTTCATAACAGCATACACTTCAGTATAATAGTTTCAGAAATGTGTCTTGAAAACCTCTTTCAGATAGTTGAAGCACACATCTCTACAGACTGTCAAAAGCTTCAAACCTCTTTCAGATAGTTGAAGCACACATCTCTACAGACTGTCAAAAGCTTCAAACCTCAGTCACATAGTTGAAGCACACATCTCTACAGACTGTCAAAAGCTTCAAACCTCAGTCACACAGTTGAAGCACACATCTCTACAGACTGTCAAAAGCTTCAGTGAAGAAAACCTTCAGATTTTGTAAATTCTTTGCTAGCAGGATTTGAGTAGTAATGTAATTATTCCATGTAAGCTGCTAGTGGCTAACAAACTTCATATTCACTTCATTTATGACACAGTGGCCAAGTGTGTCCCCTGACCACAGTGTTGTCATGAGGGAGAGGTGTATTTGTAAAGACAACAGGTCAGCCTGGTGACCGGCAACTTACCCTTACCTGACTGTAATCATCTACAAATGACATCTTTATCTTTTGTTTTGAGACAAAAATCTTAGTCATGTTTAATGGTTGACAGAAACAGTAAATCAGCATCTTTTTTTCTGGATACTTGTATTAAATTACAATTTAAACAGTGATAAAGATGGCAGATGTTATAAATTCTATTCTGTCAAAAGAACGTTGATATGTTACTGCTTTCATTTTTAAATGGTTATTCATTTTTATTTAAATATCTGTCTTGAAAATCTATTCCAAAATATAATTTGTTTGCAGAAATGTCCATTTGAAGCTATAGCTATTATCAACCTACCCAGTAACCTGGAGAAGGACACTACTCATAGATACAGTGCTAACTCGTTTAAATTACACAGGTATGTGATCTATGTGGTGGTTTACTTATTTCACTGGCTCTGCTTTGTAATGTGAAATTTTAATTCTTTTACATCACTCCACTTCCTCAAAAACTATGAAGTGAATGAATTTACAACAGTAAAAGTTTTATAAGATTAACATTTAGCTCTCCTGTACTAAGTACAGCCGCAGCTCATGTCATACCCTGAGCATCAACATTAGCGTCCAGTAATATGAAAGGCAATGTCAAGCAAAATGTTAAGTGTGGTATCTTAAAAAGCACTGAATGTAATGAACTCATGGTTTACACACATGTAGAGGACAATAACAGGAGGGGAATATTCCATCATTGATTCTGTGTGTGCATACATGTATTAAATACCCTAAATTACTGAATTCCACACTTAGTGTACTGTGCATTAGAACCTTTATTAAACAAAATGTTAGGGGTGGTATCTTAAAAAGCACTGAATGTAATGAACTCACGGTTTACACACATGTAGAGGACAATAACAGGAGGGGAATATTCCATCATTGATTCTGTGTGTGCATACATGTATTAAATACCCTAAATTACTGAATTCCACACTTAGTGTACTGTGCATTAGAACCTTTATTAAACAAAATGTTAGGGCTGGTATCTTAAAAAGTATGGCGTTCAGGGTTTGCACACATGTTGAGCACAGTAATGTAAGGGGAATGCTCGATCGCTGACTCTGCATATTAAATACGGTAAATTACCAAATTCTTCACTTAGTGTACTGTGTATAAAAGTCTGTGTTTAACAAAATGTTTGTGGTGATGTCTTAAAGAAAACTGCATGTGTTGAGCTCAGGGTTTGCTCGCATGTAGAGCATAATGGTGAGAGAGATACTCCATGGTTGATCTTGTGTGTACGCATTAAACACGGTAAATTAACGAATTCCTCACTTAGTGTACTGCATATTAGAATCAGCGTTAAACAGAATGTTAGTGGTGCTATCTTAAAAAATATTGCATGTACTGAGCTCAGGGCTTGCACACAATTTGAGCACAATAACAGGGGATATTCCATCAGTCATGCCCTACGTTCATATCAGTTACCATAATTTACAAATTTCACCCTCAGAAGCCCAGTAACAGGGAAAGCAATGTTCAGCAAAACGTATTTTAAAGAAAATACTGCATGTACTGAGCTCAGCCAATGTTACGTTTTTTTCTCAAAAATTTACACGATTCATGAGGTTGTTATGCACTTTCACAAGTATGTTGATTTTAATTATCTATCTAATTACAATTTATTCGTTATTCTCTTGCCTTCTAACCTCTACAGGCAAGCTCTTTGGTAGCCTTGCTACCACACCTGAGTTATGAGGGATGTGTGTTTTGCACATTATCTGGTTGAGATGAATTTTGTACACAAACTTTGATTGCTGTTATTTCATATAGTCATCCCTGAGGATTGTTTTCTCCCCAGACTTCCTATACCCAGACCTGGGGAAGTGTTAGGATTGGTGGGGACAAATGGCATTGGAAAATCCACAGCGCTGAAAATCTTGGCAGGAAAACAGAAACCTAATCTTGGCAGATTTAGTGTAAGTTGTTCTCATAATTTTCCGGGGCTTGGGAAAAGTGGGGGAAAACTTGAGAATTGGGAAATTCGTGGTATGACAAAAGTTAGGGTGCTGGGGAGAGGAAGGGTTGGGGTGGAAGATAGAAAGGGCAGTGTGAGTGGGAGAGAAAAGGGGTGTGTGTGTGGGGGGGGGAGGAGAATAGGCATGGTGGGTGGGAGAGAAAAGGTGTCGTGGAGGAGAGGAAAGGCAGGGCAGGTGGGAGAGAACAGGTATGGTGGAAGAGAGGAAAGACAGGGTGGGTGGGAGAGAAAAGGTAGGATGGGGTGAAAAAAGGGGCAGGGTGTGTGGGAGATATTGTGGTGGAGAGAAAAGGCAGGGTGGTGGAGAGAGAAAAGGCATAGTGGGAAAAATCAGGTGGAGATTGAATAGTTACAAGGTAAGGTGTGATGGTTTCCCCTGGGCTCTGCCCGGTTTCCTCCACCCAAAGTCTGGGCCACAATAATGGTATAAGTGAAAGATTTAAATTTTGACTATGGCCCCAAACACTAGGCAAAGAAAAAAATCATATATAAGATAAAAAGCTTGAAGTAATTTTGGTTGTGGTGCATTGTGTTGGCAGGACCCCCCAGACTGGACGGAGATCCTGACATACTTCCGAGGCTCAGAGCTGCAGAACTACTTCACCAAGATCCTGGAGGATGACCTGAAGGCAGTCATCAAACCTCAATACGTGGATCAGATCCCAAAGGCTGTCAAGGTCAGTACACTTGTTCATACAGGATGCCAACATAATAAGGTTGTCATCAGACCTCAGCTTGTTGGTCAGATCCCGAAGGCTGTCATGGTTAGCACACTTGGTCAGGATGAGAACCTTGAAATATGGTACATGTAAATGACTTAAAAATTTGCCTAAGAAAATACATATTTTAGAGGCTGGCAAATGTCACAAGATGTCCTTTCTGGTGCTGACAAAAGTACATTTGTCTGGTAGGATCACATGCTAGCTTACAAACAAAACTCAAAACACCCCTTTACAATCAGTAGAACGCTTAGAATCCGGCTGAATGTGCTACGTGGTCGGGCAAAATTTTAGGTCATTTCCGCTGATGATCTCTAAGGTTTTATCCACCCATAAACCTGATAGCAGTCACCAAAGTGAACAGTTCTTGAGTACGGCATTAAACAACAATCAAACTTTTAAAATGAGCTCTCAGTATTTTGATTCTGATGAATAAAATTTTGGTACACCGTTGTTGCTAGTGGATGGGTGTAGAGTGTGGCACATAAAGCACCAAGCCCCAGACTAACAAGACCAAATCTGGGTCTGGTTGCTATGATTTCTGGGTAATGTATGCTTTTGTTTTAGTGAGGCAGCACTAGATGTAACTATTTGCAATGCCTCTGCTGTAACATGTGCAGATGTGAAATCATGTAAATGAGGAAAGCAGCTTTAAGTAGTACCGTAGAAACAGGTTCTGAATAAGAACTGCTTTTGGTATTACAGGGATCAGTACAACAGTTGCTAGACAAGAAGGATGACCTAAATATACAGAAGAGAATCTGTGACGAGTTAGGTAAGGAAGCAGAAGTTTGGTGAGAGTTATATCAAGTATGAAATAGCAGCAAATAATTACATATGTGAACTTTAGGATAGTATTACTGGTACCAGTTTTGCTTTTCAAATGACATGATTCCAAATTTTAGAAGTTATGTCCGAATTCATGTATTTGTTTATTCAGACTGGTTTGCCTTAATGTAACAATATACACAGTACTTCAGGTATTCACAATATAGTGTGTGGAGAACATGTTACATTTGTAAAAAAGTATCTATAAAATAATGGTGTCTTTGTTCGAAAAGTGCATCAAATTATCATTACACGATGTAGTTTCAATAGTCCCAATTTTCAGGACGTCTTTATTGATTTGTACAACATTGATTGATTACAACATTGACCTATGATTAAAAAATGGACTATCTGCTGTTCACATCCTGAACACACAATGTTGATTTCCATTTGAATGAGGTCACAGTAAAAATACAAGAATTCACTGAAAATCAATATCATAAAGAATATCAGAAGTAAAGAATATTGGTAACACAGAACCAAAACTTGACGGATACAGTTTATGAAATGAGGTGTGCTTTGCGTCTTTTGTGATCTGTGTTACCAGTTATGCAACATTCAAGAAATAGATAGCTAATAGTTTCCATTATTGAGATGAGGATATCTGCTAATCTTTAATTTTAATGTCAGCCACTGCCATTTTGTTCTTAAATTGAGATGAAAACATTGTATGAACATAGCCTTCCCTGTTCCTTTACCCATTGACTGTACGTCATGTTTTTTATTTATAGATTTAAACACAGTTCGTGACAGAAATGTGGAAGACTTATCAGGAGGTGAATTGCAAAGATTTGCCTGTGCTATAGTGTGTGTTCAAAAGGCAGATATGTAAGATATTGTTTTCATGTTCTTTAATGACACAACAGAAAGCTTTATACTCGTGTTGAACACAGATCATTTATGCACGTCAAATGGGAAGTGGCCATAGCATTGTCTAAGTACATCTAAAAGAAATGACCTGAAGATGTTTGTAAAGTATAACCCCCAGCCACCGCCTCCTTCCTGCCACCATAATGTTGGTGGCCGTTGCATAAGTGAAATATTCTTGAGTACAGCATTAAAGATATGTCAGATGAATAAACAAATTAATTAGAACCACAAAGAAATATAGTGTTTAAAAAGAGTTTTACATGTAGTGGGTTACATTTTCCTGCGCAGTGGCGATTGGTACCCAAAGCTGGACTAATCATTGTTTTTTAGTAATCCAGAAGTACTGCCTAGCCAATTTGCTCACGAAGTGTTCTCGCAAAGGTAGAAATGAACATTACACTACACAGTTTTGGTCTAAATGCTTCAGGCAGGAAGAATTTCCAGTGGACTGCATTCTGTATGGTGTACTGTGGGAGTGCAGCAAGAACATCTGTATTCTAGGGGATCCTGTCCAGTATACGAGTTACACATGTATGCCTGTTTGACCGTTTCAGATTTATGTTTGACGAGCCATCTAGTTACTTGGACGTGAAGCAGAGATTAAAGTGTGCCATGTGCATACGAGGTTTGATCCATCCTGACAAGTTCATCATCGTGGTAGAGCATGACTTGTCTGTGCTGGATTACCTGTCTGACTTTATCTGCTGTCTCTATGGGGTGCCCGGGGCATACGGGGTAGTCACGCTACCCTTCAGTGTCAGGGAAGGTAGGCAACCAATAACTGTTATAAAAATGTTCAGATTCACATGCTGTAAATAACCAGTAATTTCATGAACTTTTTCTCCAGCTTCTCACCCTTCTGTGCCAAGTTGGTGAAAAATGACATGAAATTGTACCACTGGTAAAACACATATAGATTTACGTTTTTCAACAACTATTTGCCATTCTCCACTACAGTTTGTACTGCAAAGGGATTAGAAATGACATGTGACTTGGCTGTGGAGTTGGGCTATTAAGTGGACAGTGGAAACTCAAATTTGACATCACAAAATTCATTCTCACTGATCGAGGCCATACTGTTGCATCATTCAACATATAAGCACATGAAACAGAAAAAAAAATTCGGACAATTTTTTAAATACGTAAACTTTTTGAAATTGCAAGTCGAACTTTGAATGCAATACTATGACAACCAATCAGTGGAACTGAAAGTTGTTTCCTAATCAAGGAAAACAAGTTATTCAGTCAATGAACCACAGAAGAATGTTGTCCTGACCAGAATACTTCTTTGCCAGTCGCAAATGTTATGTTTGTCTCAGTATTTTTGTTGTCTGGTTTGTGTAAAAATTTGGAGGAGAGGGATAGGGTGGAACAGTAGAATAGTCATTGGAAAGGTTGCATTGGACTGGTTTTTGGACAGTTAACTGCATTTCACACATCATTTTATCTGTAGATTTTAATAATTCCACATTTGGTTGTACCATTCTAGTAATTCTGTTTAATTGCTTGGAAGTGCTGGGATCATTACATAGCCATTATGGGGAGCTGCAACACTGAGTTAAGGATGTTGCACATTCTGTGATCTGACTGCTAGTGTACCACATGTCCATTGTTAGCCACAGTAAGGTATGTGTACAGAATGGTTCTGTGGTGTAAAGTTTGGTAGAACATGACCTGTGATTATAAAATGGACTATCTGCTGTTCACATCCTGAACATACAGTGTTGATTTCCATAGGAATGAGGTCCAAGTGTACAGATGAATTTGAGTTTACTGTGACAGTCCAAAAGTCTATGAACCTGACTGTCATGATAAATGAATGCTGTCATGCCCTAGTAGGTCAGTGTAACCTCTGTGGTTAACGCCATTGGGCTTCTTCTTCACAGGTATCAACATATTCCTGGATGGGTTTGTGCCAACAGAAAATCTGCGATTCCGAGAAAGCTCACTGACGTTTAAAGTTGCCGAGACGGCAACAGAAGAAGAGATAAAGAGAATGTGCCGATATGACTACCCGCATATGAGAAAGAAATTGGGTGGGTGTTTCCTCTCTGGGAATGAGTTAAGGCTGCTGTGTGATGCTCAGTCAATACGTGTTGTTACAGGGAAAGCAAAAGATGTATCAAATTTCCAAGGCTGCAAGGTTTACCACCAAATCATGAGATCAGATCTCACTTGAGCCTATGATATTAACTCAAATGAGTATTTTTGTCAGAAGCAACCAGCAGTGATGAGTTACTTTGTCTGCTTTTTGTCTGAATACAACATCATGCAGATAATTCTTTCCCTCAACTGAGCTGGGTTCAGTACCCCTTCTGTCTTGTGCAAAGTTCTTTGCTACACGTTACACTTTAGTGTGGCGTAAAACACAAGTCAAATAAAATAAATGCCTTCTGTCTAATATTAAGTTGGCTAATCCAAAGTTATTTGGTACACCTTTTGATTAATGCAAACTTATTTGATACATGTACACCTGGTTAATGCAAACTTATTTGATACATGTACACCTGGTTAATGCAAACTTATTTCATACACCTTTAAGTTAGTGCATATATATTTGATACACCTAATGGTTAATGCAAACTTACGTGGTACATGTACACCTAGTTAATGCAAACTTATTTGGTACACCTTTTGGTGAATGCAAAGTTGTTTGATATATCTTCTGGTTAATACAAACTTATTTGGTGGCCACCTAAATTTCTCAAAAACAGTGACTTGAGCTCTTCTTGAGATTTGATAGTCCACAAATACATGTATGTAAAATCATGGTAATTGATATTAGGTTCTGTGCCTTTGAAATAATGTCATCTTCTTCCTAACGGAATCTGAATTCAGACGTACTAAAGACTTTAAGTTTTATTACACCAGATCACCATTATTTCACTTTTATGACTTACAGGGAGTGCTTGTCCCTCAATAAATCCGACCACAGTCATTTGTCAGAAGTACATATGTACTGTACTCTTGGTGTAAAAGCATCCCTCAGATAAGCAATACTAGGCCGTCGTAGTGTGAAAACTGGATCCTTCAAATTATCAACAAGAACCAAAGTAAACTTTCCTGTTTTTCTTTGGATACGACTGCCAAAGCTGTTAATAATGTTTCAAAGACTGCCAAGAAACAAATGAATTTTTTCCTCCGCAAACATGTATCTCATGTGAACATACTGGCTATGATGATTTATTTCTCTTCTTTTTATCTTAATTTTAAAGGTGGATAACACTTTCCCTCAGCTCAGCCAGATTTGGCATTTACACTTCATATGTGTGTAAAATACTTTGATTTTATAGATATATGTGTGAATAAGTGCAATATTTACCACTGAAAAATATCTTAATCTTACTGGAGCTAATGTCTTTAGTTCATTTGTGATTAATTTAAATTTTTCTCTTTTCATAGGTGATTTTGAGTTGAACATAAATGAAGGCCAGTTTACAGACTCCGAAATCGTTGTGATGTTGGGAGAAAATGGCACAGGCAAAACCACCTTTATTAGGATGCTGGCTGGCAGGGTAGCCCCAGACGATGGAGGTGGGTGTGCCCTTTGTGCACCTGGTGACGTTGATACAACACTTGTGACAATGTCTTTAATTTATTACATTCAGATTTGTAACATGGGCTGAAATTGCCTGGAATGTATTGACATTAAGTGACAATAAAATCACATTTGTTTCAGTATCCTTGCTTTTCCAAAGATACTTGTTTGTTTTACGTCTGATCTAATCATAGCAGTACATTCATGCGTAATATTGTGTGTAGGCATGCTGTAGAAATACCTAAATGTTGAAAATGGCTGTACAAGTGTTTATTTCAGAAGGCAAAAAAAATTCTTGTCTTGTGGCCAGTGATTACACTTGGATTCTGACATAATGTGTTTGCTGATACACTTTTCCCAAAGATGAGGCCTTTGTTGTATAAACTTCCAATCAACTCATTTCTTAAATCCTGCAGTAGTTGGGTAAGACTTGTGTTTGTTGTGTCTCTGTTTTACAGGCCAAGTTCCTGTGTTGAACATCAGCTACAAACCTCAGAAAATCAGCCCCAAATCACAAGGCAGTGTGAGACAGTTATTACACGAGAAAATCCGAGACTCTTACATTCACCCTCAGTTTGTGACAGATGTGATGAAACCGTTACAAATAGAACAGTTGATGGACCAAGAGGTAGGTATCGTACAGTGTCAGCTCATTAGGTTCTCTAATATGCATCCTAGTTTACTTCCCATATAGCCAACCGTCATCATCTATTTAAATGACATATTTGTAAGCATTATCTCCCAAACAAGAAAATGGATCAATTATTTGATACAAGATTTGCTTGTTATGAAAGGTATGTTGTGCTTCGGGCATTCGGCACCATATCCTCAGACAACATGCATGTACAGGAGTACACCTTCAGCAGATAAGGGCTAGGGAAGTGGCAATGGAATGCTATAAGTCTGTTACAAGTGTGCTAGTGGTGAGGTAGTGGCACTGTAGCAGATAAATGCTGAGGAAACCGTAGTGGTCTGCTACAAGTGTGGTATGGGTAAACTAGTGGCATTTGACACCATATCCACATGCCTCAGCAGTAACTCTGCATTGTAAGCAGATAAAGGCTAGGAGAACGGTAATGGAATGCTAGAAGTGTATTATAAGTGTGCTAGGGGTGAGCTGGTGGCATTTGACACCATATCCACAGGCCACAGCGGTAACTCTACACCTTCAGCAGATAAGGGCTAGGGGAATGGTAATGGAATGCTGGGAATCTTCTACAAGTGTGCTAGGGGTGAACTAGTGACATTTGACACCATATCCACATGCCTCAGCAGTAACTCTGCATTGTAAGCAGATAACGGGTAGGAGAACGGTAATGGAATGCTAGAAGTGTATTATAAGTGTGCTAGGGGTGAGCTTGTGGGATTTGACACCATATCCACAGCCCACAGCAGTAACTCTACACCTTCAGCAGATAATGGCTAGGGGAATGGTAATGGAATGCTGGGAGTCTGTTTCAAGTGTGCTAGGGGTGAGCTAGTGGCATTTGACACCATATCCACAGGCCACAGCAGTATCTTTACACCTTCAGCAGATAAGGGCTAGGGGAATGGTAATGGAATGCTGGAAGTCTGCTACAAGTGTGTTAGGGGTGAGCTAGTGGCATTAGACGCCATATCCACAGCCCACAGCAGTACCTTTACACCTTCAGCAGATAAGGGTTAGGTAATGGAATTCTGGGAGTCTGTTACAAGTGTGCTAGTGGTGAGCTAGTGGCACAGACCATAGCACTATCTACACCCTGAGCAGATAAAGGCTAGAGGAATGGTAGTGGAATGCTGCAAGTGTGCTGGTGGTAAGCTTGTGACATGCCACTGAAAAGGTGGAGGTTATGTATGCATGTACATGTTAACATCATGTTATATTTATACCTGCATTACTGGTCTGTGATATTTACAAACCAGTGAACAGCAAGCATTGACCACTCTCAGAATTTCCTAACATCTTCAGCAATTGTAATATTTCTGATCTGTCAGTAACTGCTTGAGTGAGTGTGCATTATTATCACATTCAAGATACTCTAAACCACTAGCATCAGAAAAAAGTAGTAATATGCGTTTTCTTGATGACATTTCAGAAAAAATAAAACATAGCAAACATGTAGTGCTATAAAATGTCAGAATAACTTGTCGACTTTGTAATTCACCAACAGCAGTCCTTTCAGGAACATGAGCAGAGGCCATGAATCATCCGTGCAATTTGTCACTCGCTGTTGTTGTTGTACCCCAGGTTCAGCACTTGTCAGGAGGTGAGTTGCAGCGAGTGGCCTTAGCTCTGTGCCTGGGCAAACCAGCTGATGTGTACCTGATTGACGAACCCTCGGCTTACCTGGACTCTGAACAGCGTCTACATGCTGCCAAGGTCATCAAGAGGTAAAAATACTAGGAACTACAGGTGCAGTTAGAATGTTTCTAATTAAGTTTCAGAAGTGGTGTTAAGTAAACATAATCAGGGTGATCATAAGGGCTAGTAGACTGCTGCAGAAAAGCTGTCTCAGAAGCTGCACCAGACCGTTGAGTCCAGAAGTTGTTGAGACGTAATACAGTAGTACAGTGTCGATTATTAAGTGTTTATGAAAACCTTCATGGAAGAATGCACCATTTATACAAATCCTAAGGCCTGCTTAATGATACGTAGTGTTTTATACACCATTATGAAGCAAGAAAACAAGAAGACTGTCAACATATTAAGGTGTCCAGGTGCATATGTTTTTATGTGCATAAAATTCCAACAACTTACATGGGCAGATCTTATTTTGTTTCATGGCCTGTTAATTTCAGATTTGTGCTTCATGCAAAGAAGACTGCATTTGTGGTAGAGCATGACTTCATCATGGCCACTTACCTTGCTGACAGGGTGATTGTGTTCGAAGGAGTCCCGTCTATCAAAACTCTTGCTAACACGTATGTTACTCTTTTGTCTCTAGAACAACTTTGATTAATTGTCAATGCAAATCCATTCATACTTATCACCAGGAATATATGTTTTTAATGAGGACTATTAATTAGGCAACTTTCATTCTAAGGAAGTGTAGCACAGGCAATATTATGCTTTGTTATCCGGTGAAGGTCCTGCCAAGGGAAATAACTGATAAGATAAAGAAATTGTTTGTCGCAAATCATAAGCAAGGCTTATAGACCTGACCATGACTTTAAGAAGCGGAAACTAGAGTATGACGCCTTTATCAAACTAATGACTAACTTTGTGGTTGTAGCCCTCAGTCACTGCTCAATGGAATGAACAAATTCCTGGAGTCCTTGTCGATCACGTTCAGACGAGATCCTAACAACTTCAGACCGAGAATCAACAAGCTGAACTCTGTGAAGGTAGGTTTACCTCTGGTGTCGAGTCCAAGGCCCTGGGGGATGGTGGTGGAACTAGCTTTACATAAGGCCTTCAGTGGCTTCTGTCATGGTAGATGTGGGGAATTTAGATAATCATTGAGACCATGACATTGTCACCTACGTGCAAATATTTTCAGTTATGTATGTTCTTTTTGTAGAGCATATTCTTGACTCATGCCGCAAAGTTTTCTCATCTTCATGATGTAAACATTTGTACTTCATAATTTATTAGTGAACTAATAATTCAGCAGAGGACACACATAAAGATTGAAAATAACAGATGGCTCCAGGCACTACATCATTAATATTAAAGGTCACATCACAAAGAGACATCACTCTGTTGTAACTTCACATTTCTGTCCTAAGGCTGTCCTAAAGTGTTAAAAATAATCAATGTGAAGAAAACTTGACAGCCATTTTGGTGTTCATTTGTCAATACATATATAAGTTTTTTGTGTGACACAGGATGTGGAGCAGAAAAAGTCTGGAAATTTCTTCTTCCTGGAAGACTGAGGAAGGACAGTTGAAGTTGGTGCTATGCTAAACTGGAGGGAACTATGGCCAAATAAAATCACCTTTACTGACCAAAACTGGAGGGAAACCGAACCAAATTATCACCATGGCTGATCAAAACTGGAGGGAAGCAAACCAAATTATTGCCATGGCTGACCAAAGGGAGGGAAATATGGTCACATATTCTCCATGGCTGTCCAAAACTGGAGGGAAACCAAACAAAATTATCAGCATGGCGGACCAGAAGTGAAGGGAAACCAAATCAAATTATCACCATGGCTGACCAAAAATGGAGGGAAATATGGCCACAAATTCTCCATGGCTGTCCAAAACTGGTGGGAAATATGGCCAAATAGTCCCCAGGACTAACCAAAACTGGAGCAAAGTAATCCAAATAATCACAGTGAATCAGCAAAATGGAATGGCGATCATTCCAAGCTATTGCTTTTGCCCACAGAAACTGAACAGAAACTCTACAAGAATAAGTCAACTTTGCTTTCTGTCACGTTAAGAGGAAATACAATCAACCATTTTTACCAAAACTGGAGAAAATCGCTGGTCGTAAATGATCAGAACGTGCGGACTGTAAGGATGGATCAGAAGGCTACAGGCATTTATACTCATATAGGCCACCTGTGTACACACAGGGGGCACGTTCAGGTTGAATTTGAAAACTAATAATTGAGAGTTGTGCAAACATGTGGTGAGTTTCCCACAGCTGGTTCAGAGGGTGTTTTGAGGAGTATTTTGAATTTTCTCAGTCTTTGTATACGTTTCCTAAGCCTGTTTCCCTGAGTTAATTTTGGGTTTCGCAATGTTTCCTCAGTAGTGTTTGGTGTTTCACATTTGTTTTTAGAGGATAACCTAGATGGGTTGTCTCCCCCTGAATTCTGCTGACCTGCCCTTCATATACACAATCACATTGATATACAAACTCAACTGTTTTACAATGAAATGGTAGTAAGAACAGAACTGTAAAATACTAATATTGTGGTGGAAAGTCAACTGTAATATACTGGGATGTTGGTGAAATTGAGTTGTAATATACTGGTATTGAGAAAATGTGTACTCATCTTTTACAGTCCTTTGTTAATGTATTATTTTGTCAGTTGAATGGCACAGGGAGAAGTCTATCTCAAGATATGTAAATTAAATTATTGAACTTTTTTTCCTCTTCATTGTAGGTGGATATTCATATATTTATTTTGACCTTCTTATTACAGGCATTAAGTACATCATTTACCAAATCAAACTATTTCAGTATGCAATGTACTTTTTTTTGCAACCTCATTCATGTACCTGTAGTGGTTTATTTGTAGCTGGTGTAAAACGATGTCCTCTCCCCTCTGAATTTACTTATTACTGATTACGTTACTGATCACTGCATTATTACTGATAATGCAGTGAGTCTCATTAAAGAAAGTACAGCAAGTTAAGCAATAAGTTGGCCTGTAGCAAGACACAGACACTACATCTACGGATCAGTGTTTCCTGGCTTGAATTTAGCTTTGTTTATATATGGGGGTGGGGTGCAGGCTTAGATTTAGCAAAATTTGAAATCAGGATGTCTCGTTAATACATTTTCTCCAAATTTCCCAATCTTTCCTCAGATATATTTTCCAACATAGGGTGTATCGAAGATACTACAGACATCCTTTTGGCTAAACCTGTATATAATTGCAGATGCCCGTGATATGTTTCCTCCCTTCTATCTGTCGCCACAATATGGCTGAAATACTGCCGACTTGGCGTTAAGCCATAATCAGTCATTCATTCCCTTCTATGTAATGGTTTGAAGGTCCAAAGAAAGGTCAATACAGTAGGCCTCAAGAGTAAAGCTATCCATATTTTCAGTCATGGTCTCATATGTGTTATAACATGGTTAAACTTGAAAAGTGAAACAAATGTACATTTTCCTGTACCTAGATGTGTATGGTTGATTACGCGGAGTTCATTTGAAAACATGGATAACGTTTGTTAGTCTCCAACAGGTACAGAAAGGATTTCTTTTTCCAATAGGGTACGTCGTATTGAACTAAAACTTTAACATGGCTTCACCAAGACTAGTTAACAGGTCATGTTTGAGTTTTGGGCCCTTGTGTCCATTTTAGAGAAAATTATAATCGTTCCCATCATGTTATGACAGTTTTCCGGACTTTTTCTATTACCAGTTGCAATCCAGTTTGTTATGGAAACTATGGCCCTTGTTCCATTGTGAATTTTGACATTTATTCAGACGGCAGGGGTCGGTAGGGGATACATGTATGTATTGCAAAAGCAGTGCTTTCAGAATGCTGGCTGGTAAATGTTATTGGCGTATGTGTATTTCGTCTTTTTTTTTTTTTTTTTTTTTTTTTTTTCTTCCCTGGACACCAGTTACCACATTGTTCTGCGTGTGGGTATAAAAATAACAAATTCTGTCTACGGCCACTTATAATATAATTGCCGCCGTCGTATATTGTTCTTAAGTGCGGTGTTGAAGAAAAAGCCTCCAGAAGAGAGAATTCTATCCGTCTGGCTTTTAGCCACTGATGTATCTTGTATATCTGCAGGTGTATCCTGTGCTATGAGAAACTTCATTAAGCCAATTTCCTGTCAGAATTATTGTGAATAACAAAGTCATTGTTCATGTATGTCAGTTTTTGTGTATGCTGTTGCGTTTATTTGGTTTGATGGCCTTGAACAGAAAGTCAAATGGAAAATCATTTGTGTTGATGGTCTCGCCACAACGGCTTCATGTCCTGGTGCTCGATAGATACATCGGGGCGCCGGTTTCATCTGGTTACCCAGCATAGGAGACGAATTTTTGTTTAGAACGTTAATCTCCATTTAATTAAATGCTTCAGTTTCACAGTCTGTATCCTTACATCGGGAAAGTTTGTAGAATGTAGGTAGTTGGAGCCCCACACCTCACCTATGCCCCTTTTGAACATCAGTTAATTCGTGTTGAAGCATCCTAAAACTCCCATGCAGATGAGAGTACGCGAAACCTCATGTCAAATCTGGTCGACGGGGTGTGCGCGGTAATGCAATTTAATGTAGCCGTGAGTTCAAGCCCAGCTTTTACGCTGGTTTCATCTCCGGTCGTACGTGGGAAGGCCCGCGAGCAACTTGTGGATGGTCGTTGGTTACGCCCGGGTTCTGTTTGGTTTTTTCCCACGAAAATGCTGGCTGCCGCCTTATAAGTGAAATTTTCTTGACTATGGTGTAAAACACCATTGAAATGAACAAAATCAAGTTCGTGGTCTAGTGGTTAGCGAGCAAGAGCAGTACATATGACATCGAGTCTCTCACCAATGCGCTCGCTGAGAGTGCAAATCTATCTCTGGATGAATATTAGGTGGCAGCTTGCCAGGAACGTCACACTGGAGAAATCCATTGAATTATACAGAACGCCATAGCGCTAGAAATCAAGCTAGTACTATAGCTGGTGTACATGATATTTATTTTATTTATTTGATTTGTGTTTTACGTCATACTCAGTATTGGTGTACACGATAAGAGCAGGGCTAAAATATTTATACCTGGCACATGTACGTTTGTGTAAGAAAGAGGCAAAACGGATAGGATTCAAGGACGGTTTAGGATATAACAATATTTGATTACAAATTAATCTTTTTAAACGTTCCATAGAGATATATACTCAGATAAATATAGTCAAGAGGTCTGACGATCACAACAGTTTAAAATTAGCATTTTAAAAAATCCCATCTTTGTACCTGTATATTATATGATTACATATAAATCAAACACGTACATTTTAAAAAGTTTGTACATACATATTGTTTGTCTTGTTTTCTCACATGCAGTAAACGAGGTTAAGTTTTTGCCCATTGCCTATGCATTTATAAATTTTAATTTGCTCTTACAATGATCGGGTGTCAAGTAGTATGATTTGATTGATTTCATGTGAGCACGAATTAGGCTTTGCGCATGTGGCAAAACATATATGTTCATTGATACGGTTTACCATGAACACCGTCCCGTTGGTTGTGCTCCCTCTTGCGAAAAACTACGGTAAACGTGTATGTGGTGTGCGACTTACGTGCCGTGTGCAGTACACATTTCATACGACCGGTACATATTTATCATGTCGAACGTACATGTGTTAAGGCCTATATTGTGAGAGAGACTTTGTTCATGTTTAATAATGTACACTTGTCTCCTTATAGCGGCTCATGCGTGGGAAGAGAGACCAATTACGCACTGTGGCTCACATGCACATGTATTTGCATATTCATCATGACGTCGTGACCCCATAACATTATGTTTGTACTTTTTCTTTCTTAAAAGAAAGAGGATTAATGTGTATGAATGAAGCTCTGTTGATATTACGTGTCGTATACGTGCGGCGTGATGAGACCTATGAGAGAGTAACCGAGAGTATGCCTACCCACAGATGATTCCTTCAAGCGCTTTATCTGACAGCGAAGAGATATACATGTTACCAAAAATGGTTTTCGGAGTTGTGTTGTCACTGTGTTCCCCGTAGCCCGATACCCCACGGCTAACCCGTTCTCCCCAATGCTGTATAAGCCTACACGTGCCGTGGCAGCTGAACCAGATTCTGCTGTATGCCTTCAAAGCTCACCCTGCACGTGCAGTTTGGGTAAGGGGATATCTCATTCCGGTTCATATGCTTTACACCGTGTGCGGGTGTATTATACGTTTAGTCCTACCGACACGTCTTCGGGATTTGGTCTGGAAATATCCAGTTACCGCAAGGTTTCTGTTTGCCGTACTTGGACGTCGAATGATAGGATCCATTGACTGAAGAGGATATCTGTTACGTCCAGCGGTATCTACATACTGCCAGCGCTGAGGAATCCGAGGTGCGTTCCATAACCCAGCGGAGTTAATTTCCACTGTATGTAGCATATTAAGATTGGACACACGTATTTATATACCTCTGCCGAATATTCACTGTTCATCATGTTTTATGATGTTTGCAGCGACACGAAGTTTGGTTTGCCCGTTTCGATGGCTTTGATGGCCTTTCAAGCATCTGGGGAATCCACGTGTTCAGAAAACACCGAGAAGAAAGTTTACGTGTTCTTCGGAGACATTCCACATTACATCGGTATACGCGTGACTGTTGACCCGCCAAACGAGATCTCAGAGACATTCTCCAGGTATGCGGCCGCTATCGTGAATTACCTACCAAAGGAAGTACCTAGGCGATTGCTGGAATGAAACTCACCGATGTTCAGCGCCCATTGTACGGGAACACGGAAACATTCTCCAGGTATGCGGCCGTTGTCGTGGATGAAAAAAGGAAGTACCAAGGCGACTATGGGAATGAAATTAAACGGCGCTCAGTGCCTATTTTATATCGGAATCCGCTTACTGACGACGAGCAAAACGAGAACGCGGAAAAATTCTCCAGGCTTGCAGTGAAGTGCCAGAAGTGCCTGGGTGACTATTGGAATGAACTCCAGCTCATAGCCCATAATATACCTGAATACATGTGACTGACGACCCAGCAAACGAGATCGCAGAAGCATTGTTTAGGTAGGCATGCAACGACTATAGTGGATTACCTACCAAAAGGAAGTGTCTAGTCGACTGCTGGAATGAAGCTCGTCGCTGCTCATTTGATTTCAGGTACATTGAATTAAGTATCGCTAATGAATGTGACGGTTCTGGACCATCGGCGTTTAGAGCTTAATTTCAACATAGCACCTTGCTTACAATCAAGATTCCATGTCACTCGCGGTTTACATGTCGGTAACCCGAACAGGCGACCTAGAAGTTGCTATTTTTTTATCAACAACATTCGCCCGTCTGGCCCAAATCGATACAGCCAAGATTTCTCGGCTTATATATCGGAAGACTCATCCTCAGTTAAATTTGTAGAGAAGTAATCTTACCATATCGTTTCTGCAGTATATTATCTGTTTCAGCCTTGATAGAGCATCTGAATGTGTTGTTCCGACGAAATATATTTCTACGTCCGTTATCATATTGAAATAATGTTTGGTTACCAACTTTGTATTTTCCTTTCCGAAAGGGAAACTATATAGAGCGATATTAAGCTGCCCAGGGCTCCGCACTGGCCTTGTCGTTTGCGTAATGGCGTGATGAGTCTACAAAATAACTCCATACGGCTGAATTCAAGGACGTACTTTAAAATATGCAGATGCTACCTGGGACAAGTTGACAGATCTGATCCACTGCGACGTAGTCTTGGGGTAAGCTGGTTACAACGACCAGCTGAGTCGTAATGCATATATCAGTATTTCTACCCAAATCTGTCACTGATTCTACCATATACACTGGCTTACAATGGCAATGAAGACATTTTCTGTGTCTAACCAGATCTCCGCCTTTCGTATTTAGACAAAATCTTTGTTCAGGCGAATTCTTGACTTTTTGCTCCCATTTCCGGCGGGTATAAAATTACAATGTATTAAGATGGATCACAATGAAGTCTTCGAATTTCGTTTTTACATGCGCAACATTGTCAATTACTAGAGTTCATTGAAAGACCAATTTGCATGAATTAAGCCTAGGTTAGCATCCTTTCGCACTTTCAGCAATTCGGACCTGCGCTGTAGTTCAGTGGAGGCAGCTAGCCTTCCACCAGTATAATGTTTGTCACGCGTGGAAAAGCTTGAAAGTAACCTACCAAAATGGGTGGGATTGCCTTGGGCTCTTCCATCCCTAAATATGGCCTGCCTCGTTTAAGTGAAAAGTTCGTGAATGTTGCGTTCAACACCTATCAAATTAATCAGGTACAACGAACCGAATACACCAGCACTCGAATTAATGGTGGTTGAACGGGAAAGTCAGTTTGGCCTACATCAGCGCTCTATGTGCAACTTTTGGGCGTTCATATGTGTACCTGGTGGCCTGAATCAGGGATTTTCATAAGTAGAGTGTCAGAGACTTTTGCCTGTTTCAACAATCGGCATCATTGTATCATTTTATATCACTAAAACTCTTGACAGCGCCGAGCCATTCGACGCTCATAATGGTGCTATAGGGGTTGTCTCCCTTCTTCTAAACTGACGCCTAGCACACCAAGCTGCTGGATTAAGACTGAGGTGGACATTGAGATTAAACCTAGGGGCATATCAAGTTCCAGCAGTCAATCAAGCCGACAAGCAAATCTTTGACAGAAGTGACCACACTGTTGCAATGAGCAGATGGCTGCGGAAACACTCTCTCTTGTTTAAGCATCGCTTACCTTGTCGGCCAGATCAAAGGGACAGTCGACCTTGACCTCTATATCACAGCGTCTCCAAAGCGACACGGACAAAGGCTGAACACAATTTAACGCGCAAATGCGTTCCCTTAATTTCACACTCAAGCAAAGCGCCACGTTTGTATTTTGAAGATGTTATATAGCCATCGGGTTCGTGATGTTTCGTGAAACTTTCCTGAGCAAACCAATCGAGCACTCCAAGCGAGGGCACCACGCAGTACACATTTTAAGCTTTAAGTGTCTTGTCTGAAGGAAGTCCGGGCCATGGATGCAGTGTGGTTTATCGTGTCATAATAAAATCATGTCCGCCTCTCGGGACGGACCACCTCAGTGGCCTGGTGGTTAGAGCGTCCGAGATGAATCACGGGAATGGTTGTCCCAAAGTCTTTAAAAATGGTACTTATCGTTGCCTCATTGGCGTTCAGATTTGAGAGGAAGCAGAGCTGGTCGGCCTGTTGCCAGTATAAGGTGACTTGGTGAGGTGTCATGCATGGTGTCTTCGGCATGAGCTTACAGTGGCGTCAGCACTTTGGCGGCGTGGACTCGCCCTGACACAAGAAGGCACCGTATGTAAACATTCTAAATACTCCTCGTCGTCATATGAAAATTGTTATGTACGACGTAAAACCCTAACATACATACGTCTCGGGAATTATTTATCCTTACCAAAATCAGTCCTGTCTTTACGATGCCTGACTGGATGCCTATAGGTTGCCAAGTTCTCAAATATCTCTTAGCAACATTAAAATCGCCATTTTCATATAGAAATATTTGTTTCCGACATTAAGGGAGAGCGCTAAATAAGTTAATCAAGCATTAAAAAAATAAATGATTCTAGTTAATCAATCAAAACAAAGCTTAAGTCCTGAGAAAAACAGACAGGGCTTATGTCTTCAGAAAAACGGGTAAGGTTTATTAAATCTGATGACAAAACAGCATTTTCAATAATTCTAAACCTGTCACGTCTCATAAATTCTGCTTAAACCATGGTGCTAGGGGGAGTGTACGTTGCTACTGCTTATAAATTCACATGAAAATTCAGAATAAAACCTTAACAGACTATTTGCCATCTCCCAAACTGTAGTCGCTGCTGCACCGGTTTTACTTCCTACGCTATGGTCTTTCATCTTATATGGAGAGACACCGACAAGGCTTTTGTCTTGAGGGGAAAAAACAGAGAAGGACGACAGAAAAAGGTGAATGTTTATGTCCGGAGAAAAACAGATAAAGCTTTTGTCTCGAGAAAAAGAGATAAAGCTTTTGTCCGGAATAACACAGATAAAGTTTACGTTCCAAGAAAAGACGAGGCATAGGGCACTGGAATGGTCGTACATCACACACTCATGTCTTTCCGGCAACACTGGAGACTACTGCCTGTGGACGTTCCTCTACTTCCAGGTAAATATCTTCCGTTCAATTATACATAGATATATTAAGAGATCGTGATGTCTATTTAACTAACGAAACTGGTCTTCTGCGAATTACTTTGGCTTTTGTTTTACCGCTTTACGGCCTGAGCTGTGATGTGGATACCTCGCTCTCTATTGTCCTCAGAAAACATACAAATCATATGACAAGATATCCTAACATAATGACATGGCTGGGGTATGACTTTCTGTGGTACATGTCGTAATATATGAGTGCCATACGTTACCAGTTAGCGCAAACCTCCGCACGGATAAGGCCGAAGTGAACAATACACAACACGGCTTTGGTTTGGATGACCTTCGGCGAGAGAGGTTCTCCATTCCGACAAGGGCCATCGTTGATGTTTAATGGCTAATGGCTTCTATTAAGAGAATAATCTCCACCTATCACTCAACAGCTTGCTCTTAACATCATTAGCATGCTGGTAACATACGTCACCGTGTACTGACCAAGCTATATCTATGCACAACATTATCCCATGTGAACATGACACCTTATAGGCCCATAAGTAAGGACAAACATGCTCCTCATTATGGGGCTTGAAAACCATTAAGGAATACGTTTATTTGAAGCTGGCAGAGAGATGTTAACCGTCATTGTAAATACGATGAGTGATGGTCTGTGAAGGATTCTGACGTCAACAGGTAGAACAGATTGCTGAGTACGAGCACGTTACTTTAAACTCAAAATAATGTATAGGTGTACGACTGCAGTACCAGATGTAGTCATGTCAATTCGCGTTGCCCAGCTTGTTTATGATAACTTACGCCAGACTGTTACACAACAGCACGCTGCCCTGATCGCTGAACAGAGTTTATATGGGCATGTTCCTTTAAGACTAATTGTTCGTGAATACATGATCACCTGGGTTTAAGCCACAGTTGTTGTTTTTTTTTTCCGTACCGCTTAACAGTCGCTAAATCTGCAAAACCTTAAGCCATCTTTAGTTTGTTGTTGACCCATGAGACGTTACTTAATTGATAAATTTGCAGATATATTCAACAAAAAACAAAAAAAGTGACCTAGTGGCGTCAGAACTTTTATCCCTGCTTCCAGGTCTGGGCAATCACTGTGTTTGACTAATACTCCCCAAAGCACAAATATTAAAGCCTGCCCTACACCCACCACAGCGCATGTAAATGAAACATGCAGGACATTAAACATTCTAAGTTGGCAGTAAAACCAACTGAAGCAGCACGAAGCTAACCAGGAAATAAGCGAGACTTGCCCACTGTAGTTTACGAAACACATCTCCATAGCCATATCGTTTCAGAACCCCCCCACCCCCTACCTTCAAAGCCATTTACGCTTCTTCTCTCAACGTATCCATAATAAAGTACGATGACAATTCTCTATTCCATTTTACTAAATTTAGAATGTGGACGAAAGTAATTTGCCAATAATTGCCCTGTGGATTTCCAGTGGTCATAATGTAGGTAATCCATACAAAACAGGCAACACTCAATCTGACTGACAACCCTTGGTCATTTAGCACTGTAAACAATGAAGACACATATTTCCGGTTTGGATGAGTTGGTTGTGACTTTTTCCTAAGGTCAAGAGCGTCGGTTGTATCTTCCGCCAGGCAGCAATTCCGACTGTCCTCTTTAAGGTGACGTTGTCTTCTTTATAGCTTTAGACAAAACTAAGGGAAAGATCAAGACGACAACGTCATAGTTGGCATCTGGTTATATTCTAGTTTAAACGTGTACAAGATGAAGATTTGAAAGATTTGATGTCGACACTTTTTCTTGTCGAGAAACATTGGAGTTCAGCTTGTAAGAAGTTCTACATTACACCTTGGTTATTTTTGCTTGACTGACAACTCTCCCGTCTGGTGTATAGAGGGTAGGAAGGCTATGTTGTGTATTTTCAAGTAAGGGTACAAGATTCCCCGAGGCATGATGGTCACTTTGCATTGGTTTGATGCTTAATTAGACATCATGACGACGAAGCCTTTGAGTAATTCTAGACACTTATGTCTATGGACGTCTAATTATTGCATTTAATACCACTGCATTTTACCTAGTGCTGCTTAAGCCATGGTAATTGGGAGGATGTAAGTTTCTGCGAATTAAAGATTTACATGAACAGTTGAAAAAGTGACAGGTGTCCGGATTTCACCGATTACGTGGGACCACAGTGGAGTCATCATAAACTAAAACATAGGAATAAAACGCGAGCGAAAATTTTTCTCGAGGGGACAGTTGTGTACTATGTGTTTCCTTGTCTTCTACCATTTGACGTGGCCAAATTATGTAATGAGCCCGCCTATCAATCGCAAGCACACCCGAGGCACGGATTCTATCCCAGTCCCGGACAGGGGGAATGTGTACATTCTCCTAGTCTGACATTTGTGTGATCTTAACTGGTGACAATAAGTGCTCGACGACGCTTATATAATCGTTTGCGCATTCCCCCGCTCGCTGACGTCTACTTGACATCCACCAATATGGTGAGCATATATGGGTAAGACATACATGGAAAAGTTCCTCAGTGACTTGACTCAGGTCGGTGGTTTACGCCGGGCACTTCGGTCTCCTCCATTTACAAAATTGACCGCCATCGTATAAAAATCCTTGAGTGTGGCGTGAAGCAACAATCAAATAACTAAAGAAATAAAGAAATGTTTTTTTCATACGCGACTATCATTAAACCACCATCGAACTACTGAATAAATCAGTATTCGATTGACACAGTACTGGCTATTGTGGATAAGAGACGGATACTGATGTAAATTTTCGGAAAACTCCATGCGGACGAAGAGGCCTAATATTGCTGGTTATTATTACAGGTATTGATGTTTACTTCAATGCTGTTGTGCATTTTATGTCATGTTGCAAATCAAAATATAATTATAATATCCTAAATACCCAGCTGCCAGAAGGACCATTTCCTCCGAGGTGTTTAAACAGCTCTGTCGGACCGCACATTCCCTATAAAACCGATTAGCCGCTTTTCTGTGGCATTTCACCATAACTGCGGGAAAAGTAGGCCGCCCGATTCGTTGAATGTTTAACCGCTATATTTGGTGAATCCAATTCCAATGTCTTACACTTGCAGTGGTCGTTATGTGGTTGGCGGCACCGTCTGTATTCAGAAGGGAGCCCTCTCGTGAGACTCTCCTGCGGAAATGGCTAACAACGAGACTCGTGATTCACATACTAAACATCAACCATGCAGCATCCAAGAGATGAAAGTAATACAAATTTCTACAGCATCAGGAATATTTCAGGCACCCAAGATCATGTTTTCCTTTCATTTATTTAATCTAAGGAATATTTCGGTTGTAATGGAAAAGTATATATATTAACAGGTGTGTGAAACCAGACAGATGCCGGTAGAAATTTCTCTTCACGTAAGCTGCAACGCGTGATATACCTAAATACCAAATTCCAATTACTAGGGACATCGGTGATGAAGGACCTGTAACCCCAGTGACTAAGGACCTGTGGCTACAAGTGACCTCGGTGATCGAGGACCTGTGATTACCAGGGACCTCGGTGATCAAGAACTTGTGGTTACCAGTGACCTCCGTGATCAAGGACCCGTGGATATCAGTAACCTCGATGATCAAGGACCTGTGATTACCAGCGATCTCAGTGATCAAGGTCCTGTCAATAGTGATGTCGGTGATCAAGAACTTGCGGTTACCAGTGACCTCCGTGATCGATGACCCGTGGATATCAGTAACCTCGGTGTTAGAGGGCCTGTGACTACCAGCGACCTCGGTGATCAAGGACCAGTGATTACCAGCGATCTCAGTGATCAAGCAACTGTGTTTACCAGTGATCTCGGTGAACAAGGGCCTGTGGTTCTCAGGGGCCTCGGTGATCAAAGACCTTTGCCTACCAGCGACATAAGCGATCAAGGACTTGCGATTACCAGCGACCTCGGTGATCTAGGACCTGTAGCTATCAGTGATCCGAACAATCAAGGACATGTGGTCACGAATGACGTTAACGACCTCAATGATCGAGGAGATATGGTCACCAGCGACTTCACTGAACAAGGAGATGTGGTTACCAGTGACCTCAATGATGAAGCACCTCTTGTTACCAAAGATTTTAGTGGTTAATTAGCCGTGGGTACCAGCTTCTTCAATGATCGAGAACCTGAGGCTCGTAATGATCGCTAAGATGAAGAACCTCTGATTACCAGCAACCTTAATGATTACGAACCTGCGGCTACCAGTGACTTAGTGATCAAGGACCAAGCTGGTTTTCGAAAAAGGCTAATCAACAGCAGATAATATATTTGTTTTGTTCTCCAGTATTGAGTTACTTAAAGCCAGAGAGAGGAAATTATATTGTGCTTGCGTTGACTTTTCGAAGGTGGTGGGGCCTCCGTGGCTCAGTCGTTTAGAGCGCTAGCGCAGTACAATAACCTATAAGCCTCCCACCAATGCGGTCGCTTTGAGTTCAAGTCCAGGTCATGCTGGCTTCTTCTCCAGCCTTACATGGGAAGGTTCACCAGCAACTTGAGGATGGTCGTGGGATTCCTCCCACAATAATGCTGGCCGTCATGGTATAAGTGAAATATTCTTGAGTACGGCATAAAACACCAATCAAATAAATAAATAAATCTAAGGAGTTTGATCATTTATGATGAGCTGCTTTACGATCTAAATTATTGCACTATGAAACTGAAGGGAAGTTTTTTCGTTTTATATTAAATATAAAATCGTGTAGGCCTATATTACATAACGGAAGGATTTCCACAACGATTTGCATGCAACAAAGGTGTGGGTTAAGGTGAAAATTTATCGTCGCTCTTATTTGCTGTGTTCATGACGATTATTTTTTTTCCAGTTTGAGTGTAATGGGCTATCTTTTGATACACAAGGAGAGGAACTTGTGTATTAAGCGCCTTATTTGTTTTATTGTAATAGACAGTTACTTCAGACAATGCTAAACCTCCGTATATTTATACGGCTGTTTTATATAACCACTGAATAAAACCTAGAAGCTGAATGTAAAATTATTTAAATTATAGTACTTGGGTCTATAGTAATGAAAAATATCAATTTTAAATTTGGAGAGTATAATGTTTGACCCATAGATATCCATAAATATTAACGGTTGGTGTGCTAAAAAGCCTAGAGCATTTAACACCAAGAATGTCTGTTGCAGAATCTGCCAAACGTGCAGTGTTTCTCTTAGAATTAAACTGGTTTCTTCTCTTGTCGTACGTGGAAAGGTCCGCCAGCAACCCGCGGATGGTTGTGGGTTTCTCTCCGGGATCTGCCCGGTTTCTTCCTATAATAATGCTGGCCGCCATGTTCCGGCATGTAAGTGAGATCTGGGGCTTTGAAAATATTGATATGTTATTGAAAACATTCGTATAATTTTTAGAAATACACATTATATGATCTATGGAGAACTTTTGTAATGACAGTTACTTATTTTGTTAGATGCTAATTGAGGTTTTTATCAACATCGATGGATAGATTATATATGAGATATCTTCCAAAATTTAGGGATGAACAATGTTTGCCCACAACAAAAAGTATAAAGTAAGTACAAAGTGTGTTGTGTTACCTTATAGTAGAACGCCAATGTGCAGACACCCGACATGCCGCTCCACTGTCACAGCCACTGGACGGACCAAGTATCTGTGACATATAGCCATAGCCTTAAACAGTAAGCACAAAAGTAACAAGATTGTAATGTTTCGGGTCAATGCGTAATGGAGCTCAAACTTGTATTTATTTGTTTACGCATTGTTTCACTTAGCATTAATTTCACCTATTCGGTATCAATAGGACTTACGAGTAGACGAATGCGCGGTGGTCGGTGTGAACAACCGCTTTTCGATGTTCCTGACAAACCTTCTGACTTAAAGCCACAGCTGAACCAGTAAGGGATGGATTCGAGCCCAAGACTTCATTGGTCATGCAAGGGTCTATCAGTTGCAGTGAAAACAGTGCTTCAGGCGCGGAAGCAATGCAGCGAAACACCTCACTATTTTGATACCTTGACTTCAATGTACTTTTTTATCACTGCTAAACGTACGTCTAAGTAATGTAAGTGGCTTGGCAGAGATTCACTTTATTAGCCAATTGGAGTTTAATGTCCACTTCACAAATATTTTGGATAAATACAGATTACTTTCTTTTAAACGTTTCATACTTGAAACGTTTCAGTCGTGTATATAGACTTCAAGATAAAGCCACTTAACACATATCAACTTGCCTTGTTATATCTTGCGAGAAAATCTTACAAGGATTTGATTCAATTACAAAATGGAAAGTAAGCCTGATCAAATTAAGAAAGCTGGTTATTCTATATTCAGGTATTACCATAGTTCAATGTTCTTGTTTCTTACCGAGTATACGTTAACGTCTAGTCTCTGTGACTAGCGTTTCTCGTTCATGTGTCGCTACTCCTTAAACCTTGCTAATGCAACTGATATCATTCATTTCAAGCACTATCCACAAGTGAGCAAAACCGATTTATAGGGGAGAAGCAATAGAGATTTCCTTTCACACTTTATAGCGCAGTCAGTAGTGCTTTGTCCCTTTCAAACGTGCCCACCGTAATTGTTTGTAAATGAAAACATCAGCAGATATATTACAGTAAGTCTCTGATCCTATTAGATCGTACCATTAAGGCTGTTCAATAATGGTGCTAACAGTATTTACTGTTACCAATATACCAATAATGGGAGTATGGGGTCGAATAAAAAAATATGCCTGTATCATATTGGTAATGGCATCAGTCTGAGCTCTACACTTCTGGATGAAACTTCCTATTGTTTATATAAAGCGCTGAAATAAGAGAGCAATTCTGTAACCGCACAAGTAAGACGAGGGGGAGGGAGGGAGAGTCACATAAAACCATTTTGGGCTAAAGCCTATACTGATGCCTTCCTTACATATAGAACAAATTCTAAATAACATTTTTAGGCCAAAGACGACAGTCGCGTTGTGGAACAGCCCCCAGGAGTTGTCCTGTTCATCACTGATAGCAACGGGGCATAACCTAAAGTATGACTGGCAGTACAGTCCTCTGCAGTTATCGTGAGGCTACTGGATACCATTTCCATGTGGAAATCAAACCACATGCTTGAAATAACTCGGAGATCCGATCTCTCTGGGCCAGCAATCCCTAGCTAATTAGGCGAGAAATGAGTTCAAATGTCTGCTGATAGACCCAGAATTTCGAGGTCGATACGTGGTCAAAGGTTCTCAAGAGCTTGATTACCTACGTTGACCCTCGGCATATTTGTACCACATGTATGCATATGTTATGGAATCTCAGCAACTTCAGCCCAGATACAGTCATTTATCAGGCGGATCAGAAAACTTCAGAGGTTGACGAAGTTATATTTAATTACAATTAAAGACCCCCCAAAACTTTTTATGAATGAATCAGTTTTGGGAATTGTCCAGAAACTGTAGGTCTCAACGTCAAGTTTTTGAACAGCAGAGAACAGCACCCTTGTTTCTGCACAGATTTAAAAACTGACACAGTATATATGACGTACGATAAGAAACTAGATAATAACCGAAACGTACACATTAGATTTTTTTATACTTGACTACTGCGAAACGAAGCGTTTCATAACAGAGACGAATGACATGTTACTCTCCCACTTACGCCTCAGGTTAATCCTTTTAGAAATTTTGAGACGGAAGACATTCGTATCCAGTAAGTAAATCCCTTTCCAATGTTTTCATGCGATTGTTTATTAAATGTGATGACAACACAACATTTGAGTTATTCTGTAACAGTGAAGTGTAAAAAAGTGCAATAACCACCACTGCATTTTTTAACCTAATTCTGTTTCAGCCATGACGCACGTGATAGCTTCGCAGAAGTTGCTACCTTTCAAGCATTAAATTCAGCCGGAATAAAATATCGTAAATGAGGTAAATTGAGAAGAGGCAGCATTTCATCGGTTATCTCTGGCCAATTGCAGGCTATCACACTGTCCTCGATACTCTGGCTTTACTCCCTATGCTGTAGTCCCTTATACAGGTAATCAGGACGAAGCGTCTTGTGTGTAGCATGAATCAGGTCCGGACAGAAGTGACGGGGTTCGTATCCTGTGTGGAATAATCAACGGCTCATCACATGGAAACCGTCTCGGAGGAGACACAAACACAGTGACAATATTTTCCCTCCGCAATTGATTAAAATACACAGAGCAAAATGTCTTAGGGCCCATTCAAGGATTAATCACAGGGTAAATATCAATACCAGACATGCATTTCTTCTTAATAATTCATCTGGCGAACCCATGGAAACTCATGATTTCACGCACCCGCGGCAAGTTAAATCAAACCCGTTGAAAATGGCCTGGAGAATAGGACTTATTGTATGCTACATCTAGCTTGACAACAACTTCAGTACTTTGTCTTGGATATTTTTCACACAAATGCTTCAGGAATGAAAACTGAGTGAATATTGTTGTTTTGTACTCTCCAGCCAAATGCTTCTCGAAAGAAAATTGTGTGAATATTGACGTTGTGTACATTTTTATTGCATCCATGTCTTTGATGCTTTCAACCCTTCACATTGGTCGAAAACGACTCAGTCATTTCACCCCTTGAGGCTATGAACTTCATGTATTCACATATGTAGTCATATATGTACTCTATCAGTTAAAGAAAAATAAATAACAAATAAGGAGCCGGCAATCGATGAAAATTTAAGGCCACCTTAATTAATGAGAATTATGGCGCTGTCTGTTTCCGAGTTAAAGAATATATTTCTTGTTTCCTTATGACTGTCGGCTCTGTTCTATTTAGCGAGTTCAATGCATTGGCCAGAGAGCACGGAGCTTCACAAGAAAAGTTTCCAGGCGTCTAGGTTGTTTATGTAGTTCTGAGTCGCGAGTAAATCATGGATTACCATATTTACAGTGTAGTGTCTGAGAGAAAGAAACGATTTACCCTAGTCTCGTTGAAGTCCAAGACTGGTAAGAAGATATGGACGTCAGTTGTTGACTTATGAAGATGTCAATGACAACAGTGAGCAGCATTGATTCGAGCGCCGTGGAAAGAGTTCATGCCGAGAACTGTATTGACTGTGGCCATACCAATTACTGTATGCAAATAATGTATTATCTGAGAGCAATCTGTCTTGGAAGATTTGGGATCTGTGAAAGACTATCTGACTTTCTGGTCGCTGCAACTCTAATACGATCGACCTGTGTGAACCGAGCTGGTATGGCACTGTTGTTACTGGTCTTCACAGATATGCACAGCTGTGAAGCTGGCTTCCTGCAGCGATAATCAAGCCAGATACGGCCTTTAGACCATCGATAATGTCAACGTATGAATGCAGACGAACGTGGACGTAACGATTAAAGGAGCTCCCAATGTTAGAGCTGTCACACTCCTGCACATGACATTGGCGTTGATTCATCTGTATGTGTTTTACTTCGTTACTGGTCATCTCAAATCAATTTCCAATGACCACTTCACCAGACGTATTTGCAATCTCGATAATTCAATACATGTTATCGTGTTAGAACCTTAATAATGGTCAACGTGGTTGTGCGTTCAGACATTCATTGGTAACGTTCTTATGGGTATCTTATGTTACTTGACAAATATGAGAGCTATACATCAAAATATATAGCTATATATGCCCGGTGCCTTTGGAAGCACCCGCTCGAATAGCGCAGTTGGTAGAGAGTCCGCTTTCGGACGGGGAGATCTGAGTTCAAACCTGGGTCGGGTCACCAAAGACTTTAAAAAAATGGTACATCCTGCTTCCTCGCTAGGTGCTCAGTAGAGGGTGGACTGGTCGGCCCGGTGTCAGCATAATGTGACTGGGTCAGGGGGCTTGATGGGTGTCTTCGGCAAGTCGTCTCTGTGAGGCAGCACCAGATAAAAGATACGGTAGAAATCCATCCTGCACCAAGAAGACACCGCCTCAGTATAAGTGAAATATTCTTGAGTAGGGCGTTAAAAGTAACGTTAAATTCAAAGAAACAACTCAACATTATTCATACTGTATTTAAATTAAAAATGTTAACACTTTCCGTTTGCTTTCTGTAACACACGTAAACCATATAGAGGCGTCCCATGTCGATAATAGCAAGATCCATTTCCAGACAACCTAAACACCAGCTTCTAAAGGAATATATAAGAAATAATAAATACAAATAACGAATAATGCTGGTAACGAGAAAAGCAATCAACAGTTTTCAAGTGATGCCAGAAAAATGTTCGATTTTCTCTGCATGAAATTCGATAATAAAACTCGTAGTTCGTGAATAATTTCCACGTCAAATATAAGTAGAGGTATCTTATATCTCACTTTGATTACAACTGTTCATAAAAGCATCCTGTCGATGTTATAAAAATGAATGGTTATAGAGCCCTTTAGGCCCGAGTTGAGCGAAATCAGATACAGCTAGGACACAGATCGCCAGAAATATGCACGACCCAATATTACTATCAAATACGGATTATTCTCAATTTTAAATTCGAAAATATCATTTTTGACATGAATACAGCGTGAGAGGAGATCCTGGTAATCCTTGTGCAGACATAGATCCAGTTACGACTACAATGTTGTCTCCTTCAAATCCAAGTGGGGTGGATAGACTTTTTCACCGACTTCGCAATATGGGATTTATTATTAAAGGAAACGATTAAATGACTAACCCATGAAAAGATTACTTTTTGATGATTTCTTCATATATTGATATGAAAATAGGTACAGGTCTGACAAAAGATATGTGCAATACATCTACCCATACTAAATTGTATTGCCAAATTTCACACAGATACTATTTATGAGAAATTCCAACAATTTACTGAACTAGGAAACTTCCCATTAATGGAAACCTTTATAAAGAGTAGCGGTAAAGAGAACTTTGTTGCTTTCGGCGCTAACGTAGCAGTGACCTACTTATGTGAACACTGATACAATTAACGAGAAAGTTCTGTCAACTAGATCTTGGTGATGAATGGTAATTTAGGGAGTAGGGAAAGCCCAGCTGATATGATATGCTGAACGTCCAAGTTTTCCGTAAGACCTTTTGCGTTCTTAAGGATCCACGTGCAGTTTGAATTTTTTCGGATTTTTTTCGAAATGGCACAACAACACATATTGGAAAATACCTTTACTTCTCTGTTTTGGTACTACAAATTTTGTTACTACAACTTATTGAACCCTGAAAAAAGACTGTCGCAAATTTTTCGACCGATTTTTGCTTGCGAATGGTACATACTCGCTCGAGTTCTAATAATAATACGCATGTATGCTTGTTTTTTGCTGGCATGTAAAGAAAACACACGTGAACTTTACACTTTTCAATTCTCATAGCCCATTCAAGTCTCTCTGTTAAAATCTGTCTATTCCATAGCACGTTATAAGAATCTGACACTTCCGTGTCTCAAAAAGTCGCACTATTTCGTCACTTTTCGAAGATAAACAAATAATTCAATGCCTTGCCGACATTCACACTTGGCTTCTTTATATTGGCTGCTGCAATATCTCCTTCCCAAAGCGTCATTCAAACACGTTACATGTGTTACGAACCTCGTCCTTAACATATTGTTTTATATCTTTATTTTTTTCACTTCTGTTTGCCCTAACCGGGTCAGTGTCGAACCTACACTTTCCCTCTGTGCACGTTATAGCCTGCACTCGAGGCTTCTGTGTTTATGAGTTTTGAATCATTGTGCATAGAACCTACATTAGGGAAAGATGTACTTATGTTGTAAACATGTTTACGATCAAACGATCCAGAATTTCCTTTGTGTTAGCCTATAAATATAAGCAACTTGGAAGGATTTTGCTGGGTTTGGATGTATCGGCTTTCACGCCATTCGACACATGTCAATTTGTTCTCCATTTTTCTGTACGTAGTAATTTGTGAGCTTGTGTTTCGCCACGTTAGTTATCTGAGACGTTATTTTGGATCTTTATCGCTCAATGTCACATTGTGCGAGTACGTCGATTTAATCCCAGGTTACCCTGAAAGCTACTTTGTGTATATTTTCGAGAGGACTGAAACATACATCGTCAGCTGGGCATCACGTATGCTATTGTCAACCCGTCCGCCCTGGGAAGTTGTACCTTGGCAGGGAATTTGTTATAAACCATCGCCGGCATACCATGCCCACTGCTGTTTGTCACTGGTCAGCACTGTCATCCTTCGTTTGGAGAATTCCCGTGGACTGTGAATTCCGTATTTACGTGGAATTATTCGAAAGCCGAAATATTCCATCCGGATTTGGAAACTGTCATCAGTAAGAAACTGTATAATGGTAATTATCTGTATTGTTTTTGTACATTGTTGTCAGTTATACTATTTGTCAGCTGGCGATGTATGTTTCAGTCTTCGGAAATATACACGTGTCTCTAATTTTCAGACATTTTCTGCGCCCCCAGAGCCACTAACAAAAAAATTAACACATAGTTGTCTAGTACAGTAGTTCCGGGGATCGTGGACAAAGAAGTATGAATGAAAACAAATAAAGCCGATTTGAACTCCAAACGGCTAAGTGTCGGGGCCATCGGCCTATCACTAGAAGACGAATTAAGGCTAAAAATACATTTATCCTGAATACAGAGCCTCGAAACCCATGTACACAGATAGGAGAAAGACTGCATTTTTTGAAATATACGGAAATTAAACTCTACGAAGCTTATTCTATCCATATATTTGGTGTATATATATATATATTACTTATCACGGAACACGGAGGTATGGTCTGTATTTCTTCTGAGACCCCAGTGAAATGCTTTTCAAAACGGTAATTTGATTTTCTTTATAATATTTCAAGTTTTTTCAGTTGCCGCGGAAGGTTGTTTCATTTTGTGGGGCCAGATAATTTATGGAGACAAAATGATAAATTTGTTTTGAAAGTTGATGTAAGGAAGTCGAAAGTTGAGCCCTATGGTGTTATCATGATGTAAAGCATTTTGTCGTACAGATATAGTAAGAAAAACCGGGAGGGATGTCAAATGGACGGTAACAAACATGTTTATGAAGACTAGAGTCAAAATTAAGGAAGTGCAAAGAAAAAATGTGCTAACCAACAAAATTCGGCAACGTGTGATCAAGAGGCTGGAGAAAAGTTGAGCTTTCGAACAGCTCGTTTGAACAATTTTTCAGCTTGAATGTTTGATACTGATGTTTTCCTTGAATCTGGGCCTGATGGAGCACAGATACATATATAACTCTTCTCAAGTACTTTTTTTGCAGCAAAGAATTATATTAATGGGAGGATAACATATTTCTTGCAAAGTTACATTTTTCCAGGCTATTATGACTGCAGATGGTGTCTTTTACCTTTTATTACCAGGTTTCACTGGGCATTGGGAGTAGATGCTATTACACTTTCTAGTTTAGTCTAAGTTATGACGTATTTCCTAATTGAGACCATTACTACCTTTTCGCTCACATGTAAGTTGATCTTTCTCAACCTTCTAGACTTTGAACCCGTCATCTTTAATGCTTTTCTTCTACTTCTCAGTATTTTTCACAATTTCTACATTTCCTGTCAAAACATATTAGTATGGTTAATAAGCGAAATCGTAGGATTTACAGTCACGACTATATGCAGCAGATATGTATTCATCAATCGAAAACTTTTTATGGTTTTGGAGTAATGAAAATTTTTAAAAGCCTCTGTGAAGGTGTATCAATAAGAAATACACGGCGCTTCCTTGCGAGTGAAATACTGGATACAAGTTTGACAACTTTAGCCTCCTTCAGAATCCCCTGAATGTTGATCAAACTTATGAGTCTCTCTTGGACAGTTTTAATTCACTAGGCAAGGCGAAGAAGTCGAAATCTCGCTATTTCATGCAAGAGACTCTAAACAACATCTGGAACACCGATAGCACACCATCACGCAAATTAACGGAATTTGCAAGGCACTGAATTGTAATGTGATCATGGATGCCCAATCCGTTAAACGTTCTCCGATCATAACTACAGTAGCTGAATGACTATGGGTTTACGCCACATCGGGAATTTCTCAGCCATATCGTGGCGATCTGTGGTAAGAGGTATTCTGGAAACAAAAACTTGCTGACTTCGTGATCATGAACGTTCAGTGCGTTAACTATTCTCCGATCATGGCTTCAGTAGTTCCGTTCGGATGATATCTATGGTGCAAGGCCTTTTCAAACCAAAACTGCTGACTTTGTGATCATGAATGTTCAATGCGTTGACTTTCTCGGATCATGGCTATGGCAGTTCCGGGAGGACTGAAATACTAAAAACTGTTGACTGTTCCAGTCGTGGGCTTTGAAAACATCACTACTTTTTTCTGTTTTTGTCGTTGTGTTTCTTCAATTCTGAGAAACCACAAATGAGTAAGAGCGCTTCATTGCTATTGATCGATAAACTTGTGTCATGACACATAGTTTAGACTCATACTGAATTCCGGCCACTTGTGTGGGAGAAGAGATGTGTGGACAGACAGCCGAGGACAGGAAAAAAACAATAGTGCCTGTGAAATCCAACCGGAAAAGAGTTATCCCATAAATGATGTATGGCACCAAGTGAGGATAGGATGAAAAAACAATTTTGCCCTCAAGAGAAAAAGGTTTTTTGTCTTTATCAAAGCGTGAGGGCTGTCGCATGCAGGCGGCATGTCCCAGACTTCTGCATCAATAACTGAATCCTCCGACGGCTTCTCCGTCGCCATGTCAGAAAAGCTTAGAGGGACCAAGAACAGTTGTCGCAAGTGAACACACTAAGTTAGAGGTCACACAAATGCGTCTGTACGTGAATTCAGACTGAAGAATCTATAGTTACTTCATTTAATTCATTATTGTTTAACGTCTCAACCACGAGTTGTTTACGTGTAAATAAGTTTTTAGGTGGATGTGTGCGGCGTAAACCACAGACTTTTGGCCAGTTTTTCACAAACTTTTCTGACAAACATGACGCACAGGTATGTATACCATCCTGATGGGGGACAACTGATCTTTTACAAAAGTTAGACTGCGCAAAGGTAGAATTTTTAGTCAAATGCTAAGGCCTAACGAACATTCAGCTTGGAAACGTAGGTATCCCCTGTGCAAGACCGGGACTGAACCCAACCTGTCATCGCGATTGAAGCCCGATGCTAACATTGGACGTGTGCACTTCAGCCCGAGCTAGGCCATTACTGCAGACCGGAAGTCACACGGTTCACGTGGATTGTTCGCTTTGCTGCCATCCTGGATTTGGCTGATAAACTTATTTGTAAGCTAGCTTATGATGCAATGTGTCAACATAGCTTGCCGGGGTGTTCGATCTGATGCGTTTTAATACCATTTTCAGTGAGCATCTAAAAGTCACATTCTTGGAACGGTTGTGCTACAAGAGTAAACAAGTGATAAGTCAGTTAATCGGAGTATATGATGGAATCACTTGGATTCATTTTTAGGACGGAAATATTGTTGAGCACGACGTAAAGCCCAAACAAACATACATGCATCAACCAAGACTGCAAACGGAATCTTCACTAAGTGATAGCAGTTTTCCCTGTACACAAATGGAAATGACCCACAGCCCGTAATACCCTTAAACATCATTGTGCATTCCACGCTTATGGTTTATTAAGAAAGTTTCATTTTCTTTTCAGTTTGTATGCCCAAATAAAATTATGTGTGGAATATTAATTTAGATAAATAATATGTATAAATACCGTAATCATTTAGATAAATAGTATCCAGGTAAACGAACAAATATTACCCGCCCGTTTCATTCAATCTGTATTATTTTCAATGTTATGCATTATATTAATTTCACATATCCATACAATTTAATATGTCTTAATGTATAAATACAATATATATATATATTCTAAATACAATATGGTTAATCCCTTTTTTTTGTGTCGCATATGAATGTTTTGACAGATGTTCAGGTTACATCATTGGATTTCATTTGAGTGATAGCTGTTTGACCTTATGCTCACGGACATATCACGACGGTGGCCCGTGACATGGGTGAAGAGAAAAACTGAAGAACATCCGCACACAGATTTCACCCGCAGAGCTATATCAATTTGTATACGACATTCGTGAAAGGCAAGTAATATCCAATGAACGTGAATGAAACGGTCCCAAGAGCGATGTCCAGTTATTGATGCAATCAACACGAAACATTACAGCATGAAGTGTGAAAAAGCCAGAACGGTGACGACAGTCTAACAGTTGGTTATTTTTCTCACGTAACTGATGAAATCCAGTCTCTTGCTATAGTTTTACTCTTACTGTGGATATAAATGCTGACATAGTAGCAAACTTACACCGTCCCTGGTGCTAGAACCGTTGCAGAATTAGGTAAAATAAAACACTGAGATGTCAGTTATGCCCGAGTAAAGTGGAGACAAGATAATCCTGGTTGTTAGCTTGTCCAAATATTCTGAGACATGACAACACGGCATTCTGGTGAACTCTAGATCAGTGAAGCCCAATAAATTGAAATTGACATCAACGTATTTTTTTACCCAACTCTGTATCCGGTGCCTAGAACGTCCTCCTCGAGGTCGGGAGAGCCAGGACCAATCCGAGGTCGGATCATATCATACTTGTTGCTTCCTGGCTTCCTGGCTTAGCGCTCACCTAAGAGTAAGGATACACGACTGATCGGCCAGTGTCTTTGACAGGATGTTCCAGTGGCGGCGGCATATTGAAGACATGAACTAACCCTGCCACAAGAAGACAGTATATGACATATGTAACCTTTAAATGAACAGTTGAATTGCAACCCTAACTGAGGTAAACTAACAAGTGACAGGGTTTCACTGGTTAATAGTAACCATTTGCCAGCTATCACACCGTCGTCACTGCTCTGGTTTTACCGTCTCTGCTGTAGTCTTTTGTAATGTATCTGAATCTCGCTATCAGGACAAGTTCTCCTATGTTCATGTAATGTATCTGAATCTCGCTATCAGGACAAGTTCTCCTATGTTCATGTAATGTATCTGAATCTCGCTATCAGGACAAGTTCTCCTATGTTCATGTAATGTATCTGAATCTCGCTATCAGGACAAGTTCTCCTATGTTCATGTAATGTATCTGAACCTCGCTATCAGGACAAGTTCTCCTATGTTCATGTTTATGTATCGCAGACACAGTATGATTTGGTCCCTTCATTTCATTGAATTGAGCCAATATATAGTGTGAAAGTGTTATTACCATCTGTTTATTGGATTTTGTAACAATTTATACCAGTTAGATGTACATTAATTAACAGAAGCTCATATTACCCTTCTTAGACCCCGAATCGAGCCATATACTAGACCCTAATAGACAACATTGGTACGCCTTCATACCAACACGACAACGGTTATGCCGATTTTATCACAAGGGAGATTTTCAATTCAGTTTCAATTCTGACATTATAAATTACCTTACTTATAAAGTACCACTAGTGATACCTACAGAAACTACTGTATCAAGGATATTCCATCTAACTCCTTCGGTTCACTTTTACTTTCTTACATTCCTCTTTATATAACAGTATTTAATTCCGACTAACACCGGTCTACGGGTATTGTACACATCGTGTTACCGGGAAATAAAATCGCCGCGTTCAATATATCAACATTTGCTACCAATGCGAGACTGAAGTAATATTTTGATCAACGATAACTTATAAATTAGACGGTAAACCGCCTGGGTACTGACCTAAAATTTATTCCCCCAGAACATTGTCTACGCCTTTCTGTCATCAGTGAGAACTCATGAGTGCTTTTCATTGCATTAGTCCACCCTAATATATATACGCTCTTCTGGTGTTCAGTGTTGTTTTGGACATTCTTCAGCATGGCGCTCCAGTGAGACAGTGGCATGAACACCGTGCCACTACGACAGGAACCTTTCAAGGAGATGGCGTCCAGAAAGGTCAGAAATATTTCTGAAAGAAGCACAGCGAATAAACAAACAAATATACTGAACTGCGTCCTAGCTGCTCCTGTCAGTGCAAGCCCGGTTGCCTAGTTATCCTGCATGTGCTCAAACCAGCCCTCTGATGCCGTACAAACAGTTCTACTAAATGAGTCAGAGTATGTGATTCCAAGAAAGTTTTGTCCAAAATGATATGAGTAAAAGTCACGGCGGCTGGCTGTGTCAAGAGACCCTCTGCGATTGCTGCGTTGAATCTGACGCTCTGGCCATCCCTACAAATCAATCGAGCAAAGGAGATCGAAGAACCAATAGAAACAATACCTGGCAGACCCGGAGAGGCCATTGGAAAGCCAAAGCTTGACTGTAACTCCGACACCAGCACATTACTTGATAAAGCAAACGAAATCAATAGCCTATAGTGGGGCGCTGGAGACAGGATGGGGGCGATTCGCGCGCTCTCTGCAGCGCTGCCAAGAAACGAGCTGGCCTTGGACAACGTGCAGCTCTCTGGGGCTCGGTCGGCGGGTTGATGTTCTCCGCGTAGAATAGCTTGATGAACACACCAAGGACACCTTTAATATCGCGATATTGTCAGCCGGGCTGTTCACGGAAGTGCATAACACTAAACCTGAAGACTACATTAAACGGATCGGCATGTTTCTCGTAAAGCTTTCAACCATATTTGTTTTCTGAGTTGAAGAGCTACATCGTCAGCGCCAGGCAATGAGCTCGCCCTGTAGCCAACAGAGTTCGTGGCAACACTCGGCTAGATACACATACATGACCAATAAATATAAAGACAAATATATATAAAGAAGCCTAGAACTAAGGAAAACCAGACATACATATACACCGCAAGAAGACGTGGACATATGGACGTTTTTATTGCACAAAATCCATTTGAAGCATTTGATGTATATATTTTAAATGAGGTGATATTACCCAAAAAAATCCAGATGTTCAAACGAATACTTATTGTCGATGTGGATCTAGACAGTTCTGGCTAGTTAGAGCCAAGGCTTGGTGAAGGCCAGCCGATCATGACTGTAACCCCTACTTTTGTGCATTTCATTGAAGAGGAACCCGTAAAAGAAACTGGAACTGTTGATCTGCCAGAAGCCGAACGCCGAGGCAACGACAAGAGAATTATGTTGATTGGTGGGTAGGGAAGTACATGATGATCACGTGACAGCAAAGCCAACCTCGTCCTGACGGAATTCTCAGTGTAGATCTTCTTAGAGGATGGGATTACAGGGAATCATTCATACCGAGCTGTCACCAGAGTTTCTGATTGAAGAGTCCCGCATAATAACCTTCAACGTTCCCGTGGAACCTCTACCGCTCTCTTCACTAGGTTTAATATCAAACAACGGGAATGATGTGTGTACCTTGGTTTACATGAAACATTACTTTGTCACCTGTTAGTTGCCAGTGACTCTTACATGGAATAGTGTCGGATCTATTTTACCGGTCTCAGGAGTTGCACTTATAAGGTAAGTCTGTTGTATTTTCCTCGACAATGATTTGTCATGCTGCAAGTTACATCACCTTGAGCTACGGCAAGTCTAATAGACAGTAGAGTGAAAGACAGCATCAGATTCGTTTCTTACTGTGTTATTATCCATTGGCAAGCTCGTGGATCTTTCCGTGTTCATCACCGTTGTGTTTTCCTTACCGTAGTCTACCAAAATGACAGATACAACGTAAGGTCCAGGTAGGTGGACTCTGGCCTTCTAAGCACCTCCAGCCACAGACAAGGTAATCACGTTGGATAACTAGTAAAGAACGAAAGGATTGCCCTGAGATGGCACGGGTTAATTAGCTGCATTGTTCACTTCCAACTGGATGATTTCCATCCGGGAATCAGACTACGGCTTCTCATCTGGTAATTACAATGGGCACAGAACCAAGAACGACAGACAACATGGTCGGGGCATCATTCAATTCAAAGTACACATTGCTGCGAAATAGATGTAAGGCCAAATTCATCGTGGAAAAACAAATGGGAGCAACATGTTAATTACGTTTGAAAGAATATAGCATTTACAAAACTTAGAGGTAGTTTGCCCACAAGTGAGGTTTCTGGCAGTGAATATGAAACATATATGGACATTCACAGTCATGTAGCAACAGGACAAGGCTGTGAGCATTTAAATGTGATAACGAAATGTGCTATTCGTCTTCTCCCAGTTAACACCAATAGCCTCATTAACTTTTCTGTTATATCTGTCGGTTTATGAGTTAATTATATCTGTGTGAAATGACAGCATTTCCCTGTCTCCAAACGACCAATACAACCCGGGCATTTTGTAGGCTGCGTCATGCAGTGATTTCAATGTGGATTACTGGAGTGGGGTATCAATTATTCATATAGTTGTCTCTTCAAATTAACATTTGATAATGCCACTGATGATATACAAGCTAAAAAAAATCTCAGCAAATTTTTCATCCGTAGGCCTAAATATTAATTCATCATAGCAATACTTCGCCATGTTTTCACGATATTTTATTGGATGTTTCATAGAAAACGATGCGCACAGGGTCAAGGGATTAACGATATCTGCTTGGTGGTGTAAGTTTCTCTGCCGTTGAATATTTCTATAAAGTACTGAATAGTTGTACCGAGACAAACATACTGAAAATTGTCTATATGCCTAAGGGTTATTTTTACATTTCTGAGTTGGTGTAATCAAAATGTATATATTCATTGCTGCGGGCGGCAGAAACATCGTGTTGCTATGGTGATCAAATAGTGTCATTAATCGCCTAGTACGTTGACTGCTGTATAACGGGGTTGATTATGAACAAATTGCAATACATTAGTGGTGGTAATGTGTTATACTCTACAACACGGATACTGTAAAAATGCAACATTTTAAAATCATTTCCTGTCCTATTTTACTATAATTTAGTTGTTTGTATAAAAATATCATGAGTCATATGTTAAAGGGGGTGTTTTAACATAGGGACAGAATACAAATGGCTGGCTATAAGGAGCTAAACGGACAGAACCAGGTAGCGATTGTTTTATACAGTGACATTAGGCTAATTGAAAATAAAGCTACTCTAAGTAACAATGTTAACAGTGGGAAGATTTTAGATAACGTTTAAGTAAGAGGCATCCGCTGCGTTACAACTGTTTCTGTTTTGTGTCAAATCAAGTGTTCAAATAAATAACGGAAATAATGATTGCTGAAGAGTATCAACCTGAATGAATAAAGTACAAACTCCGTTGACATCACAGTGTTTTAATATTGTCCCAACGGTTTACAGATACACAGGAAAAACATGAATTTGATACAGGCAAGGGGTTTCCCAAGCTCCGTTAGTGTACGTCAATCGAAAGCGATGAATGTTTTATGAGACGATGCTTTTATACAAGGTAGACACATCGTTGGTTTTGTTTAGCCATTGTTTAGCCTGTTTCAGCAAAACGGCATATCGTAGCATAAAAAGGTCGAATGTGGACAAAAACTATCACAGCTGTGTCATTGGAATCGGTTATTGCTGATGACATTCTGGAGGTGAGGTGACGCTAGAGACGGAAGCCAGGTTACAGACTTTGTACTCAGCGGGTTCACCAACAAGGTGAATCAGACCTAATCATTGCCAATCAAAGGTACCTTTTTGTTTTAAACAAGAACCATTTAGAAGCCTTAGTCGGGGACCGCTTCAAAGTTTAAATGAACAGGGACATTTTTATCCACACCACTTGTGCAGCTTTAGGCCATTGGTGGCAGACAGATAAGCACGGGACGTTTTGTGTCAGAAAAGAGTTGACAGGATTTCTTTTACAAGCTTAAGCAGTCTGAACTTGCTTCATTTTCACTGGATTTGTCAGTGATGGCATCTTTCTAATTTTGTGCCATACAAATGCTGAAGACAGCAAAGGCTTTGGCATGTTAGGAAGTTACAAAAAAATTACCAGACCTTAATCATCAAAGATTAAAAAAAAATATGTATATTAACAGGTCTGAAACAGTATCTTTGTATAATGTTGTTATGAATAAATCTGTGGACTAAGTGTTCCAACATACTTTGGCACCGGTTACATTGGCCAGCACCAGGCAGAAGGAATGTCTTCCTTCGCGGGACAAGGTATATTTTAATTAGACCACTGACAGTGATGTAGCCTAGATGTAAATGACACAGCCTAGCCACCTGTGGGCAGTGGTAGGTGTGCATCAGGTAAAGCTTTGTCATTAACCAACGAACAACACACGGGAACATCACAACAGATTGCCATGGCAACAACGAAGTCAACTGGTTTACCGCGTTGGATTATAAAATCCCTTTTCTGGCTTTTACAGAGATGAAATTAAATCGGCTCATTACTTGAATCTATCTCATCGTCGGGAAAGCGTTGTTACCATGGAAACTACATAAAGCCCGTGTGATGTACGTGTTTACTAAGGTAGCCACGTAGATTTGCCTGTAATGAGGCAGCCTTTACCGGTCCATGACATTTTCACTTATCACCGGGATCGAAACTTTCCCGCTGTCCTCGATACATGACGCCAAAATTAACCTGGAAAACACACGCGCGTCTGTGATCATTTGGCCTTATTCCTCACGGACAACATCATTTTGCAGTTCCTTTGATCTTTGTGACCTCCATGATACATATCTAAAGGCCAAAGTTCCAAAATGATCAAGTAGAGATGGTATCTGTTTCTGGTAATACTATCTGACTTTTGTTACACGGAGTTACTGACTTTCTTCCAAATTATTTTCAGATGACTGAAAACAAAAACTCACGTAGATCGTTTACCATTGTTGTAAATGGTACAGATTGTTATCTTTTCTGTAGCTTCAAACTCATTACTATGTAGCCCGATATAATATTTTATGACATTACCTCCACCCTAGATTCGAGCCCCGTAATGTGTGAATAATTGTTAAATTATGTGGTATTGTCTTTACAGTGAATTCCAATCTGAAACCGTATGTATTAATTTCATGCTGTCTTGTGTTGTAAAATTTGTCTGTAACTTTTTTATTTAGTTGATGTAGTTCTTTCCCCACGCCTTACTTAAAAACTATTCATTTCTAGGATAGCCGCCAGGTTTATGAAAACGTGAAAGAGGAAACCTCCAAACTTCTCTATCTACCTGGTAACTGTTCTTATTTAAAGCCACGATTAAACCTGCTGAATTCGGACATATTCCATCAGCCGTAAAAAGCGACAGCATTGGCGAGTGGCTCCTAAATAACTGCGTTCTCCTAGCGCACTAACCCCTCGGCCACGCAGGCCCCAGTACATTTTGTTCACTGAAAGCAGAGTTTTACCTGGCAACAATTACCTGAGACAGCCACCTGTATTAGTAGTTTGGCACCATTAGTAGCAAGCAGTCTCGAACATGGCATGTATACACGAGAGGAATCGTTCATCTCGTCGATAGGATCGCTGCAATTGCAAACGATTTATTGGCTAAAATTACAGTTCTTGTCAAAATGTCATGAATCTTCAACTACACGAATAAAGTCAGATGTGAAATTGATCGAATGACCACGGGACACAGAAATAGTTTCTAGCGTTTATGGCTCAAGAAATTCCCGAAAAGCTTGACAAGTGGTGATATACTGTGTTTGAATGCACACTGAAAATATTTCGGCAACGAAAACTTCTTTGATATAGTCAATGTCTTAGACTTAGATGAGTTCAGACCTGTCTTGATGCCGGACCAATACATTTAATTACTGTCCATTAACGGCCTGGAGGAAAATCGAGATAAATCACCGCTTGCCCGTCCTTTGTCTGCCAGACAATCCTACATCATGGTCAAATATCAATCAGTGGCAGGTAATTGGGACATCTCAAGGGGTTAACCCTCTTACACCTGAAGACCTTTAGCAGACTTGATGTCTGGGCATTGAACCACAAAGACTTATATCCTGGATGATCAGGGCAGGTGATTACGGGGTGGCGAAATGAAGGTATTAGCCAGTGTATCGGTACTACTGTTATAGGCAGCATTTTACTGTATGGGGATTTAGGTTATTCAGCTTTTATGAGGACGACTTGATTTATGTGTGACATCCTACTCCAAATATTGATGATAGCTAGGGGAAAAAAAGCAAAATAAAGGCTAACTTTGTGTATTCATTTTAAGTAGATAAGAATGTATATTCTCTTAGCAAGAGTTTTTTTATATTCCTTTTTTCTGCATCTTGTCTATGATGTCATCAGTAATACCACTGCACTGATCCGCAAAGACCGACACGTTGTGAAGCGAGATTTATTTTGGTATTGCTTTTCCGTGATAATGTTTATTTATGGACCAGGGCAATCGTTTTAAGAGGCTGTCAAGGACTCAGTTGAGACGCAGAACTGTGCATGTTTTGATGAATACGATCTGTATGTTCCCAATATCACTTCTGGTCCTCCAAAGTAACCTAACTCCCACTAACACCCCTTTTTATGCGCATGCTAAAATAAAATCCTAAAGGATTTTACACGCGTGTTTTTTAGCTGTGTCGTTTGAATGTGGCCATGGACTGGTTGTTTCATGCATATGGGCCTTATCCGGAAAGATCCTCTCTGAGTCATTGTCTTAACTTTGGGAAAAGGTAGCTTTAAAATAACCTTGTGTTCTGGCCTGCTCGCAGTTTACCAACATCACTGACTGTACGCCTATATACGAACCAAATCCTCGGTGCCTTGTCCAACAGACACTTCCTATTTTCTTATTATGCTGTTCCTTCGGTAGCCATGGCAACCGCCCAGTGATTGTTTGAGTTTTGAACAAAATTCGATATATGGGTACTAGGAGACTTGGTTGATGTGGCAGCCCCGTCCACACTATGGCCAGCTTCGGTGTTCCGGACAAGTGCTTCCTCCGGAGGGCAACCTACAGTTAAATAATACTTATGCCTGGTGTTCAACTCTTCGTGGTCAAAATACAAATATCCTAGGGTTTATTGTCAGTCGCTTCTCACGATTTGTCCGGAGAACTTTTATTAGCCTCCCGCAACGGTAGATAGAACTTTATTGGGGCGGACGCCTTGAGTGGGGTTGAAGATCAATAAGCTGGGGTACTTTATGAAATTGGGTCCAACTCCATAAACCGGGACTTTACACTCTATCTGAAACCACCCGTCAGAGTGAAACCACCCGCCAATCAATCTTGTCTTGAACTTGATTATTAAATATTCGGTCCGTCCAAATATAGTACTGTATTCCAATAAGATGTCTTGTTCTGTCCAAATATAGTACTGTATTCCAATAAGATGTCTTGTTCCACCCTTCGCTTGTAATATGTATTCTAGATAAATAGGAGCGGTGTAGTCAACGTAATTACTGTTATATAACATGCGAATAATCCCATACTTCCCCATGTCAGTGTTATAATCCATACAGATATCCCTTACCATTACACTTTATACAGTCATCTTTACCAAATCGGTATCGAACACAGGAGCCTACTAACAGTCTCACACCAATGTTGTTTTTCACAGATGCAGTTATAAGCTATCGATATATTTGATACTTGTGAAGTGATTGGTCGAGGAACTACTGGTTTCTGCTGAAGATTCCTTCGTCTTCAACCATTGAGATTGCAGGTTCGAATCTGGCTTCCGCTGGTTTGGTATTTTCTTCGAGTGTGAAAATCCGGATACCTGGTGAAATGCAGTAGTTCTCTGAGAGAAATATTCGTTAAAATAGCGCCCAACATATTTCAAATAAATAAATAAAGAGAAAAATATTCTCGTACCAGAATTAGTGTCCATCATCACAGAGAGACACCAGAGATATATCTCATCCTGTATTCTTCACGTCATGGTTTTCACTTTGGGATAAGGTAGCTTTTGAAATCTATGTCATCATTGTCATGCCATCATTATAATCTGGATGGTGATCTGAGCGTAATCGGTGCAATCCGCGCGTACATCAAGAATCAGATTATTAGATATTTCTAAGTTATTGAGTTTAAGGTGCACATATGTAGACAATCCTCTTAGTGAGAATTATCCTTGCGTCAATATGATAGCGACACCACGTTTCATAACGTCGTCCGTGAAAAGACCTGAAAAATAATTACGTAATCGATTGTTTGTCTCAAGGTATTGAAGGTAAATTCCGGTTTCGTGTCTCGTTGCTATATGTAAGGAAATGAGTCCTTCGCGTTGTCGCTTAACAATTTGGCGCACAACAGTTAACATATGGCCCTGTTAACAGCGAAATTTAAGCATGCAGCGAAAACCATCTATTGAACAAACCAACAAGCAAACAGTGGAGCCTTTCTTCCGGGGTTTCCCCCCAGAATACCACGGCGTAAATAACGAAAAGATCCTACATCTGACGAACACCTGGGTTGGTACACATACATTTAGTTTATTGACCGTGTGTTAATTTTATCATTTCATGTATTGTGTGTAATATGTTCTTAATTCATAATATTCTCTAAATCATTATTACATTCAGTAATCCATCATTGTCTTATTCAGTTACGGCTTTTGGAAAGAATGTTTTCCATTTTTAATTCATTCGATGTTTTGTCATTTGCTAATTGATAAAATGAACTGGAATTCGAAGTTCTGTTATGATCTGATAAGGTTACCTCTGCATTTATGAACTCCACTGATCTTGAGCGGGGCAATAGAAAACAGTTGTTTTATTTTAAAACTAATGGATTAAATTTGTTGTCTTCGCTCAAGCCTACAGCAAAAAAACCTTACGAAGTAACAGTGGACATATTTTAACAAGGTATTGCTGTTTTCGAATAAAATGAGTTGAGGCATGCTGTGTGTTGTTGTGAACAGAAGTTACCGTACAACACATGATTTATGATCTGACCGACAAATTAGTCTGGGTTTCTTGATGGATTGTTTCAGAATGGAACCAAATATTGCCAATTGGTCGCATTGTATCCATTTCTTTGAACTAAGCGATAAGTCTTCATCAGTGAAATCCACTCGGGCTGTAATCGCACTAATTTTATTAGGATAAATTATCTGCACTTGTGACGTGTGTGCCATGGCAGAAAGCACATTATGCTCTAAGAGATTTTGGGTTCACGGTGGATTGGACAAAAACATCCACGTGTGTTCCAACTTTCTGTTCATAACGGAAACGTTACGAACACACGTGTGTTCCAACTTTATCTTCATAACGGAAACGTTACGAACATAACGTCATCATAAAAAAATCACAACGTTTGATATAAAGGATTACTCTAGACGCTGAAACAGACATCCGCATACCACCCCTTCAGACATTCTCTGTCCGGGTATGAGACACAATTTCGTATCGCAGCTTTAGAAAGATGTTCTCCAACGGCGTTGGGCACTTTGTGTTTTCTAACACAATGAACTGAGAAATGGTGTTTTCTATGACAGTTTGAAATTTCGTATATCCACCAAGCAGAGAGCAGGCATTTTCTACCAGTGATTGAGACGTGGCATCCTTAAACTTGACTTTTGCTATGAAATCGGGCAGGAAGCCACACAACTTTTAATGAATTTTATACATTTTTCGTATACGAGAGAGATACATCTATTGCGAATAGTCTGGTCTAATTGCATTCTCTTCGTGTGCAGTGTATTAAATGTTCCTACAACACAACATTCTTCAGTTGTGTCTAATCAACTGTAGTTAATATCAACGCATTTGTATCTAAATTCGTTTAAGCCAAGACATCAGGGTTTGAGTACATTTTAAACATTTACATGGGCAGCTAGAATAAAGCGTCAACTGAGTTAAATCTGATAGAGACCGTATTTCGTCAGTTAGTGCGACCATTTGCCAACTATCACATTGTCGTCGCTGCTGTGGTTTTGTTCTTCACGCTCTTATATAAAATATCCTGGGCTCTGGTGGCAGTCTCAGACTGGGTCCATTCAATCCTCCTAACTGGCGCTCCCGATCACAGTTACAGAGTCTCGAATTGTACCTTTGTCGGAGCTGAAAACAAACTGTTATTTGTTGTTTCTTGCTGTGACCTTTAATGAGCGTTTGTTACCAGTTATCCGTCGTTGGGTTGAGGATATGGCATTGCCCACTATGCCCTGTTCATTGATGAGAAAGGACGGTTATCCGACGTGCAGGCAACTCCCTCGTGCCTGCATTAGTTGGACTCTGATTAGCCCTATGTCATACTGTACTTGACGCTGATCGAACAGGCCTAGTATTGCTGTGGTTTCCTGAGACAGCTTTGTAAACATGGGACAGGTCGTTAAATGTCATTGTTTTCTCATTTCCCAAGGGTTAACAAGGGATGTTTGGTAGCTCTAGTGCATTTGGCTAAATGAAACACGAACATTTAAAGCGATCCGCCGTGTGTTTAGTATCCTGCTATGCACTGGTCTTATCTTAAATATGGTATTTACCCTGTGACCAGCGATTACAGAACGAAATATGCCGCTAACTCACCCCCCTCCCCGCCCTCTACCAATGCTTTCTTTTCATTGTATTTTGACTCCCAAATAGCGAATCGAAATTGTAGCAAGGCAGGCGAGGACTAGGTAGAGATAGCAGTCATTTATCTTTGTCATGTTTACTTGATATACCTGTGGTACATCTTCGAATCGAACTATTCGAATTCTGCTAAACGAAATTGAACAGATTTAAGTAAACTGTCTGCTTTCTTCAATGCATACATTACTTCAAGATGTTGCTTTGACAGGCTGTGTTTTCCTATGGATAGTAAGTTATGTTCTTGAAAGATCTGATCTACATTTACTGATGTAAAACGTCTGATTTACAACAGAAACAAACAACTGGTCCTAAAACGTCAGCGGTTGTTTGACAATAAACTTCGATTCCCCCCTTTACTTTTACCTTAAATGATGTTACACATTCGAATTAGGACATAATCATACCAATATACGTTAATCTTCCTTGATATTATTTATATTTGCCCCCTTTAATAATGTTTTAGACAGTTTATAGATGGGTTTCAACATACTTTTGTTTGTAAGACTGGAGAAATTGTGACCTGCTGTAAATTGCCCGTGCCACACGGCAGCCGCTATGACCTTAAGTGAGATTAGCTTTTGAGGCGTGAAAGCATGAGAAGTGGGACCTCGCTTATTGCAGTAAGCCCTCGCAGTGTGTAGTCCTAGGCTGACCCACTAGATTGACACTTGTGAACTGCTGAAAAGTATGGACATTCTGAAATAAGTTGAACGAAGTTCGCTGAACTGTCTGTGTACTCCTGGTTTACATGCATTTCTTTATGGCATTTTGAAATTCTCCCCGAATGGCTCAAGCATTATACGATGTTTGTCCTTGGCTTTCCAAATCAGTTTCCAAAATTAAAATCTCTAAGGCAGGCTATTAACTACCTTGTGCAGATTTAAATTCGACACTCGCCAGTATCACAGGACCCCAAAACACAGCATACTCCTAAAAACGTGCAATTTAATAATTGATTGACATGGACATAGAATACTAATAAATTGTAGATCAGTCGTTTATACCTTCTCTCTGTTGTCATAGGTTCAAACACTTTTATTCCGTTGTAAATTAACCAATAAATCAGTAGTGATATTGATACGGGTGTAGGTAATACATGTACATGAGTACAGACCAAGATCTATACGCCCCAAAAGACTATGGACATATGTGTGTTGCATATAAACATACATGGGACAAGTGGTGCGTGGAGAAAAACTGATTGATCATTAGAGCGCTTAGCAAACAATATTTTCCAGTAGGCAGGTAAGGTTTTCGGTTAAGTCAGAAGCTTTATTGTCATACCATTGAAGGTCGGCAACCTGAACATCATTTACAGCAGAGGTTGTGCTGAAAGCACCGGGCAATAGTCGGCAGGTATTCACACCAGTCTATTCCCCTCACCTTGGGAACCCATGAGAAAGAACATTATGGTGAAGTAGCGTCACGTTAAGCTTCTTGGGCGGTTGTTTCTGGCAGATGATTACCGGCATTGCTCACCAATGTCACGTGGATCACGCCCTCTTCGCATTCCCGCCCGTATAATATTCCGAGGACAGCACTTGAAAACTCCTCCAAACCATTTTTTTGCCGAGTTCCAATTACTTGTCCTTTGTATCAGCCGCTGCTCAAGAATCACTGCGTACAAAAAGGCGGTCTAGTGACGGTATTCCGTACAAGGATCAATGACATCAAACAACATTCCAGCCCACAGCTTCAAACACGCCACAGTGCCGGTTGTGTACGGGATGTTCCTCCCTTGGGGATATACAGCTGGTTTTCTGTCATGGAGATGCACTTTCTTAAAGAAGAGGGTCTTATGTAATGAGGAGGGAGATTAGTACGTCTGCCAGGTCATCATGTAGGGGATTAAATCTTCATTTAACTGCAAGAAAATGGTCCCAGGGAGCAAGGGGAGACAAACAGAGATATTTTGTGACATGGTATTTAAAACATCATTGGTTCATCTTTATAATATATTACACATGTAGACAATGAGTTCTATAATTATATTGGCTGTCGATTAAAAACCAACAAAACTCACACCAAAAAGCCGACAAATCTCACACATCGTCAAACGGTATAGATTCTAGCAGAGCCGTCGTTGGAAAATGCATTTATCCTGTTAAGGGATTGTTTAGAATTTCATGTTTTTTTATGTGGCCATAAAAATGGTACATAGCCTCTAGAAAGTAGCTTGAGTCTTTTCTATTGCCTAAAAGGTCTCTGAACTGGGTACATAAATTTCACTTAGTTGGAGTCTACATTTTTAACTGAACTGCTACGGGTTACCGAAGTATAAAGCACAACTCAGATTTTTTGGTAACTTCATTACAACAATAGAGGGACATCACAGTGTAAAATAAGGTCATCTCATTACCGTACTGTGGAGGTACCTGTCTATCTTTTAACGTGTCAATACGCGTGTATAGATAAAACTACTGACAGAATATTATTATTGTTGTAATACTATCTACCCAAACCCACAGAATTCAGAAGCTTATTCTAATTCAGGGTCATCACTGTTTTCTATTCTATATACCAACCTCTATTAAGATTGTCAGATTAACGCCACATCACAAGGTGTTTAAATGTTAAGGTTAATATCATATGGTTTTCAAAGCTAAACTAATTAAGGGGGCATGGTCGCTAAAATATTAGATATTTTAGCGTTATTACAGAATGGCATGAGTGTTAGGTTTTTTTCGCAAGAAGTAAAAGACGGAGGCTTCTCGTTAATCCCATCCACAGCATTGTACGTAAAGTGAAGCTTAAAGATAACAAAAATACTGAAAACTTAAAATTCTACCAGAATATTTAAATGAGGGGCTGTGAATTCAGTGGAACTGGAGCATGCGCACGGCGCCCGGTAACCTTCATATGTAAACAAGCGTGGCTGATGACACGCGCGAGAGAGGCATTTACGACTCCCTCCTAACAGGATCGACCACAAAGAGGCGTAAAAGATAGCTCAGAAGGTTGACAAGCAAGTTTAACGTTGTAATTGGTGGTCAGTTGTCGCAAAACTACACTGCTTGATAGGTGAGTGCAAATGTTGTTCCTGTTGCGTTGGCGTTACAACGTCGAATATGGCCCACCCTCATTGTGTTGAATTCGAATAACGACAGAACTTGTTCGAGATTTAAACGTGACTGATTTAGTTTATGAACGAACTTCAAAACGTTGGAACGACGTCGCAGGCAGGATTTGTTTAAAAATCCAAATTTTGGCCTGCCGTTTCTCTTTAAAGTGATGCTCAGCCAATGTCATTTTTACCATACAGGAGGAACTTTTAAACTTCAAAGGTGTGAACAATAAATTAGAAAAAGAATACGTCATTCCTAGTATAATGGCCATTTCGAAAGACCTGGCCATAGTAGACCTGTCTGTCATGGTACCAGAGATTGATGGTTCCATGCAACAAAGGGTTTGTCAGACACTCATGGGCATGTTAGTCAATTGTTGGCGCTGTCATTTGCTCGTGGTTGCATGCAGTTAGTTTCCCTGGTCATCTTGTGCTTGGTATGGACGTTTGCCTGGTAATCAATTTTCCAGCCATCACACTGTTGACACGAATGCACGTATTACACCGCAGAGTTCCATGTGGAGCTAATCATGTGGTCTCCCAGTGCCTACAGGATGAACTATTCTTGGTATTGCGCTAACCCCACGAGAGCTGGCTACAATGCAACAAAGGCAAATTTCTGGCTTGTAGACAGTCCGGTTCAACGCTCTAACACCCTAGATGATGATATGAGCAACCGTCCGAGAATTTTACAAACTGCTCACAGCATACTTCTAAAACACTCAGAAAAATGATATACTCAACACTTAAAATAATAACATAATTTTTGAACCTTTCAGTAAAATATAGCCTGTACGATACTGTACTTTTTACTGTAAGACCTACGACGGCTTATGTGGTGTTGTTGACAGTTTATTAGTGTTAATTCTGACAGCAAAATGTCAGGTATGTCGTGCCGTTGTCAATGAACATGAAAAGCCACAGGTCTGTAGCGTAAATGCTGAGCATCTTTACCAGGTCTGCCAAGCTCGGCATTCTGAAACTACCCGTACTTTCTGCTTATGATGTAAGACTGCCAGAAAGAGGATGTATGTAAGGTTAGCGTGCTGGTCAGACCTTCTGTCTGTAACCCAATCGTTAGATTTCTACCATCTTTAGGAAAGCCTTTCTCGGCTTCAGACGGCAGTTCGTTATAAGCAGTGGGAACAAATCTCTGCCATGTAATCGCAAGCATAAAGACCATCTTTCGATCATAAAAAGAATCACCGGCTCTTGTTCTCGCTAATGTGCCTGAAATTTACCCTCGTAAATTATTAACCAAGAATATAAAGCAGCCTTTATACCTGATGAACCCTGAAAAATATCGTGAACTTATCTGATCGGTCAGCGGATGAAACGCCTACTGCGTTAGCATTATCTTAGTTTGCTTCCATCGTTTAATTCTTTGCAGAACTAGCCTTGGCCGAATCGCGCCGTGATTCATGTTTCAGATGGCTAAATCGGCCTAACGGTCGAGGCCGGAAAATAGCATCAGTACCGTAGACACCTATCTGAATGTCGATCTCGACGAAGTGCAGTCTTCTTGGCCTTTGGCCATGGTGTTTTAATTGTACATAAGACTCAATTACATTGTTTAGCGCTTCGGCCTGGCATGCTTAATGGCGACATTTATAACTCTACTCTACGTCATTTCAATGGCGAGGATAAATGTTGAGGCATCCTGGGTCTTCTAAATCAAAAGGAGATCCACTGAAACAATAAACAATACCTTTTATATTACATGAAACCACTGCTTTTACTACAAGTAACAATTGCTGCGGAAAGGATATAGACAAAATACCAAAAAATGCAAAAAATTCAAATATGCCACAAGAACAGTGCTGACTGAAATACATGTACCATGCATAATTCACTCTGCTATTTGCGTCACGAGCATATTTTCAGGACGTTTTCACTTCCAAACGTTTATTTTGTAATTTCAGTCTGAGAAATATTTATCGGTTTAAATTATTGACTTGATTATCCTTTGCTTTACATTTAAACTTACGTTGGTCTTACACAGAATAATATCTTTCTTTGGAATCTACATTTGATTAATTATTTGGTGCGGAGACCTTTCACTTACATGTCTCTCCTATGGAACAAGCTGATCATGTAAAGCCCTTAAACTAGATCACGACGGTAATGTCCCAGAAATGCCTTCTTGTCTTGTTAGAAGGCATCAGCAGAAACAACGCTTTCTCTCTCCCTCTCTCTCGGGATGTAGTTTCAACGCATCACCACGGCAACAGCATAAATAACCAACACGTTGCGTCCGAGTCAGTCAGAGGTGTCCGCTTGGAATCAATCCATATATACGAAAAGTCAGAGCAATATATTGACAAGATACGCGTTTCTGACTCGTCCTTAGACTCCATTGCCTGTGGAAACTGTCCTTCACTATAGGACATTACCATCGAGAAGAGAGTGGATGAACAAGAATTGTAATTTTTGATTAGGCAAAGATACCAGTTTTAAAATTAAGAATGCTTTGATTCGGGCGTAATACGATTCACGTATTCACTGTGGGCGAAAATACCGGTTAAAGTTAGAGGATAACCGCCTTACTTCGTAGGGTGCAAGGCAAGCTTTACTGACGTAAGATTGCCTCCGACTCAAGGAGAAGTCAACTGGCAACTGCTGATCATTTCCGATAACAGTGAAGCCTCAGCTTTTTGGGCCAGTTAAAGTTAAAAACATTTAAAATAGCCCTAACCGTCATCTTAACTCTAAATATCAAATCAAATGAATACATACTCACTGCAGATTGCGCAAGACTTTATTTGTTATATAGACTGCAGTATAGAGAGCGAAGCGAGGGCAACGACGACAGTTTGATCGTTGGCAATTGATTAGACTAAACCACTGAAGTACGACCTCTTGTCAGTTTACATCCGTTAGGGTTATTCTAACTGTTCATGTAAACGCCTAAATGATAGCAACTTACCCTTAAAAGCACTTGATTAGTTATTATTGTGGGTGAGAGTTTAAGCTGGTACGATATGCAGAGAGCTGAGTATGGCACTACACATACAACATGGCACAACGACTAGCTCTTAGATTACTATGGAGAAATGATTTCGAGACCATAACTTTAAAATATATTGAAAAAGACAGGAGGCTAAGTTTGCAAACCGGATTGTAAAGAGGGCGGAATAGGAGATTACAGTTCTACAGTGCATGATAAACAGGACTGGTTAGGAGATTACAGTCCTACAGTGCACTATAAACAGGACTGGTTAGGAGATTACAGTTCTACAGTGCATGATAAACAGGACTGGTTAGGAGATTACAGTTCTACAGTGCATGATAAACAGGACTGGTTAGGAGATTACAGTTCTAGATTATGAAGTGGACTAATTACGTGACTACAGTTATAACATAGATTATATCTATTAATTTTTTTATTGGTATTTCACGTACTCGAGAATATTTCAATCATACGACGGCGGCAAGTATTTTGGAGGAAGAAAACCTGGGGCCCGGGAGGAAACCCACGACCGTCCACAGGTTGCTGTCAGACCTTCCCAGGTACGGCCGGAGAAGAAGCCAACATGAGCAATTTCACTGCATTCTTGGAAAACCGGTGATATTCGAACTTCATGGAAGACGATCTGAATGACCCAACTGGTGCAGAATGACCTTACAGTGGTGACAGTGGGTGTCACTTCGTACGTCCTAGCCATTGAGAAAGGCGTGTGAACAACTCCTCCAAGACCCGCCTCACACTGGAATGTGACTTCACATGATGGACCCGGATACCGGATACTCTGTATTCCTGTCGGTTTTTGTCAGAAGAAGTCATGTAGTTTCGAGACAATGACAGTTCCACGTACTCAGTGTATTGATATAATCAATCAGAGGTACTGTTCTGAACATCTTCCACTAACGGTGCAACGGACAACTGGGGGGCAAAGAGCCAGACTGCGCACATCAGACCGTCTCGTCTCGCCGCTTTTTTATGTTCGATATTTTCTCCTGTAAAAACCAATGTGAACTATAGATTCCAAGGCCTGAATTGTGCTTTTTGAAATCTCGTTCTGGCGACAGCGTTATGTGCAGTTCAAACCCGCTGGTTATACCCATTACTTTGTGGCACCAGTATAGATTTTGTACCCATCAGCGATGTGCTTCTTACGCATGGCAGAGCGAGGTGAAGCTGGTGTTAGGCTCCAATATTCTAAACTTGTCTTCTAAATTCCTAGACCAAAGCAAGGGTTTAGCAGGGATAAAATTGTGTAATTACTTCTTGCATTGCCTTATGGTGAATTAAAGCAGTGTGGATGACATACATGGTTTAGTGAAGAATGGATGATGTATGAAATATAAGCAGCACAGGAATGTATATAACTAATTATATCTGTGTGTACATATTAATTCCAAAATGGTCATTTCCTTGAGTACATCATTACAATCCCAACGAAATAAATAGGGTACAAATTTGGTGTCCTTCCGCATGAACTGCTATTGCATGTGTAGTATGTTCTTCACGCAACCACTGAAGGTTTATTCCCAAAATGACAGAAACTTTTTCAGTGAAATTTCAGAAGTCCTCTTGTGGAAATAAGCTCACCCAGAACATTTTTTTTTCTTTTTTGCCAATGTCTTATTCAGCCATCTCTGTCGGACGTGGAAAATAAGATTAAAGTATATTTGGTCCACATGTATGCAGAGGTTAGGCGGAACAGTACGTATAACGTGACAGATGTAGATCACGAATCCAAGGGACGCAATTCCCAAAGCTTGGTCGATACTATGTCTAAGTATTTTGTTTAAGCATCACTGCTCGTGTGGGTAACGGTAACTGGTTCTAACCGGTTGGTTCGCCCTCTGCACGTGTTGATTACCCATGCAGCAATCTGTCATAATTATCCATTGCGGATTTAAATTCCCAATATACCAACTCCAATTCCCACTTTTGACATGCGCCGTCTCGCTCTTCGGTTCCTCGCCGATGAATTTATTCATATGAACGCGTCGATTGAACAGGTTGTAGATAATATCCAGGTCATGATCTCTCGAGAAAAGGGTGTTTAGTGAATAATCTATCGGCCAAACTCATGCATATTCATGAAGTTATTGACCCCGAAGTAAGTTGTGGTCATTATATGATAAAATGTTGTTACATGACTCAAAGAAAAATCTAAGACCACCAGTTCAAAAAGACAATGTGGAAGACGACAAGATGTCAAGGGTCCACGCAAGCAAAGTGTGGCTTTAAAGTATATGTGTGTTACAGTTTGAATGTTACTTCCACAGTTTAACTTGGCAGTATTACTTCCATGCAGAAGAAATATGCTACAAGATTTGTTGATCGTACCTGGTAGCTTTTCCCCAGTGGCAGGCTTTGCCTGGTTGTTTCCCACCACAATGCTGGCCGCATAAATGTGAAATATTCTTGAGCACGACGTAAATCACCAACAAATATGAATAAATAATATGTATTTAAGTAAATAAATACAAAATACCCGACTGACCAAAGAAACACAAAATCACTTTCGTTGTAAAATTAGGCGGCATAGAAAATAGAAGCAGGCTAGCGTTTGTTCTTTCTTTTGTCAAACTAAAAAGATTCTTGTACACATATCACATGTCGGACAGGGCTGTTGGTACTACAAACACTTTCAACTCTGGAATAGTTTCCAGTTTTATGCAGGTTTAAGTAAGCCGTATTACCTACAACTTGAGGTATTTGCTTATTTATTCAGCCAGCCATTCAATCAATTAATGTCCCTCATATGACCACCTTCAGTTATACCGGTGGAAAAACCTGATATTACCAGCTACCAGACCATGCTGAATTCCTTAATTTAATGTCAAGGAGAATGGCACAGAGGCCTAATACGCCTACAGTGGTGCCTGAATAATTTTGTTGAGGTTGAATCTGGTTATTACAAATAACAGCTATTACTCTTCCGTCACCTGATGTCTGTTTCCGGTTGCCTGATTATAGCTCAAGTGTCACCCTCCAGGGGCCGTGTTCTCTTAGCGGCAGATTTCATAGTTCTATCCAGAGTCTGCTAAACATATAAAATGTAAATTAATTCCTGGATGGTCTTTTCAAAGCAAAATCAGACTGTCTGTTAACTATATAGCGGTTTGGCCGAACTGTTATTAGTAATTGCGACTGAATGCTCAATATGGCTTTCTCCTCTCCGAAAGAATAAAAAAGGCTGGAATACGATGTCGAGCTGGCATAGTATGTGTGCCAATCCCTGTTAATCTCCAGCAACACATCCTGCTTACTGGCAAAACCTAAACAGGCAGATTTATTTACAGATCTGAGTTTTGACAGCTTTCGTCATGTTTTGATGAATTACCGGCGGATAGATTTGCTTCTGCTTTCACTGTAACAAAAACATGAGGAATGATTGATGGCGGCATCCTGTGACGAGACAGCGAGTCCTATCCAACCAATCATAACTGAATTATAAAACCATTTCACAGATCCTTAAAAACTGGAACAGAATGACAAAAAGTGCCAATCCGTTTATAGAGTAATAGAATGTTCAACGGAGCCTCGCTTTAGTTAAAGATATTATCTAGCGACAAATTTCTGGTGTCACCAAAATGAGGTCGGGAACTGAGGCTTGTAAAATCACATCCTTATCCACTGTCCGTTTAGGTGAGCTGCAGCGAATCTTACGATAACAAAAGAAATGTTATGTAAATGTAATCATGCAAAATTAGACACTGGCGTGTCATATCTGACGTCCATATTGTGAACTGTTACGTGGATGACTCGGGTCAATAGTCCAGGAACCATTATCCAAAACATCCGCCGACACAAATTCATATGGCATTGTGAGAAACTAATCCCAGTGAAGAGAATTTAAGCATTTCCCGTGCAAACTAGAATGGTGCGTAGGCGTATGTTATTGTTTTCGAAAACATTGACTATGATGTGGAAAAAAAGTAAAAGTAAATTGGTACTTAAGCTGCGCTTACAATGCATTCCCCGGACATTTATTATTTCATTTACGCATTTGCTATCACGGGGTTAGTCAAGTAGGATCTTTACATGCCCATGTTTCCATCAACGTTGCACGAAAGCTGTATCCCATCACCATTTCTAGCAAAGCATCTCTTAGGCAAAGAGACACTATAAGACCCCACGCAATATTATTAACAAATTAACACGCGCAGTTTGATCTCTTTTACACCCGTAAGTGTGAACGTACAACGTTGACACGTGGCTTTGCTGTCAGTATTTGATACAACGCTGGGCACATTGCCACAAATGGCTAACATGAATACCGGTTTTAGCTTGATAACCATTATCAATTCCCATTTTGTGGTTGCATATGGTCCTGACCACTCTGCATGGTGCCAACTATAATAGTGTAAAGCCAGAAAGACTAACAATGTTTTTTCTCTCGATTTTTGAATTCATGATGTGTACAGGAATGTGTTTGTTTTCTTGGGTTTTTTTTTTTTGTTTTTCTTTTCTCGTTCAAAAAGTTCTCCTCGGCATACTGCCTTGGTATATTGGACACAGATGATTTGGCAGCCTGCCAACATCTGGTGATTTCCAATGATAAACTGAACAGTGTTGGATATTTGCTTAAAGTGTTTGGTGTTTCTCTCCGTCGTAGCCACATATCGCTTGGAATGGTTAGCTTGGTTAGCTAATACTATAACATCCTGCCTGTTGAGTTGTTTATAGAACATGTTTTTCTGTAAGCAAGCACATATTTAATTAAACCCCTTTCGCGTGGTTTGATGCTTTACATGTTACAACAGATGAACAGTATGGATTAACCCGTTAATCATAGAATCTTGCACTTTAACGGTACCAGTTAAAGTCTAGGTGATTATCCAAGTACATGCGCTTACAAAGGCATGTGTTATATAGCACAAAAATAATCGCCTGTTCAGTCCAGCTGGGCCTTCTAATAAATGCCACCAGCTTGTTAAGACCTATACAACAAACGTTATATCATAGCTTTATGAATATTGATAAGCAGCAGTCACACAAAATACCCTTAGTGAAGAGTTACATGAATATTTCATGAAAGTCAGTTGCCTTTAAATTGTCGCTTTACTTTTTTGCACTGTTTGCTTTTGCAATTAAGCCAGAGAACCAATTCAGCCAGTTTGCATGTTAAGGTTATTTGCAACAACGAAAAAGACAAGCTTAACTAGTGTTCAAACTTCAAATTCGAGTGGAACATTGTATCGATAATTCAGAATAGGCTTTCAAGATGTGCAGGGTCGTAAACAGTTGAGACTGGTCATGGCGACCTTTACCCTTTCGACGTGAAGCCCTACAGCTAAGGCCTTCAGTCTGGGCTGGGAGGGCCATCCGCACACCAGATCGTATTATACTTAATAGTCAGTATTTCTGATCCTTTGTCCTAACGTCCCGTCAAAAAGGACTGGCTCTCGTACTGCACTATATCCCAATGAATGCTGCAAATGGGCATTTACAAGCTTTTGCTTGCATAACACTAGGCAGACTTGCCAAAGAAAAATGATTATCGGTTATTTTCAGAACTGGCTCAATCTATTATGGCAATTGGAGATTAACCCCTGACAGTGGACAGTGCTCGGCAATAAACACTGCGTAATGTGGCTTTCACCATCCGAAGTTCCCAGTGGTATAAACTAGTACGTCATCGACAATGATGATGACCGTAAAAGGTCATTCGCGCCTGAATGTCAAGGTGGGCAGGCACAAATTGTTATCAAGGGATTTATTTTCCTCGTGTATTACTGGAGAATAATGGGCTATATAGGTGATGTTCTGCTGACCAGGCGCATCACGACAATCCTTATAGTTGACCTAAATGGTGGTCATTCCCGTTGTAATTATCTTTATTGGGGCTAAGTGATTGCTTGAAGTCGCAGACACATGTCATAAAGAACTGCTGTATCACTTGAACTGAAATGTTCGACTAAATTTCTTAGACTTTGCAAATCCTGTAGACATTGTTACATAATTCGTCCTTGACCATCGGCTGAAAATCTGGCAGCGAGTTATGTCAAGTATCATTTGTAATTCTGATTACGAGCACATTTGTCATGTCCCACACAATCCCACACAAAGCTGCATCGAATTGCATTACAATGGCAATAGCCACACAGTTACAAATATACGGTGTCTTTTCAACCCTCAATTGGTGTCTATTTGTCTCAGCCTAACCGCCGCAATAGAATTATATTGAGTGCACAATTTTGGCTTTTGTAGTTTTCCTTCTATCAGGCCCAAGACTTGACCTTGAAATCCACCGGAAGAGGTTTTGGACAAACAAAAGCAGGAAGGAATTTCTCCGCAAATTTATCCACTTCAAGTGCTGACTACAAGCCCCGGCAATTCCAGGTTTTATTCTGTGAAGAACTAAACCTAGCATTTACATGATTTGACAATCTATGTTTGCAGACTTGATTGTATGTCAAAGAGTACCTTCTTCTTCCAGGCGATGCCTGCCAGTCCCCCGTCCAATACACAATATCGATTGAGCTAAAACTCGGAAGAGGCCATTTTTACTACTGCCCCAACGACGCCATAGGGTAATGATAGCGTAGTGATGTGCAGAGATACTCATTTCTGGATCTTAGCGAGCTTTACTCTTTAATAGTCTCAAGTAGGTCTAATTAAACGGGCGAGGAAAATGAGGTTCACTATATTTGCAGTCCAGCCTTTTTCCCTGACGACCCATGAGTTACACACGATCACACTGGAATATCGGATCCCCTACGAAGGATAATCTAACGGATTTGTGGAAACCAGGAAACAGCGTTAAGAATAGCGCTTTTTGTTTGCTTGTCCTCGATCTCTGTCTTCCATTGATACCATGAGACCATGAGGCTGAAAATTTCAGTCTGTAGCACAAGATGTATTTTGATGAGGAAAACTTTTAAGGATAACAAGTGATTGGATATGAGTAATTCTCGTGCTATTTGTGGAAAACCAACTTTGCCAACAAGGTACAATTGGTATCTGAGTATTACGAGGCTTTAGCCCTTGAGCACGGCTTCTCAAGGTAAGTCACTCAGTCCTGTTATTTTGGGTTTAAAACAAGTCTGTTCCTTAAACCAGTTCCTTATACACACACATTAACTGACGTATCATTTAATACGTTGCTCTTTCCATGTAATCGAGGTATGTGGCGATATTAATACCCATTTTACCTATTACCGTCGCGCCCCTATTTGGTTTTGCAACAGGAATGCGTTGTGAACGATTGTTCCGACACGAATAATACTTACAGAACCAAATTCCACAGGCTCTAAACAGTATTGACTTACATTTATCGTTTACAAGAGATCGCGTTTTTATAATTGTTCATCAAATGTATGGTACATGCATTTAATCAGTAAGCATCGTGTGTTTACTGCTTTACAAAATTTAGAAAGAGGCTGGGCTATGAGTCCTTGTTTATTATAATTGTGGTAATTCGTGATGTGAATGGTGTGCTCTGGGTTAATTCATTGAGTAAAGCTTGTAAAGAAGTAAATAGCATCCTCCAATGAAGGATTACTTGAAGTCCACAACGACGGTTGTATTTTGGAAAGGTCATGAATTGGAAATATTCACATCTGAAAATCTCATTAAGAAATTATAGCAGACAATTTGCTAAACGAGGTAAAAGGATAATTAAAAAACCCAGTGTTACCCATCAATGATTACTAGAATACATCGGACAAATTGTGAAAGCGTTTGAATTTTATTGCCTCTGCACATAATTTTTTCCTTCGACAGATTGAGTAAAATTATGAGTATAGAATATATCAGATCGATTGTGTCCAACAAAAGTCTAGTTTCCACAAAAATGTATATGTCGGAAATACATATGGAAAATGTAAGGAAGTAGAAAGGGCTTTTTATCCTCGCTTCTCGCTAATGTTTACTGTGCAGTGGTTCTGGTGTACGCTACTGAAATATTTACACTGACCAGGCGATCCTTGTGTACACTGCTGAAGTATCTAAACTCATCAGACCCTATACACTTCCCGAACGTTCATACTCATCAGATCATTCTTGTCCACGCTATTGAAATATTCATATTCGTCCGTTGACCATGGTGTATATTGCAGATATATGAACACATTACATAATTCTGGTGTACACTACTCAAATGCTCACATTTGCCCGACAATTCTGGTGTACTCTGCTGAAATACTCACACTCACCAGACAGTTCTGTTGTACAGTGTTTGAATATCCACATTCCCCAGACAATTCTGGTGAGCACTGCTGAAATACCCACACTCACCAGACGATTCTGGTGAGCACTGCTGAAATACTCACAATCGCCAGTCGATTCTGCTGGGCAATGTTTAAGTATGCATACTCATCAGCCTTTTATTTGACCCATTTAGCGATTTGGGGTATTTCGAAGAACAAGTGCCCTGCCCTCAATGTGTTTGAACAGATAGCGCATTGGGTTCCGGGTTTATTCACAAGATTTAATACGCTGTTTAAGTCATCCCGAAAACAACACATAAAACCTCCACTCATAACGCCTGTTGATGTTTCTCCGAACAGTCGACAGTCAGCTTCAAGTTCGCAACGGTCAAGCCGGTTTCCGCACTTTATCGATGAGTGTTCCAAGGAAAAGCTGACATTTCAGATTTATCCCCGTCTGACAATGGCTCTAAGAATCGATATCAAACTCGATAGAGAGGAATCCCTAGCGTTTATATCGTTCCACTGGACAGGAACGTGTGGGGGCTTCGCGTTTATTCCCTTCCACCGAAAAAAGTCCCTGATGAAGTAAGCGTTATTGTAGAAACAATATGGAAAAGGGGTCTACGTGATTCTGTGTAAAATTTCATACATCAATGGAAGAAAGTAATTAGGCATTTTGAATGACGATCTCATTGACCTTAACGTGTACTACAGCGCATAGTTGTTAATCTTGCTCTGCAGTGGTGGGTGTTTGATATATCTGCTGTTGACGGTAACATCGGGGGCGACGCTGGAATACCCCAGCAGCAGAGGACACCATCGTGTGATTTACTGTCTGTCTGACAGCGAGGATTCTATCGTGGACGTATCCCCCAGGGGACTAGTTACGGTCATGTGATCAAACGCTTGGGGATAACCAGCCATTGGGAGATTCCAGGCTGAAGGAAATTAAAATTTTCTCTTGACGACATGCTTCCGTATTCTGTAAAACAAAACAAAAAAATCCACGGAAAAAACAATTTGGCCCAAAGAAGAATGTCACTGTGTATATCCAGCGCATTTTCCTGTCATTGTGAAGCTTGCTGTGGGGTTTGACACAAGTTTCTGTGTTTCCGATCATTTTCTTGGAGCAGTAGACTGACAATAAATTAGATGGATTGTATTAAGCGAGTAGAGTTAATTACTGGAGACAGTCTGTCCTGTTATTTTACATGACGCAAAGATGAAATCGATGAATCTTGTGGGATTTATGTTCCAAGAGTAATTGAAATGCCAAGCTGGTCCAAACGATCCAGTTTGATCGGACTTCATAGAGCACCAACATAAATCAGATGAAATTCCTTCGGGTGGCCAATTAACCCGAGTTCAACGTAACCGTTTCACTACAGCTTTAGCTAAATCAACCAAGTTACGTATGTGACTCATACCTCGAATGCCTCTGTTTTGAGTGAACCTGTCTGAGGTTCAGATTTTGGGCTGTCTTATCCATAATATGGAAATCTCCAAGGAACGTAAAACGCACAACTAATGTTAAATGGGATTGTGACCATGAATGTAGTGAATGTAAACAGGCAGACTGCAACATTTCAGCACCTTAATAGGGGGTGTTCAATCACATCATAACAAAAATATATGAACATGCGATAACATAAATGTAGGGAGCGGAACGGGGCTCCATGAGGCTCGGCATCTATACCTTGGGCAGGGAATTTGAAAATTCCTTTACTCTCTTCGTTGATGGAGACAAGTAGTCCACGGTGTTGATGGGACAGTTACGTTCGCTTCCTCGAGCACTGGGATTCTGAAGTATGGCTTTAAGTAAATAAATAAATAATAGGTAAATAAATAAATTAAAAATGCGACTGCACAAAATAAAATTCTACTCTGTCCTCAGATAGTGTAACATCTTTCCATGAACGGCACACTGATGGCGTATTACATGGGTTAAGGGCAGAAATTTACAAAGCTACTCTTGGAGAAACAATCACGCAATAATAGTGAAAAAGAAAGGAGTAAACCCCAATTTGATGAAATTGTCTATTGCTCCAGCTCAGTAACCCAGTTAGCATCGATAAGTCCGGATATTGCACAATAGATCACAGCACCATTTCCCTTTCCTGTTTTTTTTTGTGTGATTCCGTAATGTCAGTAGCGCTGACAACTCAATCCGCCAAAGAGAAGTAGTCCTCAGAGGGTATCTTATTTATACATAAATAACACACAGTAAAGCATTGCATCTACACTTGCCTTCAGAGAGACGATAAATGTGAAATCGCCTTTATATCCATTTTTCTTACCAGTGGATGACGAACACGGCGGATCATCTATTTATAATAATATATGTGGGGAACTAATTCTTTTGTACAAGCTTGAACAAGTCCAATCTTGGATGCGTATCATATTGTTTGTGCCACGATTTCGTTTGATATTATGTTGATGGCTAAAACATATACATAACTTTTAGAGCTCGAATTTGGATCACAAGCCCCCACCGTTTATATATATATTATCTACCTGAGGGGTTCGTTTCTGGCATCCCTTTGTTCGGAATATGACCTTCGATATCCAATGCTGCCCATGCTTACAATCAAAATGAATTCATCAGTAACAGCAACGCGTATTAAGCTCACGAGGCACGGGTTGTTTTCGGTCGCCGTTAAATAAGGCTACATCTCTCTGATTAAGCTGACATTGTCACCTGTAAACCTGAGGTTCCATAACAATAACCCCACGGACAACGAACTGTGTCTACCTTCCTTCCGCTTGACTGTTTGTTTTTCACTAGTATTCAGTCTAAAAACAACCCATATGAAACCCTTAATACTGAAGTCGACATGATATCCTATATTTCGTCCAACTGTGAAGGCCCATCGTCAGAATTTACAAAGTGCTCTGTTGATGACTGTATGAAAGTCTGCAAGTACTAGTAAATACTAGTACGTATAATAGTATCCTTCATTATATTATATTCGGAGTGTCTATTGTGTTGTTCTAGGTAAAAGTAATCAGTGGTCATATTTCTTTGCGGATATTACGCTATGTGATATTAAAATGCTCTACAGGGTGTCAGGTTTTTGCTGGGAGGATGTGTGTAGAAGGCCATTAAGACAAACTGGAAGTAAGTAGCTGTTTTTATTTAATCATGCATTATTTAATCGGTGCATACCGTTTTGAAGGATGATCCAGTGACGTATACTAAACTTCATAAGGTGCTAAAGCCGAAAATGAACCAAGAGCTAGTTGGCGTTATTCTTGCGTTGTTATAGGACAATTTATACTGTAAAGGTAAATTTTTGGGGGGGATTTAACTTTTTTAGAAAATTAATTTTAAAAAAGAAAAAAGTACTAAGCTTTCCTTAAATAATGTCGGAAGTTTTTAAATGTACAGTCAGTTGACAATCATTCATTGTCTGGAAGAAATTAGGATTTTCAGTGTTGTCATTTCTCAGGCGAATATATGCTCCTGTTTTGTGTCGCATAACATGTTACTGTTAGAGCCTGATTCTGTAGGGAAGCACAATCAGTGCAGAACGAGGTACGTGAGTGAGTTCATTTACCTCAGATAACCGGTCTGTGGAATTCTCGCTTCTCCATGACAGAAATGTCAGATTTACTATAATTTAATACATGTTATTCAAGATGGTATGACTTCCAAAAACTGCTGTTTTAAAGTGTTGGTCCAAGAACTACAAGAATAGTTCGAGCCTTGCCTGAACTCTTTTAAGTTACCTTAATGCTGAGAAAGACACTAACGTTATAACTAATTTTTCTAAGACCTACTCCCGCAATATAAGGAAATTTCGTTGCTTCAGAGACAGGGATCTGACAGGGTTTTTGTTTTCCATAATGTCACACACGGTGTTTACTTCTTCGTTTAAAAAATTCATACGTTTTCCGTTGTCCATCTTCCAAAACTAACGATTTAGCTTTGACACCAGTAAAGGAGAAGATTTTAAAATACGTACGGCACCGTTTCTTACGATCCGAGAAGAGCTATTTTGGATCAGAAGACAACAGAAATATACGGGTGCCTGTCTGGCCAGTTTTTATCTTCTACGTCAGTTTGTCTGGTCTAACTCTCTCACGTAGATGAAGGCATGTCCCTGGTGGGGGGATTTTCTCTGTCGATTATCGTCAGTGGTTGAGGCATCTCTGGCCGGAGCCAGCTTCAGCTTGAGGGCTGTCCGTAATCATGGCACGACAATGCAACATCGCCGTGACCTGGGTCAGACTTGCCAGATTGATTGAGCAGCCACGCTCACCACCGCCCTCCAATATTTTGTCTTCCCATATTTGGTCAGTTGAGATTCTAACGTTTTTTACCCACACATACAGTACCCATCGGTCCCAGATACTGGACTCGAGGTCATCTGTGTGTAACCATAAAGTGACAAGGTGCCAGTGGAGGCGGCTTCAGACAAGACTGGGTATCTGTTGAATTGATTTAGTCGAGCTTTTCCTCTATTGATAAGGTATTGATTGATTCTGAACAGACGTGGTGAATTTGTAACTTCTTGCAAAAGCAGCAAAGTGTTGACGTTGAAGAGTTCGCCTATCCATTCTGTAAAAACAGTGTTTGGCTTACATTAAAATTTGACATCTGAATTAGCGGCTTGTGTGTTAAAACCACAGATAAAACTTTTACACTTGAACTTCTGCATCCATAAATCATTGCAGTAAATCTAACTTCAATCGAAAGTAGCTGCATGCGTGGCATCCACAAGAGATTCAGTTACCTTGCTTTCTTCTTTTAGTTTGGATCACTTTGTTGAAGACACATTTTGGATTCTGAAACACGTTCACTTGTACAACGTATATGAATACACACACGCGCACGCACATGCACACACACACACACACACACACACACACACACACACGGACACATATATATACAGTACTTACTACGGGTGTTAAATTGTGGAAGTCTGAAAAATCGTCTGACTTCTTTTTGTGCCTCATTGGTACGCTAAGTATTGTAATGCCCATTGATCAAGGTATAGTTAGTCTGGGAGCATCGTTGTTTTCACACAGTTTACACGTCCAAATGGGAATTTAATCCAGCATGCATCGTGTTATTTTAATACAGAAAGAAGAAGCGTCATCTAGGATTTGCAGTTACTGGTGTCGTTCAGTGATGACGAGTACATTGGTTTCAGTCAAGTGCGGTTATGGTTTGGGGCTACATTTGACTAGTGATCCCATGTGAAAACCAGTGTCCACTGTGTGGTCATTTGTTACAATAACTATAATAAAACCTCGCTGGCACTTTACACTGGTCAGCCCAGTTGTCGAATAATCTTGTTATTGGATATCAAACACCCAATCAGATCAAAGAATTTTAGCGAAACCATTGCAAGGTGCTTCAGAGCGACATACTTGATTGTCTTTGGTATCATTTCGCGTCATGGTCGGCGAGGCTTGAATTGGGTCGGCGTAGACACATTTTTTAATACCCAGAACTAAATTAACAACTAGAATGAAAGGGAGACTTGCAAGTAACATATTCGTGTATTGATTTGCAAGGGTCAAAGTCATTTGCCCAAACTCTCTCTGACCTCGACCGAGTTTCCTGGGACAGCAAGGCCATTTCTGATTTAGCCCGAGATAGATAGCCCTGTGCCACAAAAGTTAACCGAGAAGTGTTAAAATGGTTGGGCCGCCTAAAACCGCGAACGGAAACCTTGTCCCCTAGATGAGTTCGTCAGTGCCGCCAGGAAGTATAATTTAATCAACGCCGGGTTTAGCAGAAGAGGTTACTCAATGGGTTGACCCTCAGCGCGCTGGCTGGGAGTTCTGATGAAAAATTGTTATGGGATGGTATTGATGGGTAAGCAAAGAATGAGCCTTAATTCCCAGTCCGTCAAGGGCAGTTTTCTGTAGTGATAGTGCGCATGTCCTACAGTCAGGTGGATTTAATTATACGGACACCAACTTGTTGCATTATAATCAAAACGTCTACAACGGTAACGCTATCCTTCTTGACACAAACGTACAAATTTATCAATTCACCTCAAGTTGGTTATATATGTTTTATTACTGACTTCCACCTTTGTGATAATGACTGCCTGGATTTCCTCCGCCAAATCTCAGGGGTCTCTGGCCTGACTGGATCCAGGTAACTGCTATAAAAATTGATCAACTCGCACCTTGTGTTTTAAACACGTCCCACACGCGGAGTACACGGGATGAGTGATGCCACAATGACAGCCGACTGCCTGATAGGGTGTGTTCTATCCGCGGGTCAAAACAGGTACAAATTGTATTAGAGCTAACACTGAAAGGTCAGGGGAATCAGTTTTTTTACTTCCTCTATAGCGCTTTGCCTTATGCAATTCTCATATGTGTCAGAAGCAATTTTCCCTGACTGTCGTCAGTTAATTCTCCTCAGTCACGCAAACAGAGCCGTTCGGGGAAAATCTCACGTCATATGAAACCTCTGATACGATTTGTTCTTCAGTCTCACGATAAAGACCTATTAAGATTCCACTAAATGCGCCCAGAAAAACCTGGATGAGAAAATCGAGACAAGTCTTTAGTTTAGAGTTGAAATAATATTGGAGATTTATAAAGGCCCTTTTCTCGCCGCAGTGTGCATGATGTTCAACAAATGCATTACTGTCTGGGATAATGTTGCAATAAATGTGTTTTCCGGAATAGTTTGGGATCGCTCTGTTGGAAACTTGCTTAGATCTTCAGCCTACTTTCCAGCATCTTGGTATGTAGGCTCAGTCCGATACTGAAGAGCACCCAAAACTCGTTCTTTTAGCATAGTGCATAACGACTGAGGGAAAGTGTCCGGAACGTTGGGAATATTGCTGTCGGTAAAGTGAGATTTTAGGTCCTGTTGTGTGACTTGATGTTACCACGATGCAGCATTGTGAACATGGCGGCAACGGGTCAGTCCTTCTACAAGCTGATGCCGAAGAGACAAAAACAGCGTTAACAATGAACACAGGGGCAATAGAGTGAAAACAGAAATACTGCTGTGTAGTTAATAAATGTCCCCGTGGTACACAGCTTGAAACACGACTGTGCTGGATGGAAAAGTTGGATTTCACCCTAAGTCAAACGACATGGTGTTTAAATCTTTTCGGTATAAACTAAAACGTTACATTACACTGATTTCTTTGCTTGGAACACCGTGCCAGTTAGACAGCTAAATTATTCATATTATGATTTTTCAACAAGTGTACAATCAACATATCTTTTATTTTTAATGTTAGAGAAATGAAGTGATAACAATTTCTCAACTTTAAAGTGCCACTCTGGTCAAAATGCAAACTGTGAAGAAATATTAAAATACCTAACACCATCGTTCAAAAGGATTTTCGATGAATAACATTATTTAACCCATATAACTGGAAATTTGTTAAGAAGCAAAATCTTTGACTCTGTCCGTAAAATTTTTTTGGTGCGGTGTGATAATATTCCTTATATGATAATAAAACAGCGTCATTTGTGGATACACGTCAGCGTTTGATGACGTCAAACGCGTGACGTCACACCAAGCAAAGTGGAAAGTAGAAAAAACATTTTGTTTCCCTATTCTGTGACGAACGGTACCACATCGGTTTTAATGCACCACAATATTTTTACAATTTAGGAAAGCAATTCAGACTATCAAAGTATCTTTAACATTCACGAGTTAAATTCATGTAAGCAAACTAACTAATCACATTTTAAGTCTCGGGGAAATTTTTTAAAAAAATACAGAATGTCCAGAAAATTAACCTGCCATTTTAAGTGATCTACAAATTTTAATGAAATGATAGAACGGAAAGAGCTGGTTTTGTATTCGTCGATCGATCTGTTTAAGCACTAGTTCTTATAGCTACTTCCGACAGTTCAATAAAACCTACCTGGTTTTACTCAGTAGGTCAAATATATCCAATGGGAACTATTTGTGTTGTCACACCAATTGATAGCGAGCACTTGTGGTGACAGGTTATCAAGCTGTAGCTGCCTGATTATCGACTGAGCAGCCCACAACTCCGATAAATATACTGTGTCAATGAAACAAGATGTTGTCGTTGATAAAGATCGAAAACTATTCCAATATTTGTTCAGTTGAACTTGACTCCCCCTTGGACTGTGCGCAGGACAGGGTTCTCTACTGTTAAGGTCGGGAGTTGACAGGACGGAGCTCTCCTAACCTTTACCTATGTCAGATTATCTCCTATGGCTTCAATGTTTCTCTAACAGCAAGTCGATCTAATACGAGACCATTAATTAGTTAATCAGCCACTCAGTCAGTCAAGTATTTCTTTTAATTTATTTCATTACATAACAACGTACCAGAGAATTCCCCATTCATATTGACGGCTATCATTCTTATAGGGAATCGCCTAAGTCTCGAACACCGCTCTTTGTCAGCTAACTGGCAAACACTCTTCACCTTGTCGATCAAGTGGATGCCTTCTCCATTTTGTGTGGCAACTGTTAAGGCTGCCAAATGTGATGTAAAATTGACAACGGTGTCCATGTGACTTCTCGAGCCGTATTAGCACACTGTAGCGTAACGTTCTAACATACGACAGTATTGTCATTATGATTATTGCACGGTTATTCTAACGTATGTCTAAGTCATAAACATGGGCAGGTTGAAAGCATTCGACGAATAGATTTCGTACACTCTAGAGAGTACATGGATTTACTGTCATTCTGTTCACGTTCTCTAGACCTCCATAAACTGTGAAAAACAAATAGCTCCTTATCGTGTTGTTTCGCATTATATGAATTCATCGACTGATTTCGTCCTAACGTACATTTTAGGCATTTCTCTGCAGTATAATTCACCACTTGATGAAATGAAAGTCATTTTCTTCGGAGTAAGAAGAACAACCAGTTTATCGTTCAAAAATCAACATTTATTTTTTCTATTTCATAAAAATCAATGCAAACGAAGAAGGCGAGATATGTTACTGGATATGCTAAGCTGCTTCGATCGATTGTGAAACAATTTATAAACATGAAATTAGAGCCATATTGTTTTTTACCTGCCACATTTGTTTGTATATGCTTTTAAGTTCATCCGTATATAACGATTTTCTTTTGACGTTATTATGTAGATTCATGGAAAATATTGTCATTCTGATGTTTTAAAGCTTCCATTGTAAAGCTTCGGCACGCGTATACCCATGACAAGACAACGCTTTTATCGCTATTGATGTTTGGCGTACAAAGGCATAAATGTACATTAGTTAATTGTGTACCACATTAAAAGCACAGATGAATGGCCAAACACTGGTCACATGGTAACGGCACAAGCAAATAGTGGAGTCCCGTATTGCAAAATGTCACTGGTCACAGCCTGCTTTATGGACGACCTGTTTTCAAATGGAAACCGTAAACGATGATGGAGGATCACAAACCATTGCATCTCTCTTGCTCGGGAGGTACCCAGGACAAACTCAGAAAGCATGGGCATTGATTACCTTGTCGAAATTATTGAATTTTTGCAGCGAATGAAGATTGAAAATGTAAATCAATGAGGTTTGGCCTTTCACCTCAAGATGAGAAAGTCCAAATTATTTCCTCGTGAATTTATGACACACCTCCATCAGACCCTAGAGTACACGTTTATCTGAAAACAGCCTTCCTAATGCTCTTGGTAATTCGACGGAAAGTATACTTGCTAGAGGGCTGTCAATCAGTTTACATTTCATTTAACAAGATTTTGTTAACTGTAATCATTACCTTTAGTACATTATCAGATCATTCTTTGTCACGATGCAAAATTTATTTATTTCTTTTATTGGCCTTTTACAAAGTGTTCATGAGAATTTCACTTATACGACTGCGGTGGGCATTATGGTGGGACAAAACCGGGCAGAGCTCGGGGAAAGCCACAACCATCCGCAGGTTGCTGACAGACCTACCGATGTTCGGCCAGAGAAGAAACCAATACGAGGTGGACGTGAACTCACAACGACCGCATTGGTGAGAGGTTCCTGGGTCATTGCGCTGCATTATTGATATTACATAATTAAGTATATGTTTTTTCTATTCTTGTAAATAATAACAAGCGTTCGGAACAAGTTAAGGTAAATCAGCCATTGTATAAGAGCTCAGTAGTTATTAACAAGCAAAGACTCAAGCAGTTAATCCAATGGATTTATGTAAATGTTCATGACTTATTTTATTGAGAGACATTCCTGAAACATAATGGTATAGTTAGATGTAAATCTTTTATTTGCAAACAAACTGATATTAATCAAATGCTCCGTAATATTATAACACAGACGGGATCAGATTTTCACAATCATAAGGCATATCCACCGAGAGCACGTGTCACGTCGCATCCTAACCAGGCGACCCTCCCAGAATCGGTCACCAAACACTTTCCAGAGCTCTATGTATGGCAGCTCAAGGTGAACATCTGCACATTTCATCTTCAATTCAGTAGTCGGCTATTTTTACTAGTGCTGCAGAAGAATCCCTTCCCCAACGCGGACATATTGAAAATAGAACAGGCTTATTTGGTGTTGATTTGTTGCTCTGGCTCCCCACAGAAACTCCGTTTCGCGTGGCAGCAGTGAGTAATGCGTATGGTAACACGTTTCCATTATGGAGCCAATCTTCACGGAGTAAGGAAATCGATAAAACCGTGCCAAACCATGCCAGAAAGTGAAATATTTTAATTGGTGAAAAGCTTGTATATTTTTTTCTGTTCATACAAGTATGGGCCAGATGTGCACATTGTTACAGAGTAATTCCCACGCCATGTTTAGATCTAACCTGATCTATTCTCATTTTTTTCCTACTTTAGTAAGCTCAGTTTTGGTTGTTTATTGACCTTCTTATAACCTTTCGTGCTGTAATCTCACAGACTGTTTGATTATCTTACGACCAAAAGACAAGAATGTCTCTTGAACAAACTGACGCAGCTTCTCTTTGTTAGAAACCTTTATTGCCTCCTGAAAAGAAACAAAGACACTGGAAAAATCTGTAGTCATACCAACACTATCTTTTTCATTTATTTAAAAACATACTCAGGACAAAAAGTTACTCTCATTTTTCGTCAATTGCTGGCGAACCCTCCCTTGTTTGATATATATCATACTACAGGAAGGCAAGAGGTCTCATGTGAACTTCATGCAAGATGGCAGTGGATTGCACTGGTGAATGCTAATTGCATCGGCAGGACTCCAGAAATATGGCACTGTGAGAGTGTCGGAGTAGGGAGAAGGTGGGGGTTCTAGAAAATCCCCTGCAGAAGACTGAGATGGAACCCTTGTGTGACTTGACAAAGTCGAAAGAAGTTCTTTTTTCCCTTGCTTAAAATCCCTCTTTCGTTGCTAAGTGCCAGAGGTTATGGTTTTACCGTCTCAGCGGTCCTTGTTTATTACATACCATTTGTGGTGCCAGGACAGCCACGCAATGAATTTGCTGCTATTATTTCTTCAGTTAACAAGTATAATGATTAGCACTTCCGTTACCACTTATGTTATAAACGGAGCTGTCACGAAACAGAACTATCATAGCATCCAGATTGTCGCGCAGTATCTGGAGCCATTTGTCATGAACACGAATTCATTAGCCTCAACATCACTCGCCTTAATTCATTACATATTTGATGCTGTTTACGGCGTCTCGCAAGATCTTAACTGGCTTATCTCTCGCGGATACTTTAGAGTAAACCTTGGCGGCTGTATAGCACACAGAGAATACTTCAAAGGTCTGCAGCTACTCTGAGTATCGATCTTTGTGGATTACTGGCCGCGTCTTTCTGAGCAAGAACAGACGTCAATTGATCTGGCCACTCTGCATCTCGATGGAGTGTCCTATGGAGTGATTTTAAACCCTGGCTTTAAGGCCGATCGATCAGAGAATTTAAGAACTTCAAGACGACGGGGTTAACAACAGACTCATTGGAATAATCGAAGTCAGAACAGCAAAATAACTCTCTCTGATTGGCTGGACGAGGTCACTTACGACAATACATTCCTGGTCATTCTTCATTTATCAGAACAGTTAACTGTCCATCTTTAAGTCTTTAGCAGGGCTGTGCTAGTCGATGGCGGCGAAGAGCGTCTTCTTCATCAGAGAGTTATGTCGCCAGCTAGACAATGGAAAGAGACGAGCCGTAAATTACCACTCACGATGAATGAGTATGCCTGACCACGGCAGCATTCACACACCATTACCACCAATATGTGCCCTCTACTTCTGAGCAGAGTTGCCTTCTGTACAACCCTCCACTGATACATACATTCTGAGTTCGCAATACCATGCCGGTATACATTAGGAGACCTGTTCTGCCTCACGGCTCTTGCAGTGGAGTTTGCCATTGATTATTTGAAAACGGTTGTTAAAATTATAAATTCCTCTGGGTAAACATAACAATTTTCTACACACTGCGTATTTCCTTAGCTATTACCCCTATTGGAATTAATTCGTTTTTATCAGCCTCTAAAATTACATTATATTTAAACAATCCATGATCGTATTTTGTATTTTTCTATTTCTAATTTGTTAATCAACCCTGAGCCTGGAAACACGTCATGGCCTAAGCGAACCTCATCACATGCTTGACAGACCTCCTGATAGAAAGCCGAAACCGAGACAGCTAGAGATGGATTTGAACGCATGGCCTTATTTATTAACGCCTAGTGATTGGTATAAAAAAATCCGCAGACTGCTCGGCGAACGAGGTCTCTCTTTACTGTTGTTTACTGGGGGAAAGCCATGAATTCCACGCAAGTGCATCTAATTATTCCAGCTACGCGTTGAGCTGCATTGACAGTATGGACAAAACCCGCTTTCCTAATTCATTCCGTGGGGTGTACTTCCTAAAATTTGTATTGTCTCTTTTGTTCTGTATTAAATAAGGACTACGAAATGTCAGGTTATTTGATCACCGGTGTATTGTCACTAAAGGTCGACAACGCTGTTGGCTTTATGTTTCCACGTTGTTTGAATGCTGTTCCCAGCATTCAGTTTACCTTGGCCTTTTCAGAAGATACATTAGGACTCGGGGGAAAACCCGCATAAAAACTAACTCAGGGCTTCCAATGTTGCAATCAGAGAACTGCGACTGACAACACTTCCTCTTTAACAAGATGTATTCAAAGACTCCGGCATCGATTTGCTCCACTCAATTTTATTTTCGCTGAGAGCCTGTTCAATTGAGCCTTACAAGTTAACTTAATTCAGCAATGCTTCGTTTGTTTGTCGATGTTCATGTGAAAAATTGCGTAATTTTGCACGCAAGCTCAAACAAAATATTCCATTGCCAATTTTCTTTTATTAATTTGATTCGAGTCTACCCGTCTGAGAGAGTTGTGGTACATGCAGTGGTCGTGATGAAACACTACGATTATGTGTCTCATGCTGAACATGACTAATTGGTGACACATGCATAGTGTCCTTGGAACATACCTCCAGTTTCTAGATCATTCAATACATCGTATAATATCTTGGATCTGTTATATTCAGATTTTATTGATTTTTCACAAGCGGATAATATGTGTAGGCCAACACATTTTGCTTGGAGGAGAACTACACAATGTTTCTGGGGCTAAGCAGAGTCGTCATCAACACAGTGCTTGTGCATGCTTTTCAGATGGACGCCAAACAAGTGCCTGTGGTATGATTTACATTGTATGTCATACGCGTTTCCGACTGGATCAGCGCCATAGGCATTTATCGGACTAAATGTAATATTAATATCCAATCCACAGCGTTCAAGAACTGGATATGCGTCAGCTTATCTGGTCAAAATTCATGTCTTAGCCCAGGCGATGCATAAAAATCCAAATACGACAATCAATGCACGGAAGCTTTTGGCACAATCTGGAACGAAGGTCATCGTAGAACATATTACAGTTAGTTCGATAGGCTGATCAGAAGACTCATCGCTGGCACTTCGCCAAGTCTTTCCGCTAGACGGCGCTGTATTTTGCTGTGTGGGTCTGATGGCAGAACCGGTGCCTTGGTCAAGATGTTCCGTACAGGCCAGACGCTGACATGTCCTACAATAATCGAGCTTGATTCCATTGGTAGAAAATTGCCTCTTCGCTGTCAGGGTCATAAAGGGGCGAATCATCTGATGTGAACAAGTAGGTTTTGCAGTTCTAGACTTCTGATGCTCCAAAAATCTGTGGAGAACCTGACAGCATACTGTCAAACTGTTATACCTACATGTGCGTGAAAAACGCGATGTTAGATACTGTAAGTCACAGCGTGATAACAACAGAGTAAATGAATAGGACACTGACAGTTTTTGTTCATACGCCGAAGTGACTTTTTTGTGCTGTGTAATTCAAATGTGTTAATGCTTTGATTCTCTTACTTTTTTATTTACTTAGCTCTTTATTTCTGTCCATTGTTTATTGTTTGTTGTCATACTCAAGAATTTATGACACAATCTCTCAGCAGTTTCAGATGGCAGGATCGATGTTTAGAGCCTGTAGATACTCCTTGGTCAGAGAGAACCGTATTTATCTACCTGCCCGCCATTAAATGCTATTATTATAGATTTTAGCTTTCCTTTAGTATTAGCTGTATTTTAGAATCCATATTTCTTGATTTAAATGTGAAGAAATGACAATTACGTATGAACATTTTTCGTCAGCTGGAATAGCGCCGTCACACCGGTACAAATCACATCCTGCAGGTACCTCGCTCTTGTCCTCATTCCATCAATATTGAATGCATTAATGTGATCAAGTGTCACTTGGCTCTGGTGCCGCTATGGGTTCATGGTAATGTTATGATTGGCGTGGCAATAGACAACGAGATTGGCAGTGCCACAACGCCACAGACAACTTGGACATCGGGAATCCAAACCGTCGCCCAAAAACCTTGTTTGTTTAGTTAATACCGTGCATAAAAAATAAATTAGTCTGGCATTAAATTTCCAACAAATCCGCATTTGAGTGCAAAACATCTACGCCAGGTCGTTCCAAAATACCTCTGTTCACATACATTCCATTAGAAAGATCTGGGCAAACTGCGATTGTGTAACTTTTTCCCCATTGTTCGCTGAGCGTCTAGATTCGATCATGTGGAAACCTGTGAGTAGACATTCTAGGGAAGATCAGATCTGTAAATTTGGTGGTTCTGGTAAGATGCCAAGGTTGCTCTGTAGACTCCGGAGACGCGTGTATAAGGCAGTCGTTTAGCACGGCTGTGTCATGTTACACGGACGTCTATCAGCCAGTGTTATGTCAGCCGTTACAGATTCTAACCAGTAATTAACATACATTGATGGGCTCCTGGCAGAAAGATCGATTATCTCTCTATTATCATTTTCCTTTACACAAATTACCCTCTATGAAAACCGCAGTAGTTAATGCTGATAGAATTTGAAGGGACATTAAATCGAGTTCCTTCAAGGCGATTTCTTGCCCCCATTACCATATACAAATTGCATCCAGCGGCCAAGTGCTTCTAAACATCAGCGTTTATACCAGGCCGAGGCATCACTCCACGCGGCCATCTTACAGGCCATGCAGGTTTACGCTTGTCGTATTTGGGAACATGCTTTTTAATCTAATTTTAGCTAATCAATATTACATTTGTGATGCATTTAATTCTGTGGTTAACGCAGTGCATGCTTGGTATATTTACGTGCACTTAGTGGTTAACTTCTCCATGCTCATGGTTATTAGTGAGCACGTATGCATGTAGAGAATTCATGTACATGTAAGATAGGCCGATAACATTACCAATGAATCGTCGAACAGGGTCAGGGTTCTGTCAAACAGCCTTGTCAGCTTTCCTGTGGTTAAATGCAGCAAATGACTTCAATGAACGTTGGTCTGTGTGGAAGTACGGATAATCCTGGATAGCACTTTGCCATGCCCTTGAAATGTTGGGGGAAAGGGGCTGCTTATTACTTATATTTCTATATACTATATATTACTTTTGTGTTATTATTTATTTACAAAATTTGGCCTTTGACTTACACATTGGGGGTGTTATCCTTGTAGTATTTACACAATGTTAAAGACTAAAAGTCCTTAGAATATTTCTGGCAGTTTGCATTTTGCAGTTGTACATTTATATCCAATATAATCACAGAAGCCCCAAAGTAAAACTCCAAAAATCCGCTACAACCAGACGGACACTAAATTGTCTTCGTATACCATTAAATCTGTGTCATTCCATACGGCAAATTACCCGTAACTCTTAATGATGGCGAATGAGTGGAATATGTGCGTTTGCAGGTCAGATGTGTTTTCTCTATAATGTGATGAATGAGTAATCCCAGTGCTGTGCAGACAGGAATTTATAATAAGCTGTATGGGTATTATAGCCAAGTGTCTACAACTAACGTCTGCGTCCAATTGCATAGTCTTCGGATGCTTTCACTCTCCAGCAAGAGTTGGAGAAGTGCAGAAGCCAGACACATTTAGGTCATTGAAAACTATTGACTGATTCTCTTTGCATGATCTGTGCTAATTTTTATATTTTAAACCCTTTCTTTGTTCTCTGGTGGTTTGTGTTAATTGTCGTTTTTGGAAACTGGTCTTACGATTACTGACCCGGAACGTCTAATTTGGTTGACGGCTGGTATACGAATCAATGCTTAGGTTTTTGATATGTATGTGTGGTGAGGTTGTATCGGGCAATGAAGATGTTAAAGCAGGAAACGGGGTCCGTGTCTGGCTATTCTCCTTGCCTCTGAACAAGCCTTGGCATCGGTCAGGCCTGGGTTTAATAAATTTATACCAGTAGTTTAGGGATTTGTAGGCGTCTTGCGTCACTTCCACCTAAATCGTCCAACCGAAACAATGCATCAAATTGTAACGTGTCAAACCCAATATGAAACTCAACCTGGCGTGAAGGCAAGGTACACACCATGTCTTTCTTAAATTAAGGATATTTGTGGTTAATTATCATGAAAATCTCGTACATTGTTGTATGTAATGGGCTGACATTTGTTCGCGGACAGACCAGAAGGCAATAAAGCCAGACCGCAGACAGATTTTACATAAGAAAGCCGTTTATACACCAGTCTGATCTTCACAGGGCTGGTCACGATATTGGCGTTGGGTGATACGGGACGTAATCAAAGTCAGATGAATGGACGGGTGCCTGTTGCCAACCTCTGATGATTGGGGAGAGATTACAGGAACATTTCAGCCGTAATGAACCCCTGTGAGTGCCTGAGTGGATACTGGACTACGGTCTGGTCACAGGGACCGGTGCGTGTTGTCTACATCTGGTAATGTGTCCTTGTACCAGGCGGGACTGGTGTCAGGGCATACAGTTTGCATTTGGTTATGCGTTCTTGTACCAGGCGGGACTGCTATCATTACATACAGTATAGATCTGGTAATGCGTCCTTGTACCAGATGAGTCTAATACCTATTGACGCTGTTCACTTTCAGTATGACACCATTCACATCTATTCAGGAATTTGACACAGAAATGAATTCAGTGTACAGCTGGTGATGCGTCCTTATTACAGGCCGGACGTGTTTGAGCATAGCCCTTGTACCAGATGAGGACTGATGTTCGGGCCTACAGCCTAGGGCTGATAAGGCATCCTTTTAATGCGTACAGCATATAGCTGGTAATGCGTCCTTGTACCAGATGAGAGCTGATGTTCGGGCATACAGGTAATGCATCCGTGCACCAGGCGGGACTGGTGTTAGGGTATATACACACTGAAGCTGATAATGTACCCTTCTACCCGACGAAACTAACAGTGATTGGCACCTGGTCGTTTCATTGTGATATCATTCACAGCTTTTCAGGAATATATCCCAGGCATGAATTCATACATGTAGTCTACATCCGTGCTGTTAATTGTTTCAGATATATATCGGGTATCATGATTCCATTTAGTTGAAATTCTCATGCTTGCCGTGTAAATTACGCTGTACCCTAACTCTTTCCACTAAAACACGTATCCACGAAGCACGCAATTTCTGGCATAGTGGAAATGGAAGTAGCTATACACATGCTATATAAAGGGACTGCAATGAACATATTTAGCACCACTTAAACTTATGGCTAAGCAATAACGAATAGGGTAGATTTCGGCCCAGTTGTGTTAATGACACGTGCGTCAGGAATAAAAATATCAGTACAAACCATTATAGGAACAGGAGTACATTTAGTGTTTATTGATCGTTATTTTCTTATTTCTTGATCAGTGATTTTATAACGCAAATATGTCACAAGCATAAAAGCCGTTTAGGTCCACTCTTTAACTACACTCAATTCACACATATGCCACACTCAAAATTTCTGTGTGATTTCAAACATACAGTAAAATGCTGAATTTTAAAGAAAGAATTTTCCAAATTAGCGGAATACTTATTTACTATCATATGCAGGGCATGGTCAAGTCTGTGAACTGATTAATAAAATAAGTCCTCCCATTCTTTAAAGAATGGAAGATTATGTAATAAATACTTCTCTTCGAAATTCATGTTTGGCACTTGTGCCGTAACAGATACGTATTAATTCATTTATGTAATTGTTGGTCTCGTCTAGTCTGTAAGAGAACCTACTGCAGTTCAGCCATTATCCGAACAATCCCCAACAGCTAAGCAGCAGACGAGACAACGGAAAACATTCGGTGGACTAACCTGTTTATGGCTCTCATAAAATGGACCCATCTAGGAAGGCATGATAATGTTCCGATTCCTTAACCCAGCCCTTATCTCCAACAACTTCATGCACAAACATCATCCGACTAAGCCAAACGTTAGTCGTCAAAGTTCAGCCGGCAGTAAAGCTTATTATTACAGCGGTCTTGGAAAGGAATATTGGTGGGCCATTTATAAACAGTCAATTCTGGCAGCCAGCAGAAAGTTTTGGCAATCAGCAGAAGGTTAATTTAGGATAAATGTTAGCTTAGACTCGAGAAACGCGTATGTGTGTTTGGACGAGCAGCTCGCCGGCGTGTAATGCACCATGCTGATCCTATTGTGTCCAAATAGCCCGGTGCTATCCCCGGGCTAATGGTTCAAGTCCACGCCGTGTCAGCTCGAAATCGAATCACCGAACTGCAGAATTGTGAGTGGCACTCTCATTAGATTTATGTACAAATCAACCTTGGTAACCCGTAATAAGATTCTTTCATTATGGTTTTACATGGAGACCTATCTATGATAGTGTCAGAAAGCCTAGAACTCTCCCAGCAGCTGCCCTGATCCGGTTTCGCTTTTTCTTTGGTCAATACCTAGGTTAAGGAAATCCCATTGCCAATTTACATTGGCCTGTTCCGTTTCCATTGGCTTCTCCCGAGAGAAGGCTCTGTGAAGTGACTATTGACCTTCCTACAAGTCACATTTACAGCATAAAGAGACGCTCTAAGGAACCCAGAGACTATGACCCGCTCTGAACACCCACAGATTCTGGTCCTTGGTGAATTCTACAGAGATTAAAAATAACCGAATTTTATTTTCGTACCGCTACTACATTTATTTGACCTACATTTATTTGACCTACATTTCCTCACATGTTTCAGGTCCAAAGCCAGGTTCGACTTCATGAAAATTTGAACAACGATCAAGACATGCATTTTTTGACTTTTATGTGGGAATACATATTGTGATAAACATACCGCGACATCAAACCGAGAATAGTTTTCCATTTGGATTAAGTCAATTATTTTTATTTTACTATGAAATGAGCTTACAGCGCGTGCTAACATAGCAATTGTATTACGCGTTTGACAAAAGCAATATTCTCTTACATGACAAGGATTTTTCCAAAAAGTTTTGAAAACATAAGTCTAAATAAAAAAAACAACATATTTTAGCTTAATGATACTGCGCCTATTTTCTAAGTATCAAATTCAATGTGCCTGTTGCCTGTATTCGGTGTTTGGATCGACTGATTACTCAAAATCCTAGAAGGCCGTGGCCACTAAAGGAATGAGAACCCTCGGGAATTGGACTCTATGTGAACTGTTATCTATGTTGTCCGTAGGCGTACCTCTACCTTCATAAACCGAGATGTTAGTGCAGGTGTGTTACGCATTTCCGTATTCACATCTCAGGGCGAAATGAATTGCTTGTATGAGTGGTATAAACCTGTACATGCGTACTGCCTTCTTTGCAAGTGTTACATAAACGCCAGCTTACTTGCTAGTGACAATCTCAGTGTGGTATTTTATTCAGAAAACAAGGGTAAGACAACAAGACAATGCTCAGTCGCGTGACATAGCAAAAAGCTCGATTTCCTTACCCGCAGTTTGAAAGAATTCTGACACACGCTCGATAACCCAATGACAAAATTCCCGCCGTGATGGCGCCCATAACTCTTGAAGTTGAGTCGTATTTATTTCGCTTAATGGGGATAGTGTCTTGTGTGGATTCCATTTTTCTTGGAAAAGATTTCGATGCGGGTACAACAGTTGAAAGAAAAAGAATATCAAACCAACTCCAAACATTAAAAATAATACAGAATTGCATTCGTATTGGTTTATGTACTTCAAGCAGGCTACGTCGTTTTTCTTCAGATTTTCCTGAGACAGGAAGAAAAAAACATTTGCTACATAGTAAACCACTTTACACTTACAGATAAAACCATGTGTCATCTTCATAATCTGCACAAAAACAGGCTTCGGATACATCTCCCGGTTTCCGGTTTTTACAAGTGGCTACACCTTCATGATATCTGTGTCTCTCTGTTCTTTTTTCTTCTCACCATAAATGTACGAATTCGATATACAGCGGTTTACTCCATTAGCGGCGTCCTTTGTTGTAGTGAATAATGGCAGCGTAACGTATACACCGACAAAGTTAGGAATCATTGCAGACAAGCCAACATTTTAACTTGCTTTTTCTCAATAGTTAGGACATCGCGTAACTAAGGTATATTCCATGTGAAGGACAAATCCTCAGAGTGGGTCAAAATATTTTTTAAATATTTTTCTGCATTATATAAGTAGAAATTAAGGAGTGGAGATGAAATGCGTGTGACGAAAACAATTCCTGTCCCCTTCGCCTCACGTTTAGTTAAAAGATGTGTCACGTTACTACTGCGTTTTAGCAGTACCCGCATCCTTGGCCTCAGGATAACATAGGTCTGGCTATTTACTTCGGCATCCTTTTCCTAATTCGGTCTCTTCTCCCTGCGGATGAGCACAGTTTTAATAGGTATTAGGTGTGGAATTCTTCCTGTCAATGGCTGTGCTGTCATCCGGTAAGCAAACAGAAGCAGTAACACGTGACTGTCAACGGATAGGTTCCTGGGAACATATCTTACCTCTTGCTGAGAGACATTGATGAGGAAGATCTCGCATTCTGGTGTACAAAGGCCAAGAGTGGCCTATACTGGCTTCAGCCTCTGGCTTGTTACTCTGGTTTCAGAATAAAAAGGAAAATACGAGTGAAACCTAAAAAGAAACTCAAAAGAATTTCGTGTACGTGTATATCAGTTGAAACGAACATATTGCGTGCTACTGTCGAAAAAGGGGTCTTCATGTGGTCAGTAATAAAGTTTTTATCAATTTTTGAAATGATTAACTAGGTTACATGTATGTATAGTACAGAGGCGAATGTAGCCAGCCTTGTTTCAGATAATGTCGTATTTGTGACCAATCATATTGCCTCAACTCTCAATCTTCCGGTTCCTAGTTCACGTCACTCTTTTTAGCATTTGGGTCCAACCCATCTCAACACCATCCGCGTAAACCCACTGACACAACGGCTTCTTCCACAACTTTTCAAAACATACAGTTTGATAGCCCTTATCACGTACGTCATGTTCTTCGTCTTTGAGACGTTTGTAAACTTCATCCGTATTTTTGCACCGGTACCGTCGATTCAGCTATAGCTATTATGATTGTGTTCCTTTTCTTTATGTAATTCCTCTGTATTTGTGAAACGTCTACATTTTGTTTGTTGCTGGAAGAAAACGATGTTTTGACCAATAAGGTGACAATTATAGATATTTCATAAAGACAACCATCTGTGTATACGAGAGATGAATGTTGACGTTCGTTATCTCAATTTTTTTTTCTTATTTTTGTCCAGTTATTTTACCGAGAATTTAAATCTTTCGGACAAGAGACTTTTTCTTTTCAGTATACGGACACAATCCACTTTCCTTACTAGCATTAGAAAGTTCTCTCCATCAGCGATAACTCCCTTAAACAATGGCCGCTTTCATAACTTTCCGCATCCAAGAAATTGATCACATTTATCTCTCTTGTGATGGGTTTATTCTTCCATTGTAAATAATATGAATATGTAATACAGTATCATGCTACAGTTAAACACTAACCCCATACAAGATGATGAAAACACTTCTTTTAATGAATTCCGTGTCAGGAATCTTTGGTAGACTCCTTTAGCTTGTACACTTGAAAACAATTAACCCATGAGATAGGAAATAGAACAGAAGAAGTTGTTTGTTGTTACAGCAATTTAATGTAGCTATCACTTTGCAAGTTGTCTGAAAGCGCAAATTGCAACAGTGGTGATATCTGTCGTCTTCCGCCCAGGCTCCCCATTAAGTGCATATCTCATGATAAAAGACAAGACTGTAGAATTTTGAATCACCCTCTAACAGGCAGACAGCTTAACCCTCTGACATACAGACAGATCAACTTGCAAAGGTGTTTGTGGTAGATAATAAATACACGTACAAATGTTTACAATCGCCGACCATGGAATACCACAGGTTAAAATATATTGTATTCTTTATACCCGAAACGCAAGCTCTCGTCTGTAGCATACTTTGTTAAGCATGTATCCAGCAACGCAATATTGAAACTATTTTATAATTAAGGTATGATCAATATATTTTAAAATTTGCGCGGTTTCGTCATACTTGTCTTTCAACACACACCATAGCATCCCGACGCCGAATTCCTAATTCCTGACGATGCGGCCATTAAAAGCACTTGCTGGTGTTGGACACTATGCATTGCATTATCTCGCATGGATGCCCTCTATTCATCTCCAGCATACATACCTGTCAATGACACTCCACCAGGCCAGGATATCCCATATAGAGCTGGCAACCCCAGCTAAATGCTTCACTAAATCAATTCATTCGTGCAGAAATCTTAGCAGAACAGGGGGGGAAAGGAGTAGGCTATCGCCTGGTAACCGTATAGAAATCTGAACGTCCAGAATCATAGGCCATAGATTCACGCCATGTGACAGCGCCCTGTCGTCACCGTCGAGTGCTCAGGTCATGCTCCACTAGAAGTCCGACTCGACGTTCATTTGGAATTTACGATACATCCTTGGTAGAGCTGGGTAACTATATACAGGAGAAACTTTGACTGGCTTTCACCCACTCTGAATTGCAAGCAGGAATATATTACGGAAATTGATAGCTCGGTCAGTTCCTATACCCAATTTGTCCATTGTTTTCCATGATGGGAAATAGCTTTACATATTGTGTCGAACTGAATTCAAAGTTATTGACCATTTTGTGAATAACTAGATATTATGTTGACTTCAGTACGGTGGCAAGGAATATCGGTTTCGGGTGGACATCTTCGGGCTGGATTTTTTCGGAAAATATACGTCGTGTCAACTAAAATACTAAGCTTGATTTTCACCGGTTGACGCCCTGAATTATGATTTGGACACTTTACATGCTGTTGTATTGCTTGCGTATATAACTTGTAGCATCAAACAGTTGGGAAGTTTCATATCCTGTAAAATTCTGAAAAGGCTTTCCTTTGGCAATAATTGAGACCATTAACCTGACAGCGGTAGAAAAATCTGACAACTTTTCCGGAATTGTTAACCTGCAATTCAAAAAGCTGGCAAGAAACCCACGCACCGCAAAGCGGCCACCTCGTGCCGTAAACAAACATTCTTTTCGTTGCACTTATGTTTCCATGCATAATTGATAAAAGAGGACAAGTCAGACCCAAATAAAAATGTTCAATTGATTCATGGCTTACTTTCAGCTCATGGCTTTCCTCGAAACATAACTGCACGCAACTGCTGAAAATTGGCATTGAACAACAATTCTGGACGGCAACTTCATATCATCATTCATCCATACCATTGAAACTTGATTTTGTTCTCATTCAAGACGCCACCAATTAACTCCTTCTCGTCTTCTTTTCTCCCGACTTATTCCTTGAATTTATAACTCATGGAAGTTGTAGACGCAAAAATAATATAAACATGTACGAACTATCCTCGAGTGCACGAGAAGCAGGCACTATTCCTTGGATATTAACGAATTATATGACACAAACCTGGAAGCAAAGACAACAAAAGCATTGTGCACACAGTCCCGTTCAAATAACCTTGTCTCTTTTCTTTATGACGAATTTGGATAAACAGCAGGAAGCTCCGAGGACTGCGCCAAAGTAAATAATTCCAGCACATCTACATCAGATCGAAGTCTTAGTGGCGCACCGTGGAGATTTATTGCATCTAGTGATACCTCTCACTGGACTGCCCCTAACTCAATTGTGCGTCTAGGACAGAGCCACCATACATCAAGCACGTACTTTACCCGTCGGATTCGCTGGTCTCCAAAACCCCGAGTCACATACGTGGCCGGGACAAATACTTGATCGTTTGGTCCGACCCTGCCAGAGATAGACTCCGTCTCGAGAGGCTAGATCAAATAACAATGAGCTGTTATCAAAACTTGTCCCAGGAATTTCACTTGGCCTAATAAACATATGTCTGGCCAACTAGATAAAAGGGCACTTATCGCAGACGTGGGTAAGTTGCAAATGTCTACTTGGCTTTGAATTCGGCCCAACAAAGTGGAGCAGCAGACATTCCCAGGGTGAAATTATCTAGGTCTTTGTAACAATTCAGTGGATAGTGGATACCTTGCCGATGTACACAGACAGTCTTCGCCAAAGGTGAAGACATTGTGAGGTAAAATGCAAGCACATTTCACTTGGGGTCTAACGTAGCAATGGAAATCGATTTTGTGAAATCCATAGCACACAGTTTTCATCTCCTTGTTTCAGCGAGCGAGAACCCTCGCTGATGATGCAATCATTATGTCCTGCTCTCATGCGAATTGAATTTCCGAGCGTAGTATTGTAGTATGCTGCATTGTGTACGGATGAGACTACATCGTCGCCGTCATCAGGGGCAGCTTGAGGCCAATAACATTAATGAGCTTATAGCCTGGAATAATAATTACGTGTTAACCACATCTATGGCCCATAATTACCTGTTTGGCTAACAAACCAGGAAAGAACCCAACAATGGCCCAGGATATTACAACGAACAGCTTTGCGAGACGAACGCGAACTTTCCATCGATTTATAGGCCGATATTTTTTTTCTAAAAACAGCCAGTTATAATTCACAGAGGATGTTTAATTATTCTGGTACAGGTACATCACACTACTTAGTTGAAAATCGAAATTAAAGGTACACTGAGAGAATAATTAAAGCAATAATCATACTGTGTACTGTGTGTCTGAATTTCAACAGTCAAATATCTCAGAAAAAAGTGGAACGATGAAGTCTACCCACTGTGATCTTCGGAGAGAAAGTATTTAAATAACGCTACCCGCAAGGTTCGCCACTGACTGAATGGCCAACTCGTCACGAGCAATTTGGAATGGATTCATTGCTTTAAAATACGTTCCTTTTGTACAGCTCCTGCTTAATATAGGCACGCCAGTTGAGGGTCTCCTTCGTGTATGACGACAAGGAAATATACGGGTGTACATTGTGATTTATAGCGAATGACCAAATGAGGACGAGATGTTCTTCACGCGTCAAAATTCATCGACATTGATTACAGGGATGACGTTGTTGCAACCGTGGGTAAACATTGGCGGAATTCGTGAGGACAAATTCGTGTCAGGGATACAAGCGCGAAGAGCGAACAGTTTAATTTACTGATATAAAAGGCAGCTGGGAATTTAAAGGAGGACTAATAAGGTGATAGGGTTGGAGGAATATTTCAGAGCAGCTATTGATTGATTTGGCTTGAGCTCCTTTTCCTTCCTAAACCAGATTCATTGTTCATCTCATCGACGCACGGCTCCTTTATATCGGTCCTGATTAAAATTAGATCTCAATCTTGCTGACAACAGGGCTCGGAAACCAGCCAGAATACCCTCTGGATGATGACGGAATGTCTGTTTTTCCAGTATGCATGGTGCAATTCGCCAAACTCCATTTAAATCCCAAGGATACGTCTCGGTAATTGCTTTCCCTTGCATCATCATCAACAGCGGCTTTCGTAAAATGTGCAATCTTTTGACCAGAAAACTAGCGGCTAGAAATGAGATTAGTTAAACAAGCCGAGGGATCGACCAGCTTTACGGCATTCCTAATTTATCACTGATCCCATTGCGCTTGTGACCATTTCTCATTCCTCACCAGGACGTAAATTTATTTATTTATTTATTCGTTTGATTGGTGTATATTTACATACATCTCGTTGTTAAACTTTTTGTTGAATTTGAGTATAATCATATATTTATAACGGGAAAACAAGATGTAACCGTGTACTATAATGACTCCGCTATAGCACTAAGCAGTAAGATTATGTTTAAAATAGTGATACATGAAATTAAAACAACCTGCACTGAGTGTTTATGTATTCAATATTCAATCACTCAAAATGCCAAGTTGAGGGGTTTCATTTTTCTTTGGTTCCATACGCCAAAGTTATCACAAACTGAAACCGACTACAATCCCATTTATCATCTGCTGAATCCAAAGATTAAAATCTTTTTTGCAATTTCAGTAGGCGATCAAAACCAGTCAGCGTAAACATCGCTAAGAAGAAATATAAATGATGATTGTAATGACCTGTGATGTATGGTGTAAAGTATAATCACTGTTTTGGCATGTAGCATTGTGTCTTACGCTTTCGTCTGCAACTTCAATTGCCCCTTCAGTTTCTTTGTCCAGTTGGAAGCTGCTTGCAAGCCATGCATCGCAGCCATTGAATAGTGATTATCATGAGCTGATCTCAGAAATGACGAGGGTCTTCAAGCTTGGTACAAATTAACAAACTTTAGAGAGGAAGAAATCATACAGAGCTGTCACTAAATCTTTTATCTATTACCTTATTCTCATATTACACCCCCAGTTATAAGAAGACCTTGGAAATGTTTTATAGTTTCCATAAACTGGGGAAACATCTTTACCGGGATTTCATGAGACCAGAACAGTTCATTTCGCAACTATAAATAAGCAAGATGTTATTTGGACATAAACTGACAAACATTACTAAGGAAATGAGCGCGCTGACGTTAAGAGGTTATAGACAGGTAAGAGCTTGGTTTGAATGTGGCCTTCGTTCTCTCATACATTGGTTAATGGTGCACTGGCCTTGACCAGTGAAGTGGATTGTAATCTAGACCACTCTGGGTAGATTGCGGCTGCGCGTTATGAGGATTGGCAAGTGCCTAGAGATGTGAGGTGGATTTTGAGAGGAGCTTTCAAACATAAAGTTGGCCATTGTCTCATAAATGCATTATATTTGAAATCGGCTGAAAACACTCCTGACTTGATCCTGTTGTTCGGTATGTTTTATCCGGGTACTGAAGATAATAGATCATGTGTACAGGAGGCTTAAGCTTAATTATTTTTATTAAGAAAAGCATGCTGTTATCTACGAATTGTTTTCTTTTGCTTTGCGTTTGATTTAATTACGTCTACAGTTCTACACGTGATAACAAATATGTTACTGATATAGTAGGGCTTTAAGCACTGTGAGGGCAGTATCACCGGCTAATTTCTCCTCATGTCTGTTTACTTTTGCATTTTTCATGCTTAGTGTTACTTCCGCGCATGTTCACTTCCTTAAATGACGACACTTAAAACAATATATAGAATACAGTTAATTTTCACGAAGTTTCGTGGCTTCTCTGTATCACTCTTTTCTTAGTAAATTAGCCAGCCCTTAAGCATACCATCTCAAAACACACAGCAGACAAAAGCTGTCAGAAAATGAAAATTATGAGGTTTTTATAACTGTAGTGTGATGAATCAAAAGCATACCAACTATTTTGTTTGTTTGTTTGTTTTTGTTTTTGTTTTTTTTTTGTTTTTGTTTTTTTTTTTGTTTTTTGGGGGGGGGGGTGGTATTAAATCACTTTCAACATCATTTCGGTCATCTTATTATACAGTGGTTCATTGCAACACACTTCTCCAACCACCGGTATTTTCACAGTTTCGTATTGTTGAAGTACCACCTTAAGTCACCAAACGTTACCCCTCACCCAGACACATTATAAGAACACAGAGTCTACCTGTACACGGTTCATACCTATATCTTGAATGGCAATGCAATAGGCACCTGCACTAATATTTGTATGTATAAATTTTTAAGTGTCACTCGACTCAGGATTGAACCTATGTCTCCTGGTTACAGAGTATAAGAAAAATTGTCCATTGCTGGCCGAGAAGAATGATATCCATCTGAAGGGAGAACCCACCCAGTGGTAGCAGCAGCAGCAGCCCGTTGTAGGGTTAAGCCATTATCATTCTGAAGCATTATGTGTTCAAGTGAGCCGTGAAGTTGATAGCCCGCTGGGGGAGCCAGCTTGAAGCCACTCCGCTCTTACTGCTCCGCATGGACAATTTTCCGTCTTCAAGTAACAAAAAAAAAGATAGAAATCCACAAGAGAAATCGATGCTTCACGTCCTCGGAGTTCAAGTAGAATTTTACGAGTTTGAAGGTTTTAATTTAAAAGATTAGAGTGCTACATCTGACTTAAAATAGTTGTTAGGAGAGAATTACACAGCTATAGCGGCCTAAGATGGACTGGAGATTTCCTACGCTACAAAACACATGTTCCCAGAGAGAAAGCCTACTTGACGACATCGCATCTCCAACTGTGGGGTATTTCTCAAAGAAAAATAGGAACAAGAGCTGTAGCTGTTGAGATATAGAATTAGGTCTTATTTCCGGAAAGGACGATGTTTGCAATCCTTACCATGCACAGAATGAGGGAGACAAATCTGATAAATTCAGCGAGGTATAAATTCATGTAGCAGCGATTTTGCCAGCAGATTATCGTCGATTGGCTGAACCTCCTTAATCGTTGCTCTCGAGCAAATTTTTACTGAATTATGTGTATAGTTATAACTCTCCCCACCGTTTGTCGGGCCGTGTTGACATCAAGATGTCGGCAGCGCCCGTGTTGCCGTTTCAGCTGTTCAACTTTTGTCCAAATCTGACATTCTTGTCGGCGATTTCTTCTCAACGCATTAAAATTGCGTAAGGCGTTATACAACAATCTGGAGAATAAAGTTAATAAATGTCCCTTCATTATACCAAAAAGTTGACCATTGTGGCACCCGACTTTTTCCCTCCCCACTACTCCCTCCTCCCTCCCACACCCTGCCACGAGGAGTGTGCGAGTAAATCTGGAGAAAAATCTTCCGTTTCAATTCAAAACACTGTAGTTGTGTATTGTTGTCCTAATATTGGATGTAATTGCGAAGGTATTGAGAGACATGAATAGCGGAGTTACAGCATTATCAACACCATAGCAGCAGCAATTAGAGGCAGGTTTACTATGATGACTATTTCAATGTAAACGCAGTCATAGCTTTTCAAATCTAGACGCAGTGTATCAGGCCACACGACTGAGTCAAGGTTACACAAAAAATTGAGATAACATATAGGTTCCTATTTTGCACAGAGCTCTGCGATGGGTGTGATTCCACGAGAGGCTCTTCAGCGAGGATAAGTTATTAGCTGTGTTATGTTGTGCTGGAAGGTAGATGTCATTGTTTTAACCCCAGTGAGAGGCATGAAAGTGTGTCGGTTAATGAAGAAAGTGTCCTTCTGTAACATCTTCAATTTTATTATAAATTTTAAATTTATATTTATATATGATGCGGAGGAAGAAGGATTCATTTTTCAACTCGAGAAAAATTAGGGCCTTATATAAATATCACCTACTGACATAGGCAAAATATATGAATTCAAATAAAACGCAAGTTTTAAGATATTATAAATCGTGCCTAAATCACAAACAATACCTCAACGCACCCTCAAGATGACATGGTTCTTTCGGCGAGTAAACACAGATGAGGATTTCAACGGTAGATAGATTTGTGGATGATAAACTTTCATCAACCACTGATGACATAATGATTTCATGAAATGTCGAACCTATTGACGTTACGGATGTGTAGATATGTACGGATGTCACGACTTTTCAGGAATTTACACCCAATTAAATTACACGTAACTCGCAGTAAGACAGTTCGTGGTATTTACATGATGAGGACGTCAGATGTATTATTTCCCAGCCGAGGTGTTATTCAAACCAGCTTACGCTTTAAACATATATAATGGGGAAATTGCAGTACATGTACATGTAATTCTGTCCTAATCTGTGTAGTCTGTGTTTCGTTTCTGTCTTTGCGATGAAGTTTTTTGGGCTAACAACCCAAGTATTTCTCATGCAATGTGAGAAAACGATGCGAGAGAATTCGCCTTGGAATCGAGTCGCCATTACTGGGCAAAAATACCCCATTTATTTTAAAGGTAACATATAATAAACCATCTTACGCACATAGCATTGGTGTATGACAACGGGTTCTGATAATAATTTTTAGGACGTGATATATCGGCCTTTAGGGTTGGTGTAAAACTAAAAACCATTTTATGTGCCTAATTCCCTCTAAGAATGTGCCCCACCCATAAACGGTAGAATCCCCTCGTTCTTGCCTGACGCCTTCGTATTTTCATAACATTCTTCCCCAGGTATATCTACATTACTGACAATCTAGGTACAGATACCAGCATACACTACGTATTTTTAATGGCTCTTGAAAAAGAAACCGAAGATTTAGTGTTTATTACACCGCCGGGTTTTTCTAAGTTATTCCAATGTTCTCTGAATGCGAAGGCGGGCTAAAGTCCATGTTTACCTAAATAGATTTTATTAATAGGCAGATTCACCTTAATGTATTGTGTACAGGCATTAACGAATACACGGGATACGAAGCTTCAAAGATCAATATTAAGGTGAAAGACCTCATTTGACGTCAGTTTCTTTGCGGTTTGTAATGTTTTGTCATTCGGTTCACTGATCACACTGTCTTGCACTTCTTGACTTGTTACCAAGGACGCCATTTATGTCATAATTTACAGTCGTGCAAGGTTTCGGTTATTCGTGTAAGGGGGCTGTGTGATTAATACTTAGATTTCTGGATTTCATGAATACGATTTTAGCCATTTTGTGTTGAACACTCTCAATCTCCCCTACTGCTTCCAAAAGAGCCATAGCAACGCCGCGGTCTTTCTATTTGTATGTATATAGTTTGTATATATGTATATAGTGGATCTATATCTGAACTATATATTTACATTAACCAATCTGCTCCGGCCTCCGAGGATGAGACCGCCGTTTACCTGGACAAACACTAGACTATCTATTTCAACAACGACCGGAAGTCGATTTCTGTGCTTTGCTCCGTGACTGTTAGAGTTGCCATGGAAATGGAATAATAGATATGCCATGTGAGGACTTGAGGGTTCTGGTGGCGCACTGGAGCGGAAGATCGCTATTGTGACCTGACTCACTATCTTACCCTCCTTCATTACTTAGTCTTATCGCTCTGGGAAATTTCCTGTAGAATTAACCCAGACAATCCAATAGCTTCTATCCATTAAGCAATGTCAATATCTGCTTAGACTACCTTGCCGATTAACTCTGGGAATGTAAACTGCTTTCAACCTTAGCCACGTGTCTGAGACTCCGAATGTATCTTCCGAGAAATGAACAGCATCGTTATTCCCAAATGCGTCAAAAAACGTCGAAGACAACCGGTGGTTTTATTGTCAACCCCATTGATTACACATCCTGATCTATACTCGAAACCATCAATTACTTCTAGGTAAATTACACAGAACATCTTTATCTCTTTGGCTTCGTATTTAAAATTCATTTTGTAATTGTGCTCTATCTTAAACTCAAATTTTCATGTTTAAATACTCTGTCATGTCAAGAATTTATGGCATAATCAGAGCAGACAGTTGTATACAGAATTTTTTCCCATGCAACCAGGAAAAAGATATTGTTAAAAAGATGTGTCCCTTCATCTTTGTGTCCGATCACTGGAATTACTTGTCGGGCAACTACAGTAAATTCAAACCAAAAGTCGGTAAGACATTACAATACAAACACAAATTTGTATTTTTTTAAATTTAATTAGCTTGGCCTAAAACAGGTATGTAAGCATTACATATCACTTAACCGCTCAACTGCCGGTAAAGCACTAGTATTTACGCCAAACAGGTGGTAATGTATGCAAATGACTGTCATTGTTCGATAATATTAAAACTTAACTTGCTGGGCTAGTTATTTTCCTGCAAAACATAAGTACAAGAAGGTTTATATAGTGCCTTTCATAAGTTTTCCGTTTTATTACATTTCGTAAGCGTCGATATTTCAAACCGTACACGACTTGGAACTGTTTTTTCAAGCTAAAAGAACACGTAGGGCTTGACATGTGATTGTCCAATGTGCCTTCTTTGCCTATTGTGAATGTTACCATAACCTTTTACACAGAGTTGCATTGCGTTGATTAAAACTTTGCCAATACCAGATAGTCCCAGAGCAAATCGTAACCTAGGAATTAAAGTGATATCTACAAGGGATTTCCAGAGAGAGATGACAATCATTACAACTAAATATGGAAAGAACTTGTTGCCAAAATTCGGAAACAGAAACGCACCAATTATGCGCTGTATAGGATTTTAATCCGAACATAGACTTGCCCGGTGAACTTCGTTGCCTATGTAGATGTCTATAGAGAATGTCCAAGTGTGATTTGCTAACGTTCAGCCGGGTAGACCTAGTTAAGTAATCACATGGCCTGTACACGTACTGCGCTACTTGTAGACCGTGTGATTACTTGGCTTCGTGAAACCTGCAACATGCAAGAAATTTGAAAGAAATTGTTTACGTGACCAGAGCTCGTTACGCAATTGACCAAGGAGTAAAAAGTGTTTGCAAAGTTTTCAGATTGTATTGTGTCACGATTTAAAGAATGAATTCAACTTGCCTAACGAATTATAAATCAAATTTGATATTTTGAAACCAGTTTCTTTCTTCCATTCGTTTTTGCCTGATTTTAACTGGAAACAATTTTCTGACGGTTTGTTCATAATAGGCTTTATAACTGAGCTGAAGTGATGAATGTCTTTCTCATTTTATCCATTAAATGCATGAAATGTTATAACACTGCTGGGAGCATTTCAGGCCAACCTAAACCTATTCATTGTGCGACTTTTCTCTGTTATTTGAAAATCACATAGCATTCGTCCGTTACCGGAATATACCATTATGTGCATGTGACAGACACTTATATGTAAACGTCACCGCGTGTACTTCCGGGTAGACGTGTTCAGAGAAAACTTGCCCCTGGCTAGTGCTCATATCATCCATTGACACTCCCTTATACCACAGTTGACATTGCGTTAATATCCTGTGAATCAAAGCTATAAAACTCATTTTGTCCATTTACAAACATTATTAAATTTGAGCCATTTGCTCACAGATCGCCAGGGACCTGCTCTTATTAAAATCCTTCGTGTTTGCTGCGAAGTACATGACAAATTTAGATCTAAAATCAATCACATCGATGTTGAAAAGCACTTTAATTACGGCTTTTGGCCACTTCGGTAGTACCGTAGCCATATGGTGGCAACTATAATACGTTTTACGTGTTTGCGTAAACGCCTGGTAAGCCTATTTACATACAAAACTGCGTACACTTTTGCCAGTTCCTGACAAGCAAATGGTGATGAATGTTACTACTGATCACCGCGATTCGAGAATCTTTCTCTGAGTGTAGGTTTAGCTGCATTTGACACAAAGTCTGTACCAATTTCACATATCCTTCCCCACAAACGACCAAACCGTCGACTATCGGCTACGAAGCAGGCGTTAACCCACTTTAGCATATATCTATCTACCTTACACACAATGTCTAAGCAATCCATTCACAGCGTTACCATGGCAACCGATTGCCCATAAGCCAGAAGAGCGTCCATATCCACATTGTATTTGCAAAATGACCGGACAGAAGTGAGGAGGTGGTCCTTCACTTTTGACACTCTCATTTGTCACTGTTCCCAGGATGCTTACAGAAAGCCTTGTCCCTGTCAGCTCATCTTTTGCCCACCAGACGGCGCTAGTTATCTGTTACCTACAGGCAGATTTTCAGTGTGCAACACACATATATTATAGAATGTACTTTTACCAGAAAAGCATTGGACAGGTTCATGTTGAGAACTGACCCCAACCGACGCTGTTTTCAACATCTCAAAATTTATACGGTGTCTGCTTCGAAGGCAATTGGAGCTTAGTCGACATGTAAACGCAAAATCTTCGCCTGGGATATGGCATTAGGTTTTATGGACAACTTTTAATCAGATCAATTTTTCATACTTTCATTCAACAAGTTTAATTCCATGATTCGGAACTACAAATCTCACCATTTGAACCCGTGGACCGCGGAGGGGGGGGGGGGGGCGCCCCGTGGTTCAGTCGGCTAGCGCTCTAGCGCAGCGCCATTACCCGGAAGCCTCCCACAAATGCGGGGTCACTGTAAGATCAAGTCCTGCTCATGTACGTAGGAACGTCTGCCAGCAACTTGCGGATGGTCGTGGGCTTCCCCCCGGGTTCTCTGCCCGGTTTCCTCGCACCATAATGCTGGCTGCCGTCGTATAAGCGAAATATTCTTGTCTACGACGTAAAACACCAATTGAAAAAGTTGAACCCGGACGAACATAAGCTTGGCCTAAATCTGTTAACAGAACGCAGTTGCTCTGAGAACAATCTTTCCTTTTAAGTTAGAATGGTGTAACGATTTGTCCCTCATCTGTAGACGAGCAATTTTGCAAACATATTAAACATTAGTTACTTGGAAGAGAAACTAAGATAGCATGACGTCGAGGAGGAGAATGGTCTCCTTTTAGAAAGTCCTTAAAAACAACCTTTGTCTCTTTACAACTCCCCCGAGGTAGTACTGTGTGGCACCGTGTTTGTCTGGCTTCATACGCGCTGCAGCTTCTCACTGAGGCCATCAATGATGTTTTTGTGACCAATATTCCGGCATTGCGCGACATTTTACCCATCGGTGCCAAGGAACCAGTTATTCTTGACCCACTCCGGACACAAACATCAGACTTGGAATCCTATTTGCCAAAAACAATACAGCTTTTGTTTCTGTAAAACTGTTTATATCAAGCTTTTTCTTGTCAGATATGGGATCCTACGTTACATACTGACCACTCAGATCTAACATATAGTGTGGTTACTGTGGGCTGACAATTATCCCTGTTCTAACCACGTAGTAAAACCCTCTAGATCGATAGCAAAAGAATATAAACTCCGACAATTACTAATATTTATATCACGTCTGGATATGCCTGTGGCGACTGGTGTCGCATTTCCCGGCTGTTTGGTGAGAGTGGTCCTACGTTGAAAGTTGCGTACCTCAGACGGTGTTGTTCTGAAAGCTGACTTTTAAAGAACATACTATCTTCATTTTAACACGTCACTAGCTCCCCATTTTCGAGTAAGCTATCTTTTAGACAACTTACACAAAAAATAACAACATTTAAGGCAATAAGTAGGGAAAACGAAAAATTTACTCAAAACACGATGTTTTCTCTGTGCTAATGTTGAAGACGGAGTCTTCATAAAGCATCTTGCATTGCATTTTATATCTGTAAATGAATGAACTGTTGTGGAGTGATCATAACGCTTTTTACGTCTATAAGATATCATTCCAGTCATGGTAGTTCTGGGTGTATATGGAAGATACCTTACATGAACGTGGCGTCTCTTCGTCTTTATTCATTTTTCACACGCACCTGAATATTTTCTGTAATAGTGCCATTACATCATAAGTCGCTGACATGACACAATGCATTGGTCTGTAAACTGTGCAGATATAAGAGAGAACGCACCCGCCTCATCCGAGGAATCTTTATTCTATCACCATTTGAAATGAATGCCGATATTTACTTTTATTAAAAATCCCTCTGGCGCCTGTTTAGTCCGTTCTATTGCTTTGAAATGAGAAAAAAGAATATTGACTTGCTTCGTAAAAAAGCGGCTTTCCTCTAAATGCCATTCTTCATGTCCTCCAGTTTGAAACGATTCTGTGACCTACTACATGCAAATAAATGCCATTTCGAAAGCAGTGTGCTCTTTGTCTTCACATTAATAAAATTAAAATTTCGGATCGGTTGATGGAAAGTCATTGCACAGCAGATGTAATCATATGAAATCTTAGAAGATACTGATGGAAAGTGTTTATGCGACTAAAATTAGTAACACTTTCTTTTCAATCCATATTCTTAGGTCTGTTTTAGATCATAGTGCATTACAAAATCCAAAGCTAAGAAAATGAACTTTTTTTCACATGTTTTATTAATGCCTGTTTGCGTAGCAGCCGTTTATCACATTACCAATTTCTTTCGATTGTCTGCTGCCAGGTTTGAAGCCAACAGTTGTGTTTGACAGGCCTGTAGCTCTAGGCAAGGGCATCCCACTGTATCACTATTTTACTGCTGCTTGACAATGTATATGTGCACCAGCTGGACTTTACTCCGTTACTTCAGCTACAGAGACATTATATCCACCTTTATTTGATTTGATTGCAATCACATAAGGATTGGGACGACTGTGAGGGTGTCGCAAGCTTTGGTTTGAGCCCAGTAAAACCCGCAGTCGTAATGGATTATGTACTTAGAATCAAAGGAAGTGCACGTTGTAAGTAAAATTTTCCTAAATGGTTGGACAATACTATAGATTTCGGTAAAGAATATTTCCCTAACAACCACTACGCAGTGAAAATGGGCATTTTACAACGCAGCCGTTCTGTATGGGTTGTGATGTAATTCTTCCAAGCACGGAACCCCCCTGTCACCCGAGTCTGTGGTATGCTGCTAGGTTTGTGATTGAAAGTTATATATTATAGGTTATGTATATATGTACACTTATGACATGGGAATGATCTAGAAACCTACTCTCGACACAACACAATGATCTGCAAATAATTTGCAGTGTTCCCTGTACTTGTTATAATTAAAACATATAACATTAAAACAGTGCCCCGTCACCATGTCATAACATGTTACATTGACAGTCAAGTCAGATGATTTACGTGACAGCTTATATACATCTGATGTATCCTAGCTCTTTGATTAGCCAATCTCTCACAGGCTTAAAGCCATGGGCGCCTTAGCATCCCCAATCAATATCCCATACTTCAAACCAAGATCAATCAGTATCGAATCCATAAAAAATCAAACAGTTTTTTGCATTTAAAAGACAATCTTGTAATTTTTTTAATGAACAGTGCCTCAGTCTTGAGCCGTCTTTTACCTTAATGACTTGTCACTCTTACTGTTCAATAGTCAATGGAATGAAAAGTTAAATTATCACAAAAATTGTTTTCTTGTTTATTCCATGTGATTTTTTATTCACAATACTCATCGTGTATCTTATGTAAGGAGCAGCAAGCGCTTATCTCAGCGTTAAAGCAGATCCGGGGTGATGAATAGTGGGATAGCATTTATGGAGTGAAGCCATTAAACAAAGGAGAGTAGAATTTTAAACTTAACAACTAACTAGCAAAAACTGTTGGATTCGAACTTGTCATGACATTCTCCATATGATAATGACAGATCATGCATATACCTAAACCCTGTACGTAATATGGACGCTCGACGTGTGTTTAACGATACCGATCGATCGATGTATTGTTAACTGAATTTCACTGCATCGGCTCCACATTAGCAGATGATTTATTGTCAGGATAGAGCAGGAGAGCGCAGTACCGGAAGCAGTGGTGAGTGGCCGGATAGCTTTGCGGTGTTGTCCGGATGAATGAAGAGACAATAGATGTAGGTCAGTGACCTACAAACAAACAACACTCTTTCATGGTGGTGATTGAGAAGTCTCACTAGTCCAGTGTGTCTTTATGGAAGCAGTAATGTCTCTCGATCGAATTACTGTATCCAGTTGTTTGATATTTTCTATTTCTCTACCTGCATAAACAACAGCCACATCCACGCTACGTCTGTGAGGACAGTTTTGTTTACGACTCCCAACCGAAAAAAACATAATAACAGCGCCATGTAACATTTCAGGAACAATGGGAAGTTCTGGTGACCTACACTAAAGATCAAAATTGCAGAAAATCACATCGTTTTCTGTTGTGACGCTGCAGTTCTTGTGTATTACGTAAGGGTTTTACCAGCACACATGCACCAAGAGATGTGAAGTACTTCAGGAAAGAACAAAGGAGGACACAGATTTTGGACCGCTTTGTTTAAGGCGGGAAGGAGTTTGAGGAGTTACCCATTTGCGCCTCAGGGCGACTGGAAATGTTAACTACTGCGACCCCGGGTTCGAATCCTGCGTTCGCAATGTTCAGCAAACATGAGTGTCTTTGGGTAACAATGCCTTACCCCTCCTCCTCCACCCCACCTCCCACGATTACGGTATGAGATGGATACTAGAACAATCCCTTTTGGCGCTTAGGGTTTGTGTAAGCATTTTATCCAGGGGTCCCCTCTCAGCAGATCTGGCTGTGTCATTAACAGAACAATCGCCAAAATCGGCAAGAATCCATGACACGATTAACCTCTGACGATTATTGGGTCTCCTCTAACTGTATACCGATGACTCCCCCAAGGTTACTTTGTGGCAAATGCTTCGGATGGGTCTGAAAATAAACCATATTTTGAACACCATATTTTCAAGAAGGGTAATATCTTGGGCAAATCAATGACACAATCCTTCTTGCGTATTTCTTTTGAAATTTCCAATACGTTCCCGGCGTAGCCAGGCACTCGTTATGTGAATCATCTTGCGTCTATACTTTGATTCAGTAAGGAATGACAAGCATTTAAATTGTTCTGAAATACTGAAGTCACTTTCTTCCACAAGCCCCTCCCCCCCCCCCAGTGAGGAACCGTTTTCTATGTTCTTCATCTGAGAGTGAGAATTGGCTCGAGCCCTCTGAGTTATTTGTAACAGTGTAACAATTTACAGCTTCCCGACGTTGTTTCTTTTCTGGATTTTTATGATTTAAATAATGGCTCCTGTAGTTAGTTGGTTTGTCTTTCTTTTCCTCGGGCTAAGGATATGTTGGCACAATCCCTTCCTTGCACCTAGAAGCTTCGGAATTCCCTTGCCTCCACTTTTCTTGGTGCCTTAGTGACAAAACATGGCCGTCAGTGATCATGCGACCGGCAAAGTAGTCCTACAAACATCCCGCTGGAGATCATAGCCTTTTACCAATGTGGCATATACACGCAGCTTGCTCTGCGGTTGAAATATTATTAATCAACTCAGAATGTCTCTTATTATTTCCTAAAGAATCCATGTGATACCAGCATCACGGGAGAAAGACCATGCTCTCTGTCATCACGTACCTACGTATCAAAACATTTGACATTTAACACAGGCTAAAGCGTTTAAACTGATTCCCCACCATTCATAAACAATATACCTCGTTTCAGTTTCACCATGTTTACATAACTTGGCCGCTACTGGCCGTATTTTGCCACATAGGGCGAATGACGTCATGCGCTGGATTATACGGACCACACGTCTGAGAGTTATCTCTCTTGGAATCCCTCTCCCTTCTCTGGATCAGGCTGTCGTCAGCTACATTTGCATCTTTAAATGAACTTGAACTCCCAATCAAAGAGGTTATAGTTACCTACCGTTAACTTCGCCACATTTGCAGCTGATTTTGGCCTATTTGTAAGGGACTCGTTAGCCGCAGCCTCAGTGTTATTTTAATTATTCTCTCACAGTCGTTCAGCTTTGTAGTGCTAATATAACGCCCCCTAGCAACTATATCCATGTAATATCAACATTTTTCCAAGACAAAGGCAAATGATCCTTCCTTTGGACGATGTTTAGTTTCGTAAAATCTTTCAGAGAATGGAAACCATAAAACCATGTTGTAGTTGTAACTATGTGAATCACTTGCGGTTCTTTGTATAGCTATGTGCGTACATATACACCGAAATTTTGCCAAAGAAGGCTTATTTTAAAGGTTATAATACATCAGAATGCAGTGTTTATCGTGGTGAGACCACATGTTTTCCAGTGACATGACGGCTGTAGGCCTATCTATTGTGGTGGGCCAGATATGGTGAACTAGCATTCTCCATGAACAAACAATGCCATATCACCTTACACTGTAGGGGTTTGTGGATTCCAGTAGTTAATATCCCGACTGCCTCACACCCTTACCTCCTAATCGGTTTGTTCGTCTACCCATTAACATCAGCTGTGTTTTCCTACGCCCTGATCTGATTTTACACGTAACTACAATCGGATTTCGGCAGATAACGACTTCCTGACTAGCTGGTTATAGTGGCCTGTTACACATGATGCCTGGGGGCGACCGGGCGAGTGCGCGCCACAAGAAAACCTCCACCAATCAATAGTTATGTGTCTGTAAGCAGCGCTTTGCTGCCTGCTGTGATCTGTCTGACCGCAGCGAACTCACTTCGTTAGCTGTGGCAGGCGCGAAGCTCTCGCACATTACTACTACAGTCAACCTCAGCAACATAATGGCAACTCCCTTGGAATGGGTGACGTCGCTTGAGACGGGGTCTTTCAAACACGTGTTTCATTTCAGAACCATCGTTGTGCTTCGAGCGACAACCAAAATCTAAGCTACATCATACAATGTGTTATGTACCGTTAAATGAAGTATACGTTTTAATGAACATCCATTTTTGTAAAATTCATTGTTGTTGACATCTGGTATATAAATCTGTTGGGAGGCCTAAAGTTTCATAAACGTCTGAAAATTTCAACATATCGCCATGCCCCTTTTTCACGAATTATGCTCAGTTAGGTGTTTTCATACACGTCACATTGCCCCTGTAGTTCTTCAACATATCACACTGCCCATGCAGTTCTTCAACATATCACACTGCCCATGCAGTTTCAAGCAAATCAATTAGCTTAACGTGTTTTCAACTTACCACAGTGCTGCTGCAAATTCAGGCAGGCCAGTTATGCTCTCGTGCATTAAACATACCGCACTGCCGTTAAAGTTTAACGCAGTTGTGTTGTTTAAACACACCAAAATGCTCCTGCTGTTTCTAGCAGGCTACTTATGTTCAGGTGTTTTTCCAAGGTATTTTCAGTATTTGTATACAGTTCAATGGAAGGGCCAAATTATGCGAAACATTTAACCAGTTTCTTTTGATAGTCCAAATTATCTACAACATTGGAATGAGCATTAATTAATGTACTAAAATGTAGGTTTATTGACTCAAAGCGGTTTCATCCACAGGTTAACCTCGTCATTATGTAGATGGAGACGTGTTGAGCACGGTTTTGAACTTCCATCCATCAAACAGTGTGCAGCAACTGTACACAACTGTAAACTGACAGTTTTATGTGCGGAATGCCCCTCACTCGATTTCGGACAAGAAAGATCGTATGTTGTCAAAGGTTTTATATTTTAGTAGTTAAACATGGTTCTAACTACGTATCCGAAACCTTGCCAGATGAGTCATGCTGAACATCTGCTACGTAAACAGATTGAGCCAGTTTATTAAAATACGTACAATACTTCTTCATTAAATGGTAGCAAAAAATGTATACAATCGCTACTCTGTAATATGTAGGTTTTATATCAAATTAATTCCACACCAACGCGAGGTATCCATTTTGGAGTAAATGTGAAAGTTTAAATAAAATATAACTCTCTGAATCTGTTTGCTTCAAGCAACGCAATAAATATTTGTTGAAAGACATTCAAATCTAACTAAACGGTACGTGATATTATGACCTCAAATCATCGACAAGACATTTCGTGACATCGAATGTTTTATTGGTCTTTGTGTTTTGCGTTTTATTTCCTATGCATGTGGTACAACTTCTCATTACAAAGTCACCAGTCGTGTCCAGTCTCAGTTTCTGTTACGTGTTTGATGCTCCGGATGTTGTTGTCCATGAGCAATCGCTCTGATTTACGACTAACACCACGGGTCTTTTCCATGCTGGCTGGCGCAACTCTGAGCAATAAATCTCAAATAGGGATAATCTTCATAGCTCAAAGCGTTGTCCCCAGTCTCTTTATTGTAACCCGAAGCTGTTTGTTTAACGTTACTTATTCGTTTCTAATTTGAATGAAGAATACGGCTGCCATGAATCATTCCAGTTTGATATTTAAATTGCCTGCCGTCATCATAGAGAATGGCTTATGCATTGAGGCCACCTCTTCACCAAACACGCTGAGAAAGTCTCTTTCCCGGCCTTCGGTTAATTTTCATGCATTTTCAGGAACATCGATAGCGTATATAAGAGAAATGAAAGGAAGGGGAATTTTCTCTAGCCCATCGGGACGTATCCTTGATCAATGTTTTTTGGATTCTCTAAATCACTTCAAGTTGAGAGCTGTCCTATTGATTAGACGCTAACCGTTCGCCCTGATTAAAGGCTCATCTGATTTGTCCATTTAGGCGTAACCAAACTGCGTATATGAAAAGAAGCTGTAATTCGTTCCACGTGCGATTTTTCCGTCCTGAACTATGTTAAATGCGCGATTTTTAGGAATTTCCTACTGATATTCTAGTGTCGAGACAAACTCATACTTGTATAGCCTAGGGTTGAAAAGTTTTCACCTACAAGAGCGTGTAGCAAAGATGAGTATTATGTCCGTCGACAACGCACAATTCCATGCATATAGACCTCTTTATCTGTAACAATCAATTTAAAATGGATAATTAATATAACTTAGGGTTCGGACCAGCCAGTTCCAGGAGGGATATGAGCCTGATAACCAGGACGTTTAGTACCTCCGTCCCTGTACACGTCTATAAAACACAGCGGTTTCAGCTCTATTAAATATTGTTTGGCCCGCCATTTGCATATTACATAAGATTCGCCAAAAGGTCAAATCAGTATGCTTCATGTTTGCTCTTGTCGATGGGTCGATATTAAACAACAAAAGGAGAATTGTAAAACAGCCTGACAACTGTCTTCCCCAAACCTGGCTGCTGCCGATTGCGTGGGGACCGATGTTGTTTAAATAAGCGCCATAGGGCGGTCACGTGCTCCGATATACTGCACACAAAGGGGATGGGATATCACTGAACAACATCTGTGGCTGGTCCATAATTAACATTGTTAAGTCTGCCAGAGATAAAGGCCTTTTTCTTCTTGTTTTTTCCTTTTTTTTCTTTGTTCGTCTCCAAGCCAGAGATTACGGTAAAATCCAGACTTCCGTCCCTAATGGTGACAGCGTAGGAGCACATGCATCTCGGGAATCCGTTCGCTTTAGTACACATGGTTTCAATGAGAGGTTCTTCTTACGTCCATTGCTGAAACTTTCTCACACTTGGACCAGTAAATTAATATAATCCCGGGTGAAGATTCGGTTGCATAAAACATGACTAAGTAGGTGTCCAATGGAATCTCCGTTCAGATGACAGTATATCTGGCTGCATGTGTGCTGCCTAGTCTTGTGATAAATCACACATTCTCTGGTTTACCAGTACATTACCAGTAGTCCTGCTCTTACCATTATACCGTAATACATGAACGGCCCATTGTTTTTGGAGACTTGTATTTTGCATATTTGGCATTTCTCTAGCCGTAACATTGCTTATAAATATATATCCGTCCCATAACTGACATTGATTTGGTCTGCAGGGGAATTAGTGTGCTTAACTGACGTAGCTGGCAACTCATGCATACGCATAACAGCATGTGAATCAGCTTCGACCAACAACAGACCCCATTGATCAAGGGGTTAATAGTCCCAAATGTGAATGCTCCAGATAATTCTGTCAGAGAGCATCGGGAAAGTTAGCAGACCTATGCTCACATAGTGTGTTTTGTAAACATCGGACTCGACTGCAAGCACCAGTTCCTCTTTGAGTCCTAAGGATCATTTCCTTAAACCATAATGCCAGCCGCCGCCGTATAAGTGAAATAGTCTAGAGTATGGCGTAAATAAGCAGTCAAATAACTCAATATATAGATTCTGAGGATCAATCTGGTTATTACATGCAGAACCAGGTTAGTATAGTCCTGTTAACAGCTGTAATATATCTGAATGATAAAACCCGTCACTCACATAGCACGTGTGTGATATCTGCACCCAGTATGGTTATTTATTTATTTATTTATTTATTTATTTATTTATTTGATTGGTGTTTTACGCCGTACTCAAGAATATTTCGCTTATACGACCGCGGCCAGCATTATTGTAAGAGGAAACCGGGCAGAGCCCGGGTGAAACCCACGACCATCCGCAGGTTGCTGGCAGACCTTCCCACGTACGGCCGGAGAGGAAGCCAGCATGAGTTTGGCTTGAACTCACAGCGACCGCATTGGTGGGAGGCTTCGGGTCATTGTGCTGCGATAGCGCGCTAACCGACTGAGCCACGGAGCTCCCCGCCTCCCCCAGTAGGGTTAAGCATTGCATCACTACCTGTAATCCGGGAGGGAGAGTAGAGATTGATTGTGTGGCGTGGCAACGTGAAACCCATGCAGGAGGCTCGTATAGTCATTAGTCATAACATGCACCTTTTCTAAAGGTGGATTAGCTTGCCTGCTTGTGCAGGTGCAACAGGCTAATTACACCCAATGCAGCTAACATATGACATCCAGTAATTAAATGTCTTACGTAATTGCGGTGATTGGGATTCTTGTCCTAGTGTAGGTCCGTTGCGGGGAGCGACGTGTTTCCCTGTGCACCAAGGTTGGACTCATCCCGACCCCCCAACCCCAACTGCATTTCTCCCTACTCCGCGAACTCCACCGTTGAATTCACTCTTAATTACTTGTATATTTTCTTCTCATTCACGCCCGACACACGCCCTCAGCTCGCTTAGCGGTATTGTATATAAAATTAGGCTGTACAATTACTGTGACTATGGCTAATTGCAGGACACAAGGATCATTAACACCCAATATGGATTCTCTCGAAACGACTATATATATATATATACATTTTCTCTATCTTTTGCACAGCCAATAGGACAGTCCTAGTCTGCAGTATCTAACAGTCCAAGTATTTATTTAGAAATACCTTTCTTTAAAATATATTAAATCAACAATCTATTCATTTATTTAAAACTTAATTATTTACAAGTTATTTATTTACAAAATTTTATTTCTTTCATGAGCACCGTCGGTGTGTATCAATGTAAAGAAGTTTGAACAGTTTGAACAGATCAGGATGATAACAAAAAAAAAAAAAAACAAAGAAATAATTTTCATAGCTTTGAAACATTTTGAGGTTAGCTGACATCGCCTTTGTGACAAACAGGAAATATTATACCGGAGAAGGTAAATTTAGTCTTTTAAATATGCTTTGGTAGCTTACTGAAATTGATCTCATAGTAAGATTATATAATAGGCAGAATCGCACTAGGGCATATGGCTTATCTTTTTGAAAACATCGATATATTACTTATTCCGGGAAACTAACTATGCTGACTTTGGAGGATATCACATAAGGACCTATTGTGTAAAGTGAACCTACTACATTGTATTGCCATGACTACCCAGAGCCAGGATCTTCAGGGAAATGATTCTTCGGGTAAAATTAGCTTTTCCCAATAAAGTATACCTCGTTAAATCTAAGCCTCTCTGGAATTTTCCCATGCATTTGATCGGCTAAGATCGTGTGGCCACCTAAGAGGATGTGCTATCCCGCTTTCTCTATACGCCATGCATATTTTCTCTTGTTGACGTTCATCTGGATCACTGGATTCAGACAGGCTAATCAAGCACTGAGCTGGTATCCTGATGCAACCACTCATATGACACACTGAATATAATGGCAGCCGGCACATGGAGTGTCCTGATCATGTTTGCGAACACCAATAAGGATAATCAAGTGGTAAGAATATTGATATTGATCACGTGACTTGTTGGCTGTGGCCGTCTGCAGTTGGTTGGAGATCTCTGTTGGCGATTGTCGCCTTGTCATCTGTTGGCGTTCCGTGTCCCTAGTCTCCGTTGGATGCGCGTGCTCCCCACGGCGCTAAGTCACAATCGATCTCTGCCCCTGGCATTGCATTCTGAGTATGTGTATGTTTACTGTTTTATGAGGGAGCATCACTGGCTGAACCGACTGGCCGGCCATCTGGTGCCACCCTCACGTTGAGGATGACAGTAATACTCGTTGTTTTAGTTCAATCCTCGAGTGTTTAGGGCAGGTATTTTCGGTTCTACATGACCTCCGGCTGTGCTGGTCATCACGGTGTACAGGTGAGTCAAGCGGCAAGTAACAGCGCTATTTTGTCGCCACCATGTTAACTCTAAACAATTCAATATTGATGTCAGCATCTGATGTTGACCTACGGTATCTTTCGACCCGTGGCTGATTCGTCTGGTTTGACTTCACCCGCAGTAAGTACATATCGCTGATCTCTCTAAATGGCATACACGACTGGAAATCTCGCCGCACCAGATAAAATCAATGCTTGGCTTTACATCTTTTAAATAAGTTATAATGTTTTCTTCCACCTATTCTGCCGGGGACTCGCTGTTCCGGAGGCAATTCGGGCGGTTTGTCGCTCCCTTTGTACCGGCGACCCATGACGCTTTCACTCGATACTTGACACCGTATATATTCTGTTAATATCGGTTAGTTTTCTTCTGTCTTTGTGAACAAATCAAAGTCAAGCCTGATCCGTGTTCAAAACGCCAGAGAACACCGTTTTTGAGTAGAATGCGATTTTAAGCGTGTGTCTATATAAGAGCCACCAGGCCCAAGGCTACAATTCAGTGATATAACTGTATGAGGTCTAATCATGAATGTCAGAACTTGATGTAAGAATGCCTTTAAGCTTTATGGATATCAATATGGCGTACTTTGAATACACATCTGCCTTGTATGTTCTCATATTCCTTCGGGGATGTAGCAACGCGTCAGGTTTCAACATGAGCGCTGTGTTATTCATATGGTTGCTCATGAAACTGGTTTGACTGGAGATAACTTAATATGGAGAGATAGGAGACTCGGATATATTAACCGGTAATTCTCAGCCTGGAAATACCTGCCCGTGTGATCAGTAACCTGTCTATCTTGAAGCGCACACAGCATAAATGTGTAATTATGAAAGCTCTGCGAACAGGTAGAGCATTGGAATGATATCACAAAGTCTGGGGAAAGCGTCCATTTCACATAGATATGCATTCGTATGATATCGCCACATAGAGTCTGCAATCACAAAGTCCGGGAAAAGCGCCCATTTCACATGGATATGTTTTTTTTACTGCACTTAGTGTTCAAGATGCACGAATAACAAAAATCAGGTAATTATTACTAAGTAATAAGGTGAATAATTTAACAATACGAAAGGATCCTGGCCTATTGAGGAACTCGACCTATACTTGCATATACGTGACAACTAATGCTGTATCTATAACCGTGACATTTTGTGCAATTCATGGCAATGTGCAAAACTCTAGCACATTGTATATAATACTGTAGGCTATGGAAAGGTAACATAGTGCCGGGACTACAACAGTTCGTGTAGGCCTATTAAAAAGGCATTAACCAGCAAGTAACGTTGCCTCAGGTCAATCAGTGTTCACCGTTATGTGTCAGCTTCTGTTACTTCAGAGAAGTGTCACTTTGATGTTCAGCGGAGTGTAAATCAACCAGAATGTGAAGCTGATTCATGGTTGTAGCATGTGCAGGAGAGGCTCAGGGATACTGACACTGGATATCGTACATACAGTCACTCCCATCCAGCACTAAGCCTTTGGCATACTATATGGAAGACTACAATATCGAGAGTAACATATTCAGAACATCGACTTGATTGTTATAGTCACCGGTGATATACGGCTTCTTTTCAGTTTACCTCAGTTGTGGTTTTATTCTAACCGTTCATGTAAATGTTTAAAATGTATCAACTTATAAACATCCCTAGCTTCATGACTTAAGCACAATAATTTACAAAAATACTGTTATGTCAACTTCAATTTATTTGACAAGACTGTATCATTTTTCATAGGAGTTATGTTGAAAAGGAGCTAGTTTGCCTGTGAGATCCGGGTTTGTTTTCATCAGATGTACCACAACATCCCCGGTTGGATGCTGAATTCCACTGATAACCATGACGCACATTGTTAACGCCAACCGACTGGCCTATTTTGGGAATTTTGATGTCAAACCATTTCACGGTACCCCAGTTAGTATATAGGAGACCCTCAGTTCAGCATTCGGCCCAAACCGATTTATGCATATTCCCATTTCCTTAACATTCAGTTTTAAAAGAAAATGAGTGTTCAGCCATCGGCAATAATACGTCTCGGCCATTTTTATCACACGTGTGATAATTCACTAGATAACGATATATATACATGTACATGTGTTATTCAAGAATGATATATGTTAAAAGTCCATGTATCCATAATCCATATGTCTCCCTCTCTATGCGTACCTTTCTTTGCACTGGACAGTTGTTCATTAGCCTGATAATCAACAAACAAACGATGTTTTTCTGGAGTGACCTTGAAACTTACTATTGAAATAGGCATTTTTACCAAAAATAACGATCGCATACAGTATCGGTCGATTTATAGGAACGGTCCTTAAGCTTCTATCAGTATTTTTTGCCAACATTTACATGTAGATTCTGTATTTTTAATTTCAATTTTCTTTTGTCTGACCACTTTCTGTAACATTTTATGAGCAAATGTGAGCATTACTCCTTAGTTTAGTAAACTAAAAATGTCCAGTCATCTGGAGCTGGTTCTGAATCTGGCCGATGTGTTGTTAACAATCCATCGGGCAGACTCAGTATCAGCTCCAGATGATTCGCATGTACAAAACACATCAGACAGCAAATTCAGCCAATGTGAAGAGCCCTCTTTCTGTGGGGACAAATTATATCTGACATGCCTTTATTGGAAAAAATTCCACAACACAGTCTCATTATGCGAGACAAATAAGATCATAAAATATTACTTTTGTGCTTAATTCTACATTTTGCCAGCAAGAAAATATGAGCTTATCTTGTAAATAAACTTTCAAAGATCAACAGAACTCTCAAAATCTAGTTAAATGAGTAACTTAATTAGGCACGGAAGAAAGTCATACACACTACGTTACCCGTCCTCTCGTTGGGCCTACATCTCACAACCAAGGTTACACAGATCTTTAGTCCTACAACTGACCGTCCACAGGTAATAAAGAGTGAACTTTCACCATGTGGTATACAGGCCCTCCACAAAATATACAAGCTGGGTGTTAGTCTTGTCCACACTGTTTTACAGAGAACCGTGTCACATGTATGTATACCTGTTCATTTTCTGCAGTCCCTGTAGAAATCAGCAACTTATCAAATTGTATATTATTAAAACTCATAATTGTTAAAATTTCCTTGAATGGAGAAATACTAAATTAGTGTATGTACTGCCTTATATAACTTCATGTTGGTTAAACCATTTATAAGTCAATTAAACTGCATACTAATTATTGCATAAGGTGTTTACCGTCTTGTATCCATGGTACATATAGTTGTCATGATGATACATCATTTTGACGATGGTCATCGTGTGAATCTCCGTGAAAGAGTGAGTTAACGGGCTAGTGAAGTATAATGGCCCAAGTGCCTCTCACCAATGCGATCGCTGTGAGCTCAAGCCCAACTCACGCTGGCTTCCGCTCCAGTCGCACGTAGGAAGGTCCGTCAGTAATCCACGGTTGATCCCTGTTGTGTGAGTGAAATATTACTGAGTACGACTTAAATCACCAAATAAATAAATAAATAAATAAATAAATAAATACACAAATGGTAATCCCTGACGAATGTAAAATGTATTAAGACATTCGTTTTAGTCCATCTTGTACTTCTCCTACTTGCACAATTATATACATAAATTCCGTTCTAAAATAAGTAATATTTTTATATTTCTTCGTTGTAGGAGTGGTTAGTTAAGCCACTGATTACACAATATTCAGTAATCGTGGAAAAATGTTTGAAAAAAAAGTCGGTAACAGATTTGTATTCTTTAACCATACAGTAAAACTACTCTCTATCGTCATGTCATAAGTATACCATGAAGATTTATCATGTTTACATCGACTGACCTTATGCGCTGCTGGGTTCTAATATGCCTGAGGAAGGCTACATAGGATCGACAGGCTCTATATGTAAAAAATGTACGAATTAAATACACAGCGTGAACACAGGCTAATTCCTACATAAGGACAATTCTTATTACAAATAATACAGTGTTAGACATCACTCGACTAGAATTCCCCAAAAGATGCTGTGTTGTCATCTCATTTAATAGATAATTACATGAAACAAATCCTAAAGGGTCCCGCTTTTAGGACGCTTATCTTTCGGGCAGAATCTCGATTTGTATAGGATTTATGTACAGTTTAAAAGACAAAAGCACCGACGATAGTCTAACACAAGCAGTGTTACAGGTTACAGGGATTTTGTGGCTTCTACATGCCACCGCTTTGTACAGGAAACGCGGTAATCATCAACTGGCAAAATCCTTCCGAGTGTAATACGCTTAAACAGAAGTCTCTGTCTTTACGAACAAATAACGCTGTTTCAGATAACAAAAACAGTGTTAACGTTATTACCGCTAACAAGTATTATATAGCCGTGCGAGCGATCGTGTTATTACAGTTATCTCTCCTTATTAAGGTTATTTCCCTTTATGATTATCTCCCCTTAGTGTGCAATTTTCCGCCATGTTAACCATTGCTGCTAGGGCATGTGACACCTACTGGCCTATCAAATTGTTGAACATGCATAGTACCATGTAGTTATGGCAATTCGCCAATTGTGGGTGGCGGGCATGAGAGAAGGTTGGGTTGCCATTGTAGAGGGCGACCCATAGAACATTTCAGCCGGCAGAAATTTTGACATCATCACAATTAATTTTGATATTATCGTTCAAGTTTCGTGGAACTTTGGTAGAAGTTAGTAGCAGCTTCTTCGATGCTATGGACATCACCATGGTGAACATAATGCCGCGAGCAATGCCAGTTAGGCGGTCAAGGTGCGAACGGCGTTCAGGGACCCATGCAAGTTTGGCGGTACCAGTGCTACCAGCCCGCCGGAGAAGTCAAAAAGAAGGAGGATCCTGTCCGGGCTGTTAGTGCACCAGGTAACCCGACTGAGAACCCACCCCTGGCTCCCTATGATGACCCAACATCGGTACCGTTCTCAGACCCAGTCCATTCCACGCCGCGTTTTGATGACGGGGCCCAAGCTCAACCCGCAGTTGAACCTACAACTGATCTCGGGCCAGATACAGTTCCCTCTCAGTTTTACTGTGGGGTTCAAAATACTGCTTTATTTGTACCTCATGGTACAAGTAGTTGTCAAAGTTCAGTTATGCATAACTTCTTAAATTGTATCAGTGCAAGTAACAACAGGAAATTCAATCTTGCGCAGAATGAGGGCCAAGTACTGTAATTCAATTGATTGTGGAGCACCACGTGCTGCGGTGTACTGCTCATCCTTTGGAGAACTTGCCTAATACCGGAATACCCCTGCAGCGTGCAGGTGTGGATAGTTTTGCTCACCCTATTCCCCTAATCAGCAATTGTAATGAGCACTATGCGCACGTTTCTCTCCAGTTAAAATCCAAAGTTTGGAATGGATTTAATGCTGTTACTTAAATCTTCGCATGAACTGCACGAACAAGTTTGTTCACTTTCCTTTTATGGCCAGTCTGGGGATAACGTTGTGCTAAAACCCAAAACTACTTTGAAACGGTTGGAAACCATAGATGGGTCGACTTCAATTTTCATGATATTTTCAAGTGTATAATTGGGAAAACATCCACTAAGAGCTCGCGAACTGCTGCAAGACATGAGTGTTGTTCGAACACTAGCTGCTAGGTTAGGGGCGTTCGCATGGCGTCATTATGACGAGCAGTTTAGGCTTAGAACGGTACACAGATCTGAGTTGTCTTGGGCTGTTATCGACGCGGAGTTTTATTCTTTACCTCCACGAGCTGTACATGACCGTGTTTCAGTACCCGAGCCCTCCCTCACGGTTAGAGGTGCTGGTAACGACAGAAAATCGGGTATATGTTGGGATTACAATTCGGCAGGGTACAGCCGACATAGCTGTAGATACCGACAAATGTAGCAAGTGCGGGAATGGCCATTCTGCAAGTGTGTGTGCAGTGTCAAAAACACACCACAGTGGGGCGGGAAAACAACGTGAAACCACCTGTACAGTAATTTCGATGAACCCGAACACAAACATCACCACTGTAAAGGCAATGTCTCGCTCTGGGTTGTTTTCTTTAACACCATCACCTATTAAGTTTGACAGGCTTTGTGACTGGTTATCTATTTTGATCAGGTTTTCAGTTATAATATTCCGGTCCTCATATTCCAACAGAGGCGAGTACGTTACTGTCGGTGAAACAAGCGGCAAATGTTGTTCAGTGTAAACTTGACAAAGAGATTAAGCAGGGTCATTTTTGGTTAGAACTATATCGACTCTGAGAGTCTCACCTTTGGGATTTTTCCCTAAGAAGAGCCACGGTGAATTCCGCTTGATTGACCATCTGTCGTATCCTCCTGGTAGATTTGTTATCGATTATGTCGACCCCAAACCATGTTCGGTTACCTATTTAAAACTTGATGACGCAATTAAACTCGTTCAAAATGTAGGAAGAGAGGCATTATTAGCAAAGGCGGACATAAAATCGGCATTTCGTCTTTTACCAGAATATCCGGCAAATTTTAACCAGCTTAGTTTCAGGTTTCGAGGAAACTATTACTTTGATAATTGCCTTCCTATGGGATGCTCGATTTCATGTGCGACCTTCGAAAAGTTTCGTACTTTTATGGAGCGGTGCGTGGTTTAAAGTGGCTGTTGCACTGTCTTGATGATTTTCTATTCGCCGGTCCTTCTGATACAAACGATTGTTGTCGACAATTAGAGGCATTTAGAGTGATTTGCCATGATATGACCATCCCTAAAGCAGACGAAAAGACAGCAGGCCCAAGTCGAGTTTTAACATTCAGTGGAATGGGGCGGAATACAGATTCTATGGTAGTGCGTTTGTCCGATGATAAATTATTTGATCTATCGAGAGGCTTTGTGACGCAGCAAAAAGAAAAAAGATGTGTCTAAGAGAGTTACAGTCATTGTTATTCCTACTTAATTTCGCCTTTTGTGCTGAAGCCCCTGTTAGAGCTTTCTGTGGGCGATTAATTGACGCCACTTTAGGAATCACTAAACCTCATCATTTTGTTGGAATTACCGAGGAAATGAAATCATATTTAACATAATGAATCGCATTTTTGAGAGTTCATAATGGTACGTGTGTGTTTATTAATCAGTACTGGTATGACAGCGAAGTCATACAGCTTTTCACTTAATCGGCTGGCGAGGCTGGGATGGGTGCTTTTCTAAATGGTAAATGGGTGTGCGCTGCATGGCCAAAGAAATGGCAAAGAAGTTGCCCAGTAAAAGACGTCACCTTGTAGCTATTCAGTTATGGGAAGATAATTTCCAGAATAGTAGAATAACATTCAGATCCGATAATTCATCAGTGGTCCAGATTATATATCAACAAACATCGAAATCGAAGAGAGTTATAAAACTAGTCCGTATATTAGTATTATCGTGTTTAAAACAAATTTAAGCTAAGCAGATTCCTGGGCTGCAGAACGGTATGCAATTTCTCGTTTTCAGTGGAAGCCTTTCCAGCAGCTGGCACCCCAGGCCGATTTGCACCTAGAGACAATTCCGCAGTAGTTATGGGATGCCGGTTAAACGAGGTCGATCGTCTTCTGCAGGCTTCTCTATCCCTGCAGACATGGAAGGTTTACCGTAGTGGTGTAACTTCTATCGACTTTGTAGGGTTGTGTAAATTATGGCCTGTACCACTGAGCCACTTGCAGTTACTTTGCTTAGAAATGTTGTCTTCGCAGTGCCTCTCGTTTGTCATTCGACTTTTGAGGAAAAGTTATTCAAGGCGGCTTTTTTGTTAGCATTTTGTGTGGTTTTTGCGGGTGAGAGAGTTCACTTCCTTCTCTAAACGATTACAAAATCATTAAGTGTGAGTGATACCTATGTTGATATTTATAGAAAATGCTTATACTTAGATCTTCGTTTTTCTAAAAGAGATCAGTTAGGCGTGGGTACTTCAATAGTTACACCAGCAAGTGGCTCAAGTTAATGCATTCCTAACACACTACGCAGTGAGCCCATTCGCCCTGGGAGACAACTCTTTTCACATTGTGATGGCCTTATCTTGACACGGTATCAGTTTTCAGCATTTATAAAGGAAACCTTGCAAACTTTATCTCTACCCTCTGCCTATATTACTTATTCTTTTAGAATCGGGGCGGCCACAGCTGCGGCAATAATGGGGTTAAACCCAGATGTCATCAAGTGCTTAGGTCGGTGGAGTTCAGATGCATATCGAGGATACATCAGAGTTCCTCACTTGTGTTAATATTATTAGTTTAGACAGATCGTTTTCTGTTACACTGCCTGGAGTTTTTCGTTGTTTCAAGGCCCTCTCCCGTGTCTGGAATCGAGCTACCTTTACTGGGCCCCCAGAAGAGTATCTATGAAGCTCACGGGGAAGAACTTGGGGCTTTCATCGCGCTATCCCGTGACCATAAAATGGATAGAAAAGCCTGGAATGCCATGGAGGCAACATTGCCCTAACTCCCCAGTCTGGACCTTATTATAACCCACCTCGGACCCAATGATCTGTGTGATGTGTAGTCGTTACAACTGATATTTAATATGTCTGAAGGATTCCAACAGCTGTGTGCCAAAGTAGGGTTTTCTGCCATGCTGCCTCAGTTGTTATGACGTGGAGCTAGGAACATTCCCAAAGTTGAGGTAGCCAGAAAACGAGTCAACAGAGCAATTATGACATTCATGCATCACACTGGTAGGCTGGCAACTTGTGAGATTTCTCACGAGAACTCGAGAACTTTCGTTGTTCTCATGGTGTACATCTAGCATACATTGGCATCAACTTTTTTCTACATATCTTTGAGGGTGCGTTGGAGTTTCATGCGACTCAAGTTCGCTGGTTTTCACTTGATGAGTATTAGTATTTTGTTAACTGTTGGCTACTAGTTTTGTTGCAGTGCATGGCTTTGGATGGCGGCGAGTGTCAAGTCACCTGTTTGACGGCGGGTTTCATGGATAAAACTAAATGGTAATGCAGGCCTGTTGCAAAAGCACTGGTCAGGCAGTTTTCACGTATAAAGTCATTGTCTGCCTGTGTAATAAAGGGGACAGTGCTAGGTCTATGCGGCTCTTTCTAGCACTGATTCCACGTAATCTAGATTTACCCCTGTTCGTGTTACAAGGTGGGTCAACAGTTTCTGAGCGTTCTGCCGGAGTGTACCATGGGGATCCACCAGGGTTGGCGTGTCAGGGCTATCAACAGCCGACATGTGTTTGGGTCACCCATGAACCCTTTAGGGCCATCTGAAACCTGACATTGGCTTGTCTGTGAGTGATAATAAAATTGGTGGCCTTCATCATTTCCAGAATATCTGTGTTTGTCTGCTTTATTAAAGTTTCGGGCTTATGGGTTTGTCTGTGGTATAAGCGAGTTACGCAAAAAAATGTATTCATCAGATAACATGATAGGTCCGCATGCTTTATAACGTACTGTTAAATAGCAAGATCATGTTATGTTAATCGAGCCTATACGTGTACTGCGTATGTTGATGATCGTCAGTCTAATTTTGAAGAGTCACAGGAATGCGATATGCATAAACTGATACCATTTCTTATAAAGGCATAGTGAATCGAGGCTCATTGGCTGAGCTGTAAGAAGAAGACTGTATGTATTTCATTGCGGTGCTGACAGGTTAGTTATCACGCAAAGAAAATACAATGTGATTTATAAATGATAGTACATCGTAACAGAAAATCAATATTTTCATACATACATTATCATCATGCATGTGGACTTCAACAGTTTTACTCGTTTTTATAATATCAGTGATTAGGAAATGCATTGCTCTCTTTAAATGATGATTTTATTACAACCAATCACGGTCTGTACGGGTGCTTTTTCTGCGAAATGAACAAGTAAACTGTATTGGTCTTTTTGTTTGTTTCATGCGGCAGTTTCGTTTCAAAGTCAAGTGTGTAAATTATCACAGTTTAAGTTACTTGACGAGATTTTCCTCTTTGGTTGCCTACCTATACATATTGCATTTATTTAAATAGATATAAATTATGCCTGTTTTGCAGCTTGGGGTTTTCACAGCCTTTGTGGCCCTTGAGTAATTGCGTTATGCCGAAACGTCAGCTTAGCCTAAGCACAGCCAGGACCTGCCTATATCTCTTACACCAGTCAATCTGCGACAAGCCTGTATCCCTTCAAGGTTCAGCCAATACTATAAGATATAAATGTAAATAGTTACTTGCTGACCATTTGCTCAATATTTGCCAGCCACGTGTGCAGCAATGATCTGCAAAAAAGTAGTGGTATGAAAAATAGTGCAATATAATTTAGAATATTTTAAAACTGAAGACAGGGTAATCCTTCTGTGTGGTGATTGGTGTTTATGGGAGATATTAATGAAACCTTAACGTTTGGCGCCCAGCATGAGCATGTTTGTTTTATGTAAAACAGCCTCTCGATGTAACACTATACGTTGCCATTTTGTTATATATGAGGCTTCTGCTGTTACACATATATAGGTTACTGTAAGACAAAAACGTGATTACTTAATAGATGTAATCATAACTGGAAATTACATGACAGAAACAACAAACACTTTAATTGCACATTGTATCTTGATAAGATATAAGCGTAATCAAACAAAACGGGGAGTTTAATCACATGTTTAGATTGGCTATTCCAAAAAGTATGAAATGCTCCCGTTCGAGTTGATGTTTATCGAAAATACGATTTTATACATGTGAATATATAAGGAATACAGTTTGCTGCTCACGTTGAGTTATCATCATCGTCAAAACACGCCAATATCGTGTAAGAGTACTGCATGTCAAGACTGTGAAGGTCAATGTGTATTATCATTTTTCGTCAATTTCCATATATTTTACCGATCAAATCATGACTGAAATGCACCCTTTATTTCAGTTATTGTTGATAAACCGTTCATCTGAATTGAAGACACTGAATATTATACAACTGTAGTTTGTATGGAATATCCTCCACATTTTTACCGGTACAATTAACAATAAGGAAGGCCATGCTTTCCAAGCGACAATTGCGCCACAAATATGGTTCCTTCATTTTTGTACAGTACATTTTCCCCAAACCGACCATTAGTGGTGAAATGGCTGTTGTTATTGTAGATGACACAGAGGCCATGCTGACCAGACGACGGTGGCAGCACAAAGATGGCGTCGTCCAGCAGATCCAAGGAAAAGCTCACAGACGCCCGTCCCTCCGAGGACGACCTGGAAGTAATAGAAAACGGAGGCCTAAGTCCCCAGCCATCCATCAAGACGGACGACGATGCAAATTCCGAAATCGTCCGCATCGAGGAGAGGGCGGATGAGGAAGAAAAATACCACAACTCCACGTTTGGAAGATTTGTTCGGACATTACAGGTAGGCTAGAAATTCCCCCGAGACCTGTTTAAAATGACGTGCTAATAATTGTTTATAGGTGAAACTTGTATATGTGAAGTGGTGAGCTTATTATACTTATACATAGTTCAGTGTTCGTGAGTGAAATAAGTCGCTGGCCTATAGACTTAAAATCACAACAATTGCCTACATCTGTGTAGATTTGGCGCACGGGATTTGTATGGACCTCAATTCCAACATGATTTATATTTTACCAAAGCGTATACACTGTTACACAAATTTGTGTAAGGCAATACCATATCCCGCACTCTATAGCCAAAGTAAATAACATGCGCGGTGGAATGGATGAACGGCACTGCTGCCACACATCAACAATGTCGACTTCACTGAACAGTACGGCTACCGAGAACATTTTGTGATAGCGGAAAAGAATAGCGGAAAGCATGTGTTGCATAAGCAGGACGCAGGTGGTGTGATTTGGGTTAAAAAATCTTGTTAGGTTGGAGAAGAGACAAATCTCATTTTCATGCGGTGGTTTGATTTTTCTGATCCGAAATGTTAGTAAAAGCGGAAACAATTGTCGTTCCGAAGTCTATTTATTGGGCGATCAAACTAGCTGACCGAGAGAAAATTGTGCTCTGAGCAGAAATACGAAGGCCGAAAGCATACAAATAGGTCGAGTTTTTGTTGAGATTTGGTGAAAAAATAGTTCTTAGATGTGACGAGTATGCATCGGGATAACGAGAAGACGTCAGGTAAATAATGATGATATATTGTGTTCTCTGGTTTAAAAACCAGATAAAATAAAATTTAAAACGTTGAAAATATGGCAGCCACACAGAAAGGACGAACAGTACCCTGTTAACATATGCTTTATTAGGCAACGGCGAAAACTGAAATCGGCCATTGTTTGGCTGTGTTTGCAAAATCGTCTACTGTCTTATTTCGGTTTTTGCAAGAAAATCGGAGTCATCCCTTGCAGATGTTCTTCGGTGTTCAAGGACGATACCCCAAATACTGAAATCGAGTTTAGAAATGATAAGTGCTGTTATACGGTGCAGGGTTCATTGAAGGGACATTTCCATGGGCTTTACTCAGTGTGTCTGTCGTTATTTGGGGTTGAAGAGTAGTGAAGCGCGTGTGTGAGGAGAAGGGGGTGAGGAGACATGCTATAGGAATCACCTATATATGAAGATATATTAAAACTGATTGGCTGTTGATAAACAGCGGTTACGGGCTCGATGGGAGGCGAGATGCATCTCCAAGGATCCCAATCAGATCTCGGCCACTCATTTACCGTTACCGTGGAAACAGGCAAACACAAAATATTGTAATCAGCACGTGTCGCATCCCGCTCATTTATTCCCTGCCATTAATAATTACTAGCAGGAAGTGTTTTATCACAAGGCAATTCGTTTATGAATGCCCTGAAATGAGACTAACTCTTGACTTGGCGTCTGATGAGGGCTTTTACTTCTCCGTGGAATCAGTGATGTGAAGAGCCACGAACCACTGGCAAGGAACGAAGCCGCAGCGCACTGGTCTCTCATGATCTCAAAGACAAGCTAGAGTCAAGAACGTCAACAGTCTTCGGCGTGCGTTCTTTTCTTTGACAGTGATAAATGATGGATGAGAGATAGCTAATTTCGTTAAGCACTGTTAGTATCACGCAAACACCAATAGATACGTTAGGATTTAGGGTCGGTGCCCCACACATGAGCGGAGTCGAGGCAAACTTTTACCTTTGTAGAAATGATATATACATTCGCGATAGTTTACGTAAACACATGGAAAAAAAGCTGTGCGCCTTGGATTTAGCTGATATAAATATTGAATCATTTATAAACTGCATTTGGCCGAGGGCGATTAGCGTGTTAGCACAGAATAATGACCCAGGGGCCTCTCAACAATGCGGTTGTAGTGAGTCCAACTCATTTTGGCTTTCTCTCCGGCCATACGTGGGATGGTCTGCTAGCAGTCTGTCCGGTATTCTCCGTCCATAATGCTGGTCACTGTCTCATATGTGAAATATTCTTGACCTGAAACACCAGATAAATAAATAGTTCCATTGAATGCACCACCCAATGTAACTACTGCCTCTTAAATAAACATGGAATGGCTATTATGTCGTATATAGAATATGGTAAGGTATTAAGGCCCGTTAACGTTGTGAAATGATAATATAATGTATAACATATATCCAATGAAAGGATACAAATTTAAAATAAGTGCAGGTGATCTTCAGTACCGACGTCCTGAAGCTTAACGTGTCGTAGTAGTAAGAAACCAGAAAAACTGAGTCACTCGTGGACTGATTCCGCGCTCAGTCCGTGTGTGCGAACACGTCTGCATTTGGTGGGCCAGACTATATACTTTACGTTGCTAAGATACCTCGGTTTTACATAAACGTTTGTGTAGTTTCGGGCAACAATACACATTTGTTTGGCATTATCCGCGGTTTTGTGATATTTAATCGATGGATGTGTAACATTGGGTACGGAGTAAATAGTTCTGTCCCAGCTCACGGCTTTGTCCTTAACGGGATAATCACCGGATTTATTTGTTGCCACGAACCACTTCATTTTTTCTTTTTTTCTTTTTTTTTTTTTTTTTGTCGATTAATGCAAACAAATTATGGCCAAATGAATTCACCACAGGAGTCAAGGCATGCCCTGTTCCGTCGTGCTAACACAGAGTGCTATACCGCATATTTGTTGTGTTTTTATTATTGATATATAAAAATCGATTTAATGCTTTCGCATCAGCCTTTAAACCTCGAGCGGCAAAACCCATATCTGCTAAGCCTTGAGCATATGAATCTGACGAATCGTAGTAAATTGTAAAGAGGGTCGGCTCTAGTGTACTGTAAATGTTTATCGTCTAGGTGTAGCCGAGAGATATGTGTAGGAATCATAGAAACAGTCTTGTTGAATGCAATATGTATTTTATTGTAAAATAGGACATGGGACCCCTTCCTGGTACTAGATTGACACGAGCTGAGATTTGTTCTAAGGCATTTTTAAAGACAATTCCATTCAGGAAAATGAATACATACATCTGCCATACAGTACTGCAGTCTTTAAATCCATACTACATCAGGTGAGGTTTAGGCAGGTTTCCCACTTTCCATAAATACTCATTTACAGAGTTGTATTTCTCACGGTTTAAAAAGCTCCGGGTAACAGTACTAGTGTTACAGTTATGACATGCCATATGGTACACATGTATAGTGTGAATGACTGCCACACAAAGGTGAGCTACATATTATGTAAAGCTGTACATACACCAGCATAACGGGAAAACCACAATAGCAGTCAATCAGATAACAATATATAATGACAGTTTGCGCTTAACGCAAATTATCGGTAAACAAGTTGCAGTGCCTCCCTCCCCCCCCCCCCTCCGGCAACCACTAGAACACCCTGCTTCCTCCCCAATTAGAAAAACGTTGCACGTAAAATAGAATATCGCAAATGTCTCATATTCATGGGACGCGTGATTCAGTGTTTAGCTATACGGGATGAAGTAAAATCGATGCTTTGACTCTTCTGTTAAACACAATGTTCGTGATGGCCAGCTCAAATATCAGTGAGCAATAAATATGGTAGCTTGCTATCACTTGTCATCTACTTTTATAGGGCAGACAAAACTTCTCCACGCCGCATGAATTGCCACTTATACAGAAATACGTGTTTGAAAGCATTCCGTGTTGATCTGTTGATGTGACTGTAAAGATAAAACAAATCTGTAAAATGTCTTTGTGCTGATGCCACTATAAGCACAAATGACAACAAATAAAAGAAACCTGGTAGTATTTTCATTATAAATCAGTTTTATTGTTTATACCTATGTATTTCATGTCCATACGATTCTTTCATTTTCAAAATTGTCGTAATACTTGTTTTGTTTGTAACTTTATTATTTATTCTCTCTTTTTTTTCCGCGTTAACCAGATTCACAAAATGAAGTTGTGGAAACACCAGGCTCCACTGAATTCAAATTTTAATTGTAGGATTGCTTGCTCTAATATTAATTCATGATACTTTTGGTCAAATTGTTGGCATCATACACGGAACATTTTTTGTAAACCTCTATGAATTTCTTCTTGCCCAGATCATCGTTCATACCTCACAAATTAATACTTCTTTTTTTCCACAACTGTCCGTCACGTAACTGTATGTGCTGTTGTTACCGCAGCAAGATTTGAAAAAGACTGAAAACCATTTCCATGCATATCTACCGAGGAATCAAATCCAAACAGCCTTTATATCTGTCAGCTGTCTATTTATCATCTTTTATTCTTCTGTTTATTCTGTTAATTAGACTATTCGCACAGATCAAACCACATGTTGGTGATTTTACATCAAATGTTGAGAATCTCAACTCTGACGAAGGAGAATACGTTTCGGCATTGAAAGACTAAAATGAAAAGAACAACGACAAAGAGAAACTGCTCGACTAAGCATTTGTCCTCTAGCCATTGAGACGTTATATCATAGGTTAACATGTTACATGAGTTGATCATTCCAAATCATTTTAGTGCAATAAATTAACGTTGAGCACCATATAAAGTAGGCCTGATAACTGTCCAGGGCAAAGAAACATTACAGATGAAGTCAGTATCAGTAAGAAGAACTTTAATTCATTCATTTATTTTATATTTTTGTATTTTATTCTTCACGCAATCAAATACAGTCAAATGTTTGGATCGTAATGTGGGCTTAACACGCATATTGGTTATGTATTTCGTGTAAAATGTCTCCCCTGTTTTTCACTATTCCTAAAACCGAATTTAGTGACGGATTCAGCTTTTCCTGCGCGGAAAAATATTGTCAAAATGGTTCATAAAACCAACCATACAAACCCAATATTTTACTGCTTTTAATTCAGGGAAAATAAAATCTAAAAAAAAAGATAATAATTCAAGATATGATCAGATACAGTTTTAGTGTTCCCTTTACTGAAGCTTTCTTCTCTTCTAGTACTTCATCTCATTTTCAACACTTTGGTTAAAACTCAGCATGTTTCACGTACGGGAGACAAATGCGTATATGTTAGATACCTTGCCTACTTGCCCCTGAAGGTTACACGGGCACATCGATTTTCTTTACTGTTTATGTAGTAAATTTATCAACTTCAACCCCAAAATATATATCCCCAAACTTTCAGGTGGTGCCATGCCATATCACCATACACAGCTTGCACTTTTCTCTACAACATACATGTATCAAAATATCGACCTAGCATTACCGCCATACTTTTTCGGCTGTTGCTATTGGAAGTGACGTAATACCAATGTGTCACCTTGGTAACCTCCAAGAGCGGGGGAGGAGTAACCCTTGAAAACATACTCATTTCTATCCAAGGCTGACGATATCCTGATATATTTTAACTGGGTATAAGATACCAGTATAAAAATTTATAGTGTATCAACAACCCAGACAATCTGTGTGGCAGTATTATCCAATCAGTGCTCCAGCACTCTTCAATTCGGATCCAAATCAGGGACCCAATTGGTCGAATTGCGCATGTGTAACCTGAAACTCTCTTCTACCAGCGTCGCTCCTTTTCACCATAATAGGTTAATCTAAATGCTAACTCACAATTAAGCGAATTCAGTGCACAAGGGAGACAACTACAGTACTCGCCGTCGATGGGGAATTCACAACTTAACATGTCGTAGCTGTGAATGAGAAGTCATTATCTGAGTGCATTCAGTGATTTTACAAGTCTTTCGACTCATTCTCGACAACTGGTTCAAGCCTCCGTCCGCAATCGACGTACTACTTTGCTTGGACAGCTTTCTTGATAGACATCATATGTACGCCTACATGTATATATTAAGTAATTAGAGCTTTTCGGTAATTGGGCTTATGCGCCAGTCCTCAAAAGTATGTGTTTTAAGGTGCCACAGAATAACAAATGTAAGACAACTCCACAGTCAATATTTATAAAATGATAGTCCATCTCAAAGGACACAGTTTGTATATGGCAAATCGTGACGCTCCATTTAGCCTTGCATACAAGAGTTAAGATCTTTACCAATTCATTTTCTAAAGAGAACATTTCTAAAGGATTGCAAGATAGACATTGGAAAAATTAATTTCACCCTTTCCAAGAAGACTTTTGGATTCGACTTACAATTTTGGCGTGACACACACCACTGAGCATGACAACAAATGAACTGTTCGAAGCCCCTTTTATTGGGATGTTATGCAATGGGCTGCTCTGCGTACGGAAAATACTAGTATATTTAGGGCATCTTGCAAATAGCTGTGCCATGTTTTCTCATGCGCTCTTACAGTGTCGTTGACATGGATCAGTCATTATCTGGTTCAGTTATTTTTCTTCCTTTCGTCTCAGCTATCGTTGACACTGCCCATGATCTTGATAGCACAAGTGTCATATAAGTCAACATTTAAAAATATATCTACAATTAAAAGTAAGTGTACATCGAGCACCAGGTTCTTGTGTACTGTGTCCGTATAACTGTAACAAATACGTATTTTTATACTTTCAAAAGTTAAAAAACTTAAATAGTGATGGAGTTGGGGAAACATTTTGTTTAAACAGGGTCGCTGACGAACTGTGCGCGTCATAACGTTGGACAAATACCTTTAACAGTTTTATGATCAGCCACGGTTCGTCTGCATACTCGTTCAAACTGTTTAACATATTTTATTTTGCCAGTTTATAAAATCCTGGACTGAAACGTTTAACATTCTAGCACGACAAAATGAAATTGTACCGGAACTACTCCAGAGCTCAGTCCATTGTCTTCATCATTCGTTTACTCATTCAAACTATTTGTTTTCCAGCTAATCAAAGCATGGGCTTCTGGGGGCAGACGGAGTCAGCTTCGGCGGCCGGATTCCTTCCTGGAGCGGTTTGCCATGGGCGGGAAGGAGATGGACGGAGAGGCTGTAAGGGAAGGCCGCCGGAGAAAACTGTCCGATATCAAGTTAGTACGAGTCTGAGTATCTGGTAACTTGGACAAATTACAATTATTTCTAACGAAGAAAACAAGCAAAACAACTTGTTCTGTGCCATGGATTCAAAAACTTCAGGAGAAACAGTTTTGCAGGTGGGAAAGTTGTTGATTGTTTGGTATTTAATAATTTTCACTTATATCACGGCGGTGATGTTTGTAGTTGGAGAAAAGAAAAGCGCCCGGACTAATCCGCCCATCTTCGCCAGGTGATAAACGCCCTGACTTAAAGCCGCACTTAAATAACGAGAGTTGGATTTCAATACTCGACTACATCCTTTCTGACATATGCATAGTACAACCTGATGGATATTTTATCCTGTACTAATATCAGAATGTGTTAATTATAGAAGAGCTTTATTCTCTACATAGAAGATTTGACCAGTTGATTCACTGAAGCCATTTCCCCCACTGTATTGCCAGGTACTGGCGAGCATTCCTGGTGGACCCCTCGGAGAACTTCTACTACCGCTGGGTAGGCGTCGTCTCCGCGTCTGTGATGTACAACTTGGTCCTAGTGATTGCCAGAGCTGTCTTCTGGGAACTACAGAGCTCCTACCTGGCACTATGGCTACCTCTGGATTACCTCAGCGACCTTTTATATCTCGTGGACATGGGAATACAGATGAGAACAGGTATCATATTATAAGAGATTGTTTCACCCTTAGTCATCCTTTGTTAGCCCATGCCCTTGGTGGGTAAAACACACTCGGTAAAATTATTGTGTTCAAATAAGATGTTCAAATATTATGTAACAAATTCATCTACCATCATTACCACGTTACATCAGGAAAAGCACAAAAAATCACAGAGATAGATTTGGACGAAAGTCTGAATAAATGGAAAGAAAACGATTGAAAATTCATTTGGCCCACGTGTACAGTACCGGAAACGGCCAACTTGAACTGTCTTCGAAGAGATTAAAATTGTCTGCAACACTTAGAGCGTGTACAGCAATATTTAAGGTTTATAAAAGATGTTTGTTTTCAAAAATTAATGTGGCATTAATAACATTCAATTGGTAACCTTTTTCGAATAGATATTTACACAGGCGTTTTCTTGCGTAGCTCAGTTTTGCGTTGAGTTTTATTGTCAGTTCACACCAGCACGTGTTTTTTGGAAGAGATAAGTTCTGGAAATTCATAATCTCCAGACTTCTTTCTTCCTTACATCAAACTGTGGTCCTATTCAAAGATTTGTCTGTAAATATTCTGCTACTATTCTTACTTTTAGGCTACCTAGAACAAGGTCTCCTGGTTCGCGATCCACTGAAACTACGGCAAAATTACACGAAGTCTGTCCGGTTTAAGATCGACATCTGTAGCATCCTGCCCACAGATATATTTTACCTTATTGTCGGCGTGAACACACCCATCTTGCGGATTAATAGGCTTCTCCGCGTGATGCGTGTCAGAGAATTCTTTGACCGAACAGACACAAGAACAAATTTTCCGAACATGTTCCGGATAATGAGTCTTGTTTTGGTCATTCTGGTTATCATTCACTGGAACGCCTGTTTGTATTTTGCAATAAGTGCATCCATAGGTTTTGGCTCCGACGAATGGGTCTACCCGAACATCAGCGATCCCTTATTCAAACCTCTCACGCGAAAGTACTTGTACAGTTTCTACTGGTCCACATTGACTCTAACTACCATTGGAGAAACTCCTCAGCCTAAAAAGGATGTGGAGTACTTGTTTGTTGTTGTTGACTTCCTAATAGGTGTGCTCATTTTCGCTACAATTGTCGGAAACGTGGGTAGCATGATCTCTAATATGAATGCTGCTCGTGCAGAGTTTCAGCAAAAGATGGACGGCGTAAAGCAATATATGGAGTTCCGAAAAGTGAGCAAAGACTTAGAACAAAGGGTAATTAAGTGGTTTGACTACCTGTGGACTAACAAGCAGTCTTTGAACGAAGAGGAAGTACTTTCAGCTTTGCCTGATAAACTCAAGGCTGAAATGGCCATCCATGTCCATTTAGACACCTTAAAGCGTGTCAGTATATTTCAAGACTGTGAACCAGGTCTTCTAGTGGAATTGGTGCTTAAGTTACGCCTGCAGGTGTTCAGTCCAGGAGACTACATCTGTCGGAAAGGAGATATCGGTAAAGAAATGTATATCGTGAAGAAGGGTCGACTGAGCGTGGTCGGTGATGACGGCCATACGATATACGCCACGCTGATTGAAGGCAGCGTGTTTGGAGAAGTCAGCATATTGAATATCGCAGGGAATAAGACCGGCAACAGAAGGACGGCTAACGTTCGCAGTATTGGTTACTCGGATCTTTTCTGTCTTTCCAAAGACGACTTGTGGGACGCGCTCACAGAATATCCCGAAGCCAAAAAGAAACTCATCGAGCGGGGCCGTCAGATTTTGATGAAAGACAATCTGTTGGACGAGGCAGCCATGCGGAAAGAGGAACAAAGGCAAGAGAGTGTAGAACAACGAGTGGACCGCGTGGATGTTTCTCTGGACCATCTCCAAACGCGCTTCGCTAGGCTTCTGGCAGACTTCAACAGCACCCAACAGAAACTCAAACAGCGAATAACAAAACTAGAGAAAATGCTCAGCAAGGAAAATATGGAGGACGATGCTGTATCGAGAGTGTCTAATGACGCGGTATCCAGATTATCAGTTTCAGAGGTTACCAGTTAGTCTGGGAAGTCAAGGAAGAAACTTCATTGCATTATACAATAGAACCCTCAAAACATGCACTCCCTTTTTACAAACGTTGGAAGGCCAGATTAGTTTCCCTGGCGCACGTTCAGCCGTGTTGCTCCAACCATAGGGAAAATCTATCCCATTATGTTGGAGACAGAAAGGAAGGAAAAGCTTGAACAAAACTTAATATATGTTAGTGGGTGGGGCGTTTCTAAATAGCCCTGGATGTAAGCAATTTGGTCATTGCAGAATGAGAGCGGCGCTAGCAAAAGGGGACCATAAGCTACGCATACAAAACCGTCCAGTGTGCCGACCTGACCGAGTACAGCTTCCTCAAGGCCTTATACACAGAGAGACTGTGTACAGGAATTGCAATGTGACTTATTACTTTTAATATTCCGTTAGATTTAAAGCTATGTACAAATTTGTCTGTGTTATAATGGAATGTTAGTCCACCCAAAATGTAACTGAATTAACGTGCAAACACTTCGATCGCAAATCATGATTATTGCCAAACTGTCCATTTCCGTAAATAATTAACGGTAGAATATTCTGATGTCATCAGTCTCGTAGTTAGTCAGATGCATTGCATTTCCTTCCAGTTTTCATATAAGTGTAAGAGCAATCCTGACATACGGTACATGAATACGAAGAAAATACGCTATGTAAAAGTAATGGGCACTTTTCTAATTGACAAGCACACTGCAATAGAAGTCGTTGCCACGGCAACGGTGATTGTGGTCCGTTTCCTAGGCAACCGTTGCCTGGCTATTGATAAGTATAAACAGAACAGTTGGAAGCAGGACAATAATTACGGTCCATATACTCAACATCTATAACCTGAGAAGTTTTGTAACGCAAATCTCCAGAGATTATGGCTAAAACGTTTCCTTAATGCGAACTTACTAGAGCCTAACTTGACCGTGAAGGCTGAGTCGTTGTCCTCCTGGACAGAGGCAGTTCATACTAATCATCTATGCAGACAATTTCAAAATGTATTATATACCAACATGACGATAGATTTTCCAGACTTTTCTGTTGTGTGTAACATTGGACAGGTCTCTTGTATAACGGAGTATGTATGCAAAGCTTGAGCTTTCTGCATGTGCACTGCACAATGCCCGTGCAATTTTCTTTCATCCCCTTTTTCTACCTAACCGATAGTCAGTGTGAATCTCCATTCTGATTTTGCTAACATTTGATGTATATCATTTTAAAATGTCAAAATTGGTTCTGTGGTCACGCTGGTTAGCTTCATACCAATCTAATCTAACTTTCGGTGGTTATAAACGTTTGTTGAGAGTTAAGGAATATTTCCATGCATTGTCTGAATTATGCCAAAGTCTAACACACTGAGTCAAAAAACGTACAAAACCTTGTCAACTCACATTTTAGCTCAAATGCTACATCCTCCCACCATAAGTGAAATATCTTGAGTATGGCGTAAAACACCAATTAAATAAATAAAGAAAATGCTAGAGCCAGGTTCCGGCAATCTCTAATATGTATGAACCAGGAAGCAGTTACATTTGAGGCTTTACAATCAGAGCAAGTATTTTGTTGCCCTTGGATTTCCTATTTCATTTAAATTATGCACTTTTTGTGATCTTTTTTTCTTAGTAGTAGTAGTAAAGGCAAGTTCCACGTGCAATGCATTATAATGAAGGCTGCTTGCATAGTAATATGCTACCGTCTAGTTGCCTGCCATATACTAAAAGCAAATCCACCTGACACGGAATCGGTTTCATACCAACTTTTGAGTTAGATTTGTCGGCCTGTGGATTATGAGCTAACAACGCCCCATAAACGTTTAAGGTTTACTTAATATAGATGACTACATGAAAAAAAATTAGATTAAATTAACACACTCCACACACTTGTTTCCTGCAAGACATTGGCGATTTTTGTTCCGGAGAGAGATGGTGTGCTTAGTGTATATGCAATAATTTACACGGTTAAACATGAACATAGAGTTGTTCATAGAACGTTGTGTGGACTTCTGGGTTAGTTTCACAAAACCATTCAGTTTTTTAGTCTAAAAATTGTAAACTCCCAAATTATATTCATTAAATCAATAAAATTTTGACCGCTGATTCTATGCTGTGGTACAATTTTTTTGTACATTCAGCTTTAAATATCCTGTTTTGAAAAGAAGGTTAATGTTTTGGAATTAAGTCCACTGTAGCCTGAAGACTTGTGGAAGCACTTGTGGAAGCCCTTGAAATGACGAAATCCCGTAGTGTAACACGCAAGTTACAAAAATGATCAAAGCGAATATGCTCGTCCTGCTAACTGGTACACTAACGTGCATGCACTGTGAATCAACGGAGCTAAATCATCAAGGATATTTTATTCTACGCAACAACACACCTGACCTTGTTTTAGAAGAAAAGCAAACAACAAGACAACAGCTGCTGGAAAAGTTATTTTTTTCTTCAAAAGCAGATAATTTGCTAAGCTTTATGAGTCAACGCTAATAAGCTAAAGGCGGTATTACAACCGCCTTGACAGGAGTTGTTTTTGATCTTTGTTTACCATCAGTGATAACGTCCAGGTTTGGGTAGTATCAGGATGTAAGTTGTTTTAGGTTAGGCCATAACTGATGTCAACCATGCAGAGGATGTTTTCAGAAAAATCCAACTCCGAACACAAGAGCCTGTCGAATTAATGCGACATGACATTACCTTCTTTGAATCCCTTTGTACAGATTTCCGCTGAATACTTAGAAATGGTGTACGTCACTGGGCCCGAATAGACTACTTTAGCTTCAAACAACATGCACACAAGAATGTGGAGGCGTTTGCCGTCTGTCTTCACAGAAACATTGCCCTGGTTACAGTTTACATTTGGCTAGCTCTGTTAACGACTTGAATCCAGTAATGGATAATGTTACTTATGTTTGAAAATAAAAGGAACAATACTTATTCACATCTGATTGCTTCTGCTGTCCGCTTAAAACTACACCAAAGGAAGTACATCATGATCCAAATATATGTAATATGATGCCTTATAAATTAGTTAACCTCGTTAGAGTACTGCAGAAGATTGAAATATAAAGCAGCACTGGTGATTTTGTCTTTGTTCTGGGCGAAGATACTTCGCTCACACTTCAAAAGCACTGTTTGAAAAGAACGAGAGAATTGTCTGTATGAAACGCCTTCTTATTTCATTAGCGCCATACTACTGCACGGCAAAAACAACCATTTTAACAGCGTTGCATGTTTACATTATAATCTCAAGTCATTAAAGTCACGAAGGGTGAATTTGTTATTTCTTACGGGTATTTTCCAGCCTTGAGATCTAGACAAACAAAAATGCTAGCACGGATCTAACTAGCATAGGAGTAGGATTCGAGACAAAATGATGTGTGGAATAAGTTGTCTTTAAATATTACTATGCCAAACGTTTGAAGCGAATGAAGCTTCAAACTTTGGTCAGATGTGTAGCTTAGGCCAAAATATCCAACGACATATCACTTCATTTACTTGTCTTATAGACAAATATTTTCCATTTCAACTTCCAAAATTGTAATAATCAAGGGTAAATAAGAAGACGTGTTTACAGCAAACAACCAAGTGGAAAATAAGTTATAAATGTAAACAAAGTGACTAGCGGATGAGAAATTTCTTTACACCCAGAGACGACAAACAAATCAATAAAAGCAAGTTAAATGGATGCTTAACAAAACCATTTTCTTTTGACTCACAGAAATGCATTTATTAACCGGACCAACCAACCATAAATGCTTTCACTATCATATTAAATGAACCAATTCACCGAAAGACTTAAAAGCCATATTAGAAAGTGATTAATTAACCAGTTGTGTTCCACTGTAGTTATAACTTGATGCAGAAATGAAAATAACTTGCAAATTGAGAACTTCTGACTTGTGAACCAAAAGTAATTCATGAGACGATATTAACATTGTAAGCAATCTGTTGCTCGACAGTTGGTTGACTTCTTCAGACAACAGTTTAGAGAATATATATACTTATATGTATACAAGTAATTTTATTTACATATCATTAAGATGGCCTTTTATAGGAAAGTCATAATTTGTGATAGAGGATTGCCAGCCAGTGTATGGATTGGGAAACTGAAGAATTTGTTTCATATCTGTGATATATATATTTGATTTTGTAGGGCTAATCTCTGGTAGCAGGAAGCATTGAATAACCTATGTCGCACCAGCGTCGGCAAAAAGCGACAATTATTCGCTCCTTGAACATTGATTTGTTTTTTGTTGTTTTTTTTTTTTTTTGTTTGTTTGTTTTTTGTTGTTGTTGTTGTTTTTTTCAGATTACACCATCTTTTATATTCTTTTGTTGAATATGTTTAGTCACATTTAGATATAGACGTCTCGTCTTGAAGATCTCAGTTGTCATTGTTATCCATGTACATAGGCAGGCTAACTGCATCGTCGGTTATCTTTCTTCATGTATATTTTACTTGTAATAAACTTATTGTTAACAGCCAAATCTAAAGCAAATCTTGTTTATACGATGTTACGGATAGAGTAGAGATGTGGGGTGGGGATGGAGCAGTGGCTGGAGGTAGAGGTGGTGGCACTGGCTCATATGCTTACATCATTGGCTCATCACCTATGAGATGGCGTTGTTAAACCCAGCTCTGGCTGTATCGTTTACAACTTTAAGTCGGTCAGATACCTGAGGAAGGTCCGTGGTTTATTCAGAGCACTCCATTTTCCTCCACATACAAACCAGACTAAATGGTTTAGTGCGGTTTAGTGGTTTAGTTTGCTTCACCCATAAATACGACCACCATCATAAGTGAAAAATTCCTGGGTACGACGATATGCATCAATCAAATAGGCTTCCTCTTTTCAACAATGAAGTCCAGAATACATTGTAACTGACATACACAGCAGTAACATCTGACTCCCATTACTTGCTAGATCTGTTCAATAGGTTTCACATTAGCTAAACCCTAATATATCATTTAATGAATTTACAAAAAAAGAGAAACAAAAAATACTTGAGATTATCTAAACATTTATTAGAGTCCGCATAATTACATGCGAAATACAAATATTCCAAAACGTTTCGCCATATGTACATAGAAGAAATAACAGCGCAATAAATAGGTAAATAATTATAAACAAATAAATAAATAATAAATAAATAATTCTTCCGAGCATAAAATGTTTCAGCATGTTAAATAATCCAGTGCAAGCTCGCTAGGAATAAAACTGTAGCCACAGTATCCATAAGTACGTTTCATAATATCATGTTGTTGTTGCAGCTTATATATACACTCATTAGTGGTTTAAAACACGTTAATTATGGAACATTCCTTGCATACAGTTTATGTTAAACGACACTCGCAGAGGTGACATCTAGGTAAGTTCTATTAAACACCACAATTACAGCACTGTTAACTTCACAACTCCATTCTAGTTACGCCGGAAGCTTTTGTCTCTTGTTATTTGCCTTATGGGAGTTGGTGTGTTTTCTAACTACCCGTAATTAAGATAGTAACATGTGCTTCTTTGAAACTGAAGGCTGTCAAATAAACCCTTGTACCCGTCGGGCATCTCTTCCCTTGTGAACTTCTATAACAAGCATTTTGAGGTGATGAAGTTGTTGTCTTGCGTCTTGTTACCAAGACCTTCGTGTTACAGGATCACTCATACCAAAAACACCAGACAGTATCGCCAGCACTGGTTCCTAGAAACACAATGTTATAAATGTTAAAAGTAAATTCTTAGCAACCAAAGAATATCATTAGATTACTGTAAGTTAATTAACTGTAAGTATTAATTAATGAAATAACACTGTAACACTTACCTAATACTGACAGTACACGTATCTATGGGCCTAAGCCTACACTTTGGTGGAAACTTTTAAAACTGGTACATGTATATGGGGCAAGAGGGAGTGGCCTGGAATACACTTTTCTCTTTAGACTAGGGTTGTCGACGCGGGCAACATTACTCTGCTGGAGAAATACATTCAGCCGTTACCTACATACAGTGTACCTGTGACTATTTTGAAAAGCCCAGCAAAAAAGGATACAGGTAATTGGTAAGCTTTGTGGGATCAGGTAAATGGTGATGCAACTTCTTAGGGTAGAGCACAATAACCTGGTATTCGGCTGGGCACCGGTATGTTAGGGGGAGCTAACTCATGGCATAGGACTGGATTATCGGGGCTAGGTTTTGGATCTGAAATAAAAGTTTATCACTTACTCACCTGTCGCGTTGGCCGGTTTGGAGTTAACAGGTGTAGACTGCGACTGTTTATCTTCGTGACTTTAAGAAGTCTATTTGGAAAAGAGTAAACGTCTGTTATGGGTTGTTTCCATTCCATTTACCGGCTGTGCATACACGTTCTTTAAATAAAAGCCTCGACAGAGACCTTTCGGGTTGTACGATAGCGACAAAAACAACGTGCATACCCCACTCGAGATTTTCGCAAACCGTCAACACTGGTTTCCAAAAATCAACACTGTTAGCATTGTGTCGGGGATTCTGGGTTTTCAGTTTAGCACAAATTAACATAACCTTCATATGTTGGTAACAGTAAAAGTTTTGGTTGGCGTTGTTCTTGATATGGTAGGTCCATCAGCAAAACCCATCGTTTAGCACAGAGTTCTCTAGTCCATAGGCCTTTGTCACAGGTGAGGCAGCCACACAAGATGTACTGCAACGTCTTTAAAAGGATCGAAGTTCGCTTTCTCGGACTCAGGAAAGACATTACTATCCCGAGTCAAGACTTGCTGCTTTTCTCTTTCTGATTTTCTCCTTTCATCGATTCAGAATCGACAACGGGGAAAAATAAATACTTACAGCACAACATCACCTTGAGGCTCGATTTGTCGTTTCTGGGAATGGATGTCCTCTGAGGATACGAACACCTGGACGTCAGTCCAGCCCAAAATTTTACACTGTCCCCTAGATATGAGCGACACCGAGTTGGTCACGTGATTCTTCTCCGTACACGTGGACGTTAGACAGAGCTGTGGGCCTTGAATTCGTCGGAACACTTGATGAAGATCAGTGATAAAACATGTGAAAACACGTGCTTTGTCTGACTTTCGGAATATGTGAACAGGAAGCCAGTGGCTCGCGAGTGTCATGGTTGTTAGAACTTCAAAATCGGCTGTTGTTTGCTGACCCTGGGCGGATAAAATAGTGTTAGAGCAGTGACCTGCCTTCACTGGAATTTCCGCATCCACTGCCCACGTGACAGTTTCCTTGAAGCGCTGGCTGCGAAGCTTCGTGGCCACCAAGCGAAAATCAGTGTCACTAGTAGGGGAGACGAATCTTGCCGGGATCGTCACTTCCACGTTGCTCTTCTCTCCAAGGGAATATTGTTCGCTGAAGTCTACAGTAAATTTTGCCTTTGTTTCTGTGTCAGTTTTAAAAAGACATGATGTATCTTGGCTGGTCTTGTTTTCAAACTGCGCCGAGTTTATTACTTGGGGTCCCTGGATGTCCAGACTCAAGTAGGAATGGCGGTTGCCTGCGTTGTTGTGCTTCTGGGCCTGTCGAGTTATGGGGTGTAAGATGCTTTCGTCGGCCTCAACCTTCCTCATACTGGTGGAATGTTTGAAGTTAAGGCCACCCCAACTGAATCGGAAGAAATGCCTCTCCTTTCTCTTGGCAAGACGTCGTGGATAGCGAATCGACTTCACATACCGCCTCCATGCGTAGGTTTGTATAGCCCGGTTCAGATTTAGTACTTCTGGTTTCTGGTAATCGTCTAAGACACCATCAAATGACGTGTCCACAGCAACAGGCGTTTCAAAACGCTGGAAATGAACCAATGACAATCGGTAAACACTAATAAAAGGAGGCAACTTACATAAGCCGCAAATGTCGTATATTTCCCTAGAGGAGACGCCTTTGTTCTGTTAGTTGTCCTATATACATACACTATCAAAGCCATCCAGCAAATAACTCAAACGTCTTCTGACATGACATCTGGTGTCAAAAGCATAACTTTTTAGAGTCCAGTAAAAAATAAACTGATTTGATCTCAATGTGTTCCATTCCATTTACTTTGTATATAAAGGCCTAGTACTGGTAACAATATATATCACAAGCAAGTAGATTACACTGGTATACTGTGAAATAAAAGATAATGGTAATACAAGCTATTTCAAGTCAACAGAGAAAGGCAATATCGCCTGAGATGTAACATGGGTGATCAAGGAACATACCAAGTAACCCATGGCACTGTCTGATATGTTCGTAAATCCGTAATGTGCTTATACTGCCCAAGAGTTTGTCCCCTTCCTCGCTGAATGTTCGCTGTAGTTCGGAGATGGCTGAATGACTAATACCAAAGACTGAGGGGTTTATATACCCATGACCCCAGTCATAATGACATCTACTCGGCTTGTGTGGCACGCCGGAAACAGTCCACAGGACCACGTGACCGTCTGCCAGCACCTGTGCTCGTGCGGTGCGGGACAAAAACCCTCACGTCGCGCGCTCTGAGTGACAACCATTATTTCGCGGTTCAGCCATGAGTGGTCAGGCGATCAATGATTGGTCAAGGGGACTTTAAGACTTGGTCGTGCTTTACTGTGTTTTACCCTACATTTTACACCCCCACAATATGGCCCCCTCCACTCTTATGGAAAGACGGGCGGGGAACTCGCTCCGAGCTGTCATTTTGTCATATTCTAACTTGTTGACTTCGTCCAGACATGTTCGAGTAAACTTCAAAAATTTCCTTTCAGTAATTTTCCTCACACTGAAAATCTTATTCCTGGCAGAAATTAAGACATCTTAAAGGACAGGTGGAGAACATGATTCCACTCGTCTCCATTTCAGCCTAGGGAATTCCCATTCCACACCCACAGCTAATACAATCATTTATATTTACTTTAAATAGTAAATATAGTTTAAATAGCGATGCGGAAGTTTTAGTATTTTAGACATAAATATCGTGATGTTCTTTAATTTTCAATACGGAAATACATGTACTTACCAATCGATGCCTAGCATGAAAAAGTGGGATTTTTAAGCACTCCACTGAAAGATATCCACGCCAGGATTCGGGCCATTTGTGTTACATTACATTTCATCCACCTAGAGTAAGCCTTAACTGTTGCCATGCTTAACAATCCCGCGTAAAATTTTATTACACTTAAAAGACATATATTTAATGACTCACATGTTTGTTGTCTAAGGCCATACTGGAGAAGTGTACTTAAAGATTGTAAAGCATTATATCTGAACCATAAATTTCAAGACTAAATGGTCATATATGTTCTTGTTGTAAAGCGGTGACACGAGGCTATAGATTTACTTAAATGTAAATATGTTTATAGAGATCTTTATTCCCTGCAAATCTGCGCAATAAGCAAGAGGTCAAGTATCCTAGTGGCCCGCACGGTGATCCGCTCTCTTAGACACGATGGTCAGTCCAGATACACGTGGGGCGTGAGTGACCCACCCAAATGTAACCTCAATAAGGGGCAGGTAAGACTGGATTAGGTCTTACAATCATCTCTCTACAGAAGACTACAGCTGAAGGGATTGTCCCAGGGCTTAACACGTTGCGAAAGCTATAGTGTCCTTCAGTGTTTATGATCAGTTAGGCTCATGGTGTTAAAATAGAGCCGCAGAAGTTTAGGATATACATTGAATGAATGACATATGTTGGTGAATTCTCTTGCACAGTAGTGTAAGGTTTCAATGTCGCTAAAGGCACAGATACTCAAAACAACAATACATCAGCAAACAAAAACCGGATTTATTACTTTTGCGTGTACTTTTTCTGTTTTGTCTTAGAGACACAGTACTCAGACATTGTTGTTTTTACAAACAGATATGTATAATCCAAATTGCTTTCTGTAGTAAAATATAGACACATATAAAGCCTTTTAAAACACACAAAACGACAACCAAGAAAATGTGGATATTGTACTTTTCTACGTGTTTTTCTCTCCTTTGTTGTCAATAATTCAGGATCCAGACATTGTTGTTTTTGTCGGAGACAGTCTGTTCAAACATTTACAGGATGTCAATAATCAGATGAGGTGCATATCCGGGCAGCAGTGGGAGGAGTTGGTGTTTTGCCAAAATGATGGAATGGGATTATCACCGGCACTTGTGTTCTTTAACAACTACGGTGTAATCCTATTATGGTGTAATTATCATTTTAATCACCGAGTGATCTATAAAATAGTTGATAAGAAAAACATACATTAAAAATAATGTCCTCCTGTATAATTCCAGCAGGAGGAAATATTAAAAACATTGTCGCAAAACGCTAAATGTGATTTTTCTAAACACAATCATTTCTATGAACCTGGATTTTATTAATCAAAATGTTTTTGCTACGAAATTTAAGCATCACGACTTTGGTCCCATTGAAAAAATGTATACGCTAAAGGCCAGTTGTCACAACGGAGACTGCAAGCCTTTAGTTGTGCAAAAAATACGACTAGTTTATACATTCAAGATTATATAATTCTGTTGGTTATGACCTTCAGCTTGCTCTCGTCCAACACGCCTCCCTAACGTTAGGACCAGCGTGCCCAGCCTTGAGTCAAGATGGTCAGTCCACCTACAGGTGATGTGTCACCAGACCTCTCAAGGTGACGTCATCAGGACAGGTGACATGTAAGAGTGGCTTAGGTCTGGTCTTTAACACTCGGTGCACGATGTAGAGGAGTAACGGCTGGGCGGATCAGCAGACACAAGGAGAACAGAGGGTGGAGTACTTGAGGGAATTACAAAAAAGAAACACAGGGACAATCAAGTTGCCTGGATTAGCTGGCGTAATAAATGCTGTACTATATAAAGGGCTTCGTATATCGTCTGACGGAACTTTTTGTGTAAATCTTGAGTATGCAAGTTACAGGAGAATCAAACACGAACACTTGGAACTTAGTGAGGGAATTCAAGAACACCTTTGATGAAGGTGGCTTCTTGTCCTCTGCATAAATACCTGTTCTTAACTTTAACATTATAGCACTCGTTGTGTTGTTGTTTTAGTTGGAAACAGCCTATGAACACCTTTACCGGAAATTAGCCGTCTGGTGCCATCAAATTCCGCTTATCGGTAGGAGTTTTGATGTCCCACGCCAAAAATCCGCTGCGATTTTCACGCATTCTTGATGCATAACACCTATCGAATTAACCTTGTTATTTATTTTCTTCATGTAATCGCTTGGGTCAGGGAATTTGAGGAGTGATCCGACGGGAGCGCCTGTGTACACAATGCAAGCGCCTATTCTAGACAAAGGGTATTAGTTAAATATGTTCTTCACGTTTTGTCTCTCCTAAACATACACAGGTAAATTCAGAATATTTCCAGTCTTGATGCAGAACAATTTTATTTATACACACCCATTTAAAAGGCCTTTTGTACTTCAGAAGGGACTGTTGCATGGATACAGTCCTTAAAATATATACTTTTTAATGTATATGTATTTAACCCAGTTCTCGAGTTTTAGCTTTCGTTTATGTAATGGCGGTCAGTCTTTTGGGAAAATAAAACCGGAGACCTCGGAGTAAATCATTTTCCTTTGTCAAATACTCGAAAATCCTCTTGAGAAATTTAAAGCCATAGTGGAACTATATAGAACAGGATTCCAGCATGCCAGCTCATATCAAGAATGTCTCTACTAGCGATGCTGATTTCCCAGTGCATCAGATATAAAGATCGCGGGGTACATTAATTTTCAGCAAACTAATCCTTAGTAACCATAACAAAAACAGTTTCTTAAAAACAGTTTGTGTCAAAATTCTGAAAGCTTGTGTTAAGTTACAATTCCATACCTTTTTTAAGCTTTTACCCATAACCATGCATGAAAATCACTTTGAAATTTTTACTCTGCTTACAGGGTACATTTATTTATTTAGTTGGTTACTTGTTTAGTTAGTTAGTTAGTTTTGCTCAACGCCATATAAGGGGATTAACCGAGGGCTCCGAAATTTTAGAATGTTAGAGAAAAAGTTTGTAATCAGCTATGCTAATAGTCCTTCATAAAACAGAGTCGCGGATGTTTGGAATATATATCTAGCGAACATATGTAACGTGCGGAAAATCACAAAACATCCACAGTCTCACAAAGACACAAAATACTTCAAACAGATATACGTCAGCCAATCAAAAAAGGCATTTTTTCCTTTTCCAGATATTCTTCTATGTTTTATTTCATGTCACTCTGTACCATTGTCGTTTTTAACCAAAATAATCTTGCGTAGTAAAATATATACACTCAAAAATCTTCTAAAACACACAAAATGACAACCATAAATGCATGTATTTTCTGTTTTCCCAATTATTCTTCTGTGTTTTATTTTCATTAATTCGGTTCTCAGGCATTGTTGTTTTTGTCGAAGACAGCCTCTTAAAATCCATACCGGACGTAACTGGACATCCGGGCATCAGTGGGAGAAGTCGGTGCTTCACCAAAATACTGCGCGACTGATGAGATTATCACAGGGGTTTGTGCTATACAACACCTACGGTGTAATCCTTTTAGGGTGTAACTAGCATTTTTAATCACCTAAACCGAGTGATCAATGAAGTAGTTGATAAGAAAAACATTTAGTAAAAATAATGTCCTCCTCTAGCCGGAGGAAATATCAAAGCTTGTCGGAAAGCGCTAAATGTGATTTTTCTGAACACATGCATCATTGTGGATTTTAGAAAACAAAATGTTTCTAAAGTGAACATTTAACATTAACATTACAAAACAAAAGAAAGGACACCAATTTCTTCCTCAGCGCTAAAGTTATAACGTCATCCATGATTGTGTTTGCGGAGTTTGTGAGCTTTCGGTTGTTAAGGAAACACGCGGTATATGATGTAGAGGAGTAACGGCTGGTCGGATCAGTAGTCAGAAAGAATGATTGGTTGATTACTTAAGGGAATTACAAGCAAACAAGATACACTTAGATAAAGTCAAAAGGCAGGTTGCCTGGGTTAGCCTGTGTAATAAATTCTGTACTATGTAAAAGTATTTTGCATATTGTGAAAGAACTTGTCAGAGGTTTGGGATAAATTCTTCACTATGCAATTTATCAGAGAATAGAATGCATGAAACTCTTACGTATTAAGGAATTCAGGAATTCATTTTTGACCAAGGTGGGTTGTTTGGCCTCTGCCTAACTACTTTTCATTGTTTTTTAGTTTAACCCAATAGCACTCAGACGTTGTTGTTTTAGTTGGAGACAGCCTATGAACATATTTATCGGAAATGTGCCGTCTCATGGATTCAACTTCCGTTAATCAGTAGGAGGCGTTTCACCAAAGTTACGTGAAGACTGGAAGGAGTTTCTTAGATACAGAACACTTATCGGTTTACTCCTCTTATTTGTTTTTTTTCATGTAATCGCTTGGGTCACGAAATTTGATCAGTAAAGAGGAAAAAAAAACCACTCACACAATCCAATTGTCTGGTCCCACATGCGTATACCATGCAATCGTAAACCAAGTTATACAAGAAAAGGGATATATGTTAAATAGTTCTTTTCGTTTTGCCTTTCCTAAGCACAAGTGAATTCAAAATATTTCTATTGTTAATTGGGGGATTTTATTCATACACACCTCTATTAAATACGCCTTTCATACTCCAGAACGGACTGTTGCATGAATACATTCTTTATTATATATTCTTCAATTTTTATATCTTTAAAACAGTACTCAGTTGCTTTTCTTTTCATTTATGTAATGGCGGCCAGTCTTATAGGAGAATAAAATACGTGAGCTCGGTGTAAACCGTCTTCCTTAAAATTCGTCAACTACTGGACAATCCTCTTGGCAACATAAAAACTTTAGTCGAACCACCAAGAGGAGGATTCCAGCATGCCGTATCATTCGGAAAAACATGTAATAGCGATGCGGATTTTCCATTATCGCAGACATAAAAATCGTGCGGTTTATTAAGCTAATTCTTACTAATAGCCAGAACAAGAACGTTAATTTCAAATGTTAATCAGGTTTTTGAAACCTTATTGGCATTCAGAAAGCTTGTGTTAAGAAATCCCAGAAATATTGTAACCTTTTACCCATTGCAAAATATGAAAATCATGTACAAAATGATAATTTACTTACAAGATACACATCTTTATTTATCTATTTATTTCCTGAGTGTTGCATAACGCCATACTCAAGAATTTCCTTGCAAGCTGTAAAAATGTATATATATATATATATATATATATATCAAACACAAATCTGGATGTCAAAAGGGGAAATATCTCCTTGTTATGATGTGGTAACATTAAGTAATGAATTCTGATCGAAATCTATAACCCGACCAAACATGCACAACAAACAAACCGTCAAGTATCCCAGCTATCTCTTATGCCAGATCAATGGTCTGATCCCCGCCCGATGGTCAGTCCAGCTACAACTGGGGTGTTAGTCACCCTCACAAATGTAACCGCATTACGAAAGGTTGCAGGTAAGAGTGGATTAGCTCCAGCAATCACCATCCACACATGTCGACAGCTGAGAGAATTGCCCAATGGCCCCAAAACGTGAGCTATTTACATATAGTGTCATTTCGTCTTCGTGATATGTCAGGCTGAGAAAAGCACATAAAATGGAGCACTACGAGTTTAATACTCACATGTATATATGCTGAGTATTTCTAACTTATAGAAAATTAAGGAGAATCCACAGTCTAATCCGCTAACTCTTAAGTGTATAAATGACACAGGTCGTCTGGCACAGTAATATGACCTTTCAAAAGCACTCCAACACAGGCATCAAACACTTAAAACAGACAATACATCAGCTAAGAAAAATAAAAACGGATTTCTTACTTGTACACATTTATTCTATATTTTATTTCAATGACCCCAAGACATTGTTGTTTTTGCAAAAACATCTGTATTTCACAACTTGCTTTCTTTAGTCAAATACAGATACACACAAGCCTTTTAAAACACACAAAACCACAGCAAAGATTTCACGTATTTTGTATTTCTTTTCAGTGTTTTGTTTTTTTCAATAATTCAGTGCTTTGATGTTGTTATTCTTGTCGGAGACAATCTGTAGAAACATATACTGGATGTCTATGGTCAGGTCACGTGAATATCCGGCCATCAGGGGATGGAGTTGGTGCTTCACTAAAAATCCTGGCCAACTGATGAGATTATCACAGGGAGTTCTGTTATATAATATGTGCGGTGTAATCCTATTAGGATCTACTTATTCTTTTAATGACCTAAACCCAGAGATCTAGAAACTTCTTACTTGATAAAAAAAACATTCAGTAAAAATGATTGTGATTTCTTTCCGATTTTCCAGTATTTTAGGAATAAAAATCGCTGGGTACATTTATTTCCAACAAGCTAATCCTTAGCCAACAACAGTTTATTTCAAATTTCAAGTATATATATGAAAGACTACAAACTTCATTGCGTTTAAATGTGTAGAACAAGTAAACGGTCAAGTATCCTAGAGGCCCGACTGCTGTTCGCGCCTTTAGACACTGTACTCAGTCCAGCTGTTGTTGGATATGTAGGACAGACCCCCCCCACCCTTGACAACCTGCCCCAATCAATTCCTCCCTCCCCTTGGACAATTCCCACCTCCGGACAATTCAATACCCCGCCTGTATATAGACCACTCAATGGTACAATATTTGACTTTGCAACAGCTCTATTCAACTCATAACTGACGTGAATGAATAAATACTATGTAAAACTACATGTCTATCTACACCTTTATTACATACGCTTCAAAGATTTATCTCAAAATACTTCAAATTTATATTGCTTTGCATGTATATCATGGCAGAGTGTTTAAGGCTCTAACTTCTTCTGTCTGTTTATGATATCAAGATCCATAATATAAATAGCATATTTAAACATAATATCAATTTGGGTCTCATTAAATGACACAAAACAATATGAAATAAGTGAAATAATTTAAAATCAACTTCATGAACAGAGGATACTGTGCGAGGATTGTTCAAATAAGCATCCAGCCAGTTAAATCCATTGTAGCAAATACCTTTGTAAATAAACATCTAACCATAACCATAAAATCCAACCATAATCTGTTTTAATTTGGACTCCCAACTGCCCAGGCCTTTAGACCATTGCAGGTAATATCATAAATGAAAAATACTTGAATAATAATTTAAAGTAATAATATAATATATATTTAAATAATACTAAGGTGTTGATTTTAATGGAGGAAATGAGAGGCGGCGGGATTGTCGCGGAGAAGGGGAGTTTCCTGGGGGGTGGGGTGTTTTGTCCGTACAACGGATGTTGGCGACCCTCCCAAATGTAACCGCATTGGGAAAGGTGACAGGTCAGGGACAATTACGTCCTGTGATGGCCTCTCCACCCATGACGAGAGCTAAGGAAATTAAGTCAGAGATCCAAAACTTACCAAACTTAGACATAGCGTCACGCATAGTGTTTTGTGTTTGTGAGGTTACAAGTAAAACATCAAATAGCGCATTTTTTACACAAGAATAAAATGATATCCACGAGCCATATCTTTGCTTGAATGGTGTTTCTCTTGTACGCCGGAAACAGTCCACAGGACCACGTGACCGTCTGCCAGCACCTGAACGCATGCGGTGCCGGATAAAAACACTCACGTCGCGCGCTCTGAGTGACAGCCATCGTTTCACGGTTCAGACATGAGTGGTCATGCCATCAAGGGGTCTTTAAGGCTTCGTCGTGCTTTACTGTGTTTTACCTTAGTTTTAACACCCCCATAATATGCCCCCTACCCTCTTACGGAAAGACGGGCGGGGAACTCGCTCCGAGCTGTCATTTTGTCATATTCTAACTTGTTGACTTCGTCCAGACATGTTCGAGTAGACTTCAAAAATTTCCTTTCAGTAATTTTCCTCAGACTGAAAATCTTATTCCTGGCAGAAATTAAGACATCTTAAAGGAGGGGTGGAGAACATGATTCCACTCGTCCCCATTTCAGCCTAGGGAATTCCCATTCCACACCCACAGCTAATACAATCATTTATATTTACTTTTTCATTTGATATTCTTCGCGATTAATAATCGTAAAGGAAATTCCAATGAGTTTAAATAGCGATGCGGAAGTTTTAGTATTTTAGACATAAATATCGTGATGTTCTTTAATTTTCAATACGGAAATACATGTACTTACCAATCGATGCCTAGCATGAAAAAGTGGGATTTTTAAGCACTCCACTGAAAGATATCCACGCCAGGATTCGGGCCATTTGTGTTACATTACATTTCATCCACCTAGAGTAAGCCTTAACTGTTGCCATGCTTAACAATCCCGCGTAAAATTTTATTACACTTAAAAGACATATATATTTAATGACTCACATGATTGTTATCTAAGGCCATACTGGAGAAGTGTACTTAAAGATTGTAAAGCATTATATCTGAACCATAAATTTCAAGACTAAATGGCCATATATGTTCTTGTTGTAAAGCGGTGAGAAGAGGCTATGGATTTACTGAAATGTCAATATGTTCTATAGAAATCTTTATTCCCTGCAAATCTGCGCAATAAGCAAGAGGTCAAGTATCCTAGTGGCCGGCACGGTGATCCGCTCTCTTAGACACGATGGTCAGTCCAGATACACGTGGGGCGTGAGTGACCCACCCAAATGTAACCACAATACGAAAGGTGGCAGGTAAAACTGGATTAGGTCTTATAATCATCTCTCTACACATGACTGCAGCTGAGGGGATTGTCCCAGGGCTTAACACGTTGCGAAAGCTATAGTGTCCTTCAGTGTTTATGATCAGTTAGGCTCATGTTGTTAAAATAGAGCCGCAGAAGTTTAGGATATACATTGAATGAATGACATATGTTGGTGAATCCTCTTGCACAGTTGTACAACGTTTCAATGTCGCTAAAGGCACAGATACTCAAAACAACAATACATCAGCAAACAAAAACCGGATTTATTACTTTTGCGTGTACTTTTTTTCTGTTTCGTCTCAGAGACACCGTACTCAGACATTGTTGTTTTTACAAACAGATATGTGAAATCCAAATTGCTTTCTGTAGTAAAATATAGACACATATAAAGCCTTTTAAAACACACAAAACGACAACCAAGAAAATGTGGATATTGTACTTTTCTACGTGTTTTTCTCTCCTTTGTTGTCAATAATTCAGCACCCAGACATTGTTGTTTCTGTCGGAGACAGTCTGTTCAAACATTTACAGGATGTCAATAATCAGATGAGGTGCATATCCGGGCAGCAGTGGGAGGAGTTGGTGTTTTGCCAAAATGATGGAATGGGATTATCACAGGCACTTGTGTTCTTTAACAACTACGGTGTAATCCTATTATGGTGTAATTATCATTTTTAATCACCGAGTGATCTATAAAATAGTTGATAAGAAAAACATACATTAAAAATAATGTCCTCCTGTATAATTCCAGCAGGAGGAAATATTAAAAACATTGTCGCAAAACGCTAAATGTGATTTTTCTAAACACAATCATTTGTATGAACCTGGATTTTATTAATCAAAATGTTTTTGCTACGAAATTTAAGCATCACGACTTTGGTCCCATTGAACAAATGTATGAGCTAAAGGCCAGTTGTCACAACGGAGTCTGCAAGCCTTTAGTTGTGCAAAAAATACGACTAGTTTATACATTCAAGATTATATAATTCTGTTGATTACGACCTTCTGCTTGCTCTCGTCCCACAAGTCTCCCTAACGTTAGAACCAGCGTGCCCAGCCCTGAGTCAAGATGGTCAGTCCACCTACAGGTGATGTGTCACCAGACCTCTCAAGGTGACGTCATCAGGACAGGTGACATGTAAGAGTGGCTTAGGTCTGGTCTTTAACACTCGGTGCACGATGTAGAGGAGTAACGGCTGGGCGGATCAGCAGACACAAGGAGAACAGAGGGTGGAGTACTTGAGGGAATTACAAAAAAGAAACACAGGGACAATCAAGTTGCCTGGATTAGCTGGCGTAATAAATGCTGTACTATATAAAGGACTTCGTATATCGTCTGACGGAACTTTTTGTGTAAATCTTGAGTATGCAAGTTACAGGAGAATCAAACACGAACACTTGGAACTTAGTGAGGGAATTCAAGAACACTTTTGATGAAGGTGGCTTCTTGTCCTCTGCATAAATACCCGTTCTTAACTTTAACATTATAGCACTCGTTGTGTTGTTGTTTTAGTTGGTAACAGCCTATGAACACCTTTTCCGGAAATTAGCCGTCTGGTGCCATCAAATTCCGCTTATCGGTAGGAGTTTTGATGTCCCACGCCAAAGATCCGCTGCGATTTTCACGCATTCTTGATGCATAACACCTATTGATTTAACCTTGTTATTTATTTTCTTCATGTAATCGCTTGGGTCAGGGAATTTGAGGAGTGATCCGACGGGAGCTCCTGTGTACACAATGCAAGCGTCTATTCTAGACAAAGAATAATAGTTAAATATGTTCTTCACGTTTTATCTCTCCTAAACATACACAGGTAAATTCAGAATATTTCCAGTCTTGATGCAGAACAATTTTATTTATACACACCCATTTAAAAGGCCTTTTGTACTTTAGAAGGGACTGTTGCATGGATACAGTCTTTAAAATATATACTTTTTAATGTATATGTATTTAACCCAGTTCTTGGGTTTTATTTTTCATTTATGTAATGGCGGTCAGTCCTATGGGAAAATAAAACCGGAGACCTCGGAGTAAATCATTTTCCTTTGTCAAATACTGGAAAATCCTCTTGACAACCTTAAAGCCATAGTGGAACTATATAGAACAGAATTCCAGCATGCCAGCTCATTTCAAGAATGTCTCTACTAGCGATGCTGATTTTCCAGTGCATCAGATATAAAGATCGCGGGGTACATTAATTTTCAGCAAACTAATCCTTAGTAACCCTAACAAAAACAGTTTCTTAAAAGCAGTTTGTGTCAAAATTCTGAAAGCTTGTGTTAAGTTACAATTCCATACCTTTTTTAAGCTTTTACCCATAACCATGCATGAAAATAACTTTGAAATTCTTACTCTGCTTACAGGGTACATTTATTTATTTAGTTGGTTACTTGTTTAGTTAGTTAGTTAGTGTTGCTCAACGCCATATAAGGGGATTAACCGAGGGCTCCGAAATTTTGAATGTTAGAGAAAAAGTTTGTAATCAGCTATGCTAATAGTCCTTCATAAAACAGAGTCGCGGATGTTTGGAATATATATCTAGCGAACATATGTAACGTGCGGAAAATCACAAAACATCCACAGTCTCACAAAGACACAAAATACTTCAAACAGATATACGTCAGCCAATCAGAAAAGGCATTTTTTCCTTTTCCAGATATTCTTCTATTTTTTATTTCATGTGACTCTGTACCATTGTCGTTTTTAACCAAAATAATCTTGCGTAGTAAAATATATACACTCAAAAATCTTCTAAAACACACAAAATGACAACCATTAATGCATGTATTTTCTGTTTTCCCAATTATTCTTCTGTGTTTTATTTTCATTAATTCGGTTCTCAGGCATTGTTGTTGTTGTCGAAGACAGCCTCTTAAAATCCATACCGGACGTAACTGGACATCCGGGCATCAGTGGGAGAAGTCGGTGCTTCACCAAAATACTGCGCGACTGATGAGATTATCACAGGGGTTTGTGCTATACAACACCTATGGTGTAATCCTTTTAGGGTGTAACTAGCATTTTTAATCACCTAAACCGAGTGATCAATGAAGTAGTTGATAAGAAAAACATTTAGTAAAAATAATGTCCTCCTCTAGCCGGAGGAAATATCAAAGCTTGTCGGAAAGCGCCAAATGTGATTTTTCTGAACACATGCATCATTGTGGATTTTAGAAAACAAAATGTTTTTAATGTGAACGTTTAACATTAACATTACAAAGGAAAAGAAAAGACAACAATTTCTTCCTCAGCGCTAAAGTTATAACGTCATTCATTGCGTCATGATTGTGTTTGCGGAGTTTGTGAGCTTTCGGTTGTTAAGGAAACACGCGGTATATGATGTTATAAAGGAGTAACGGCTGGTCGGATCAGTAGTCAGAAAGAATGATTGGTTGATTACTTAAGGGAATTACAAGCAAACAAGATACGCTTAGATAAAGTCAAAAGGCAGGTCGCCTGGGTTAGCCTGTGTAATAAATTCTGTACTATGTAAAAGTATTTTGCATATTGTGAGAGAACTTGTGAGAGGTTTGGGATAAATTCTTCACTATGCAATTTATCAGAGAATAGAATGCATGAAACTCTTACGCATTAAGGAATTCAGGAATTCATTTTTGACCAAGGTGGGTTGTTTGGCCTCTGCCTAACTACTTTTCATTGTTTTTTAGTTTAACCCAATAGCACTCAGACGTTGTTGTTTTAGTTGGAGACAGCCTATGAACATATTTATCGGAAATGTGCCGTCTCATGGATTCAACTTCCGTTAATCAGTAGGAGGCGTTTCACCAAAGTTACGTGAAGACTGGAAGAAGTTTCTTAGATACAGAACACTTTTCGGTTTAATCCTCTTATTTGTTTTTTTCATGTAATCGCTTGGGTCACGAAATTTGATCAGTAAAGAGGAAAAAAACCACTCACACAATCCAATTGTCTGGTCCCACATGCGTATACCATGCAATCGTAAACCAAGTTATACAAGAAAAGGGATATATGTTAAATAGTTCTTTTCGTTTTGCCTTTCCTAAGCACAAGTGAATTCAAAATATTTCTATTGTTAATTGGGGGATTTTATTCATACACACCTCTATTAAATACGCCTTTCGTACTCCAGAACGGACTGTTGCATGAATACATTCTTTATTATATATTCTTCAATTTTTATATCTTTAAAACAGTACTCAGTTGCTTTTCTTTTCATTTATGTAATGGCGGCCAGTCTTATAGGAGAATAAAACACGTGAGCTCGGTGTAAACCGTCTTCCTTAAAATTCGTCAACTACTGGACAATCCTCTTGGCAACATAAAAACTTTAGTCGAACCACCAAGAGGAGGATTCCAGCATGCCGTATCATTCGGAAAAACATGTAATAGCGATGCGGATTTTCCATTATCGCAGACATAAAAATCGTGCGGTTTATTAAGCTAATTCTTACTAATAGCCAGAACAAGAACGTTAATTTCAAATGTTAATCAGGTTTTTGAAGCCTTATTGGCATTCAGAAAGCTTGTGTTAAGAAATCCCAGAAATATTGTAACCTTTTACCCATTGCAAAATATGAAAATCATGTACAAAATGATAATTTACTTACAAGATACACATCTTTATTTATCTATTTATTTCTTGAGTGTTGCATAACGCCATACTCAAGAAGTTTCCTTGCAAGCTGTAAAAATGTATATATATATATCTCAAACACAAATCTGGATGTCAAAAGGCGAAATGTGTCCTTGTTATGATGTGGTAACATTAAGTAATGAATTCTGATCGAAATCTATAACCCGACCAAACATGCACAACAAACAAACCGTCAAGTATCCCAGCTATCTCTTATACCAGATGGTCAGTCCAGCTACAACTGAGGTGTTAGTCACCCTCACAAATGTAACCGCATTACGAAAGGTTGCAGGTAAGAGTGGATTAGCTCCTGCAATCACCCTCCACACATGTCGACAGCTGAGAGAATTGCCCAATGGCCCCAAAAAATGTGAGCTATTTCCATATCATTTTGTCTTTGTGATATGTCAGGCTGAGAAAAGCACATAAAATGGAGCACTACGAGTTTAATACTCACATGTATATATGCTGAGTATTTCTAACTTATAGAAAATTAAGGAGAATCCACAGTCTAATCCGCTAACTCTTAAGTGTATAAATGACACAGGTCGTCTGGCACAGTAATATGACCTTTCAAAAGCACTCCAACACAGGCATCAAACACTTAAAACAGACAATACACCAGCTAAGAAAAATAAAAACGGATTTCTTACTTGTACACATTTATTCTATATTTTATTTCAATGACCCCAAGACATTGTTTTTGCAAAAACATCTGTATTTCACCACTTGCTTTCTTTAGTCAAATACAGATACACACAAACCTTTTAAAACACACAAAACCACAGCAAAGATTTCACGTATTTTGTATTTTTTTCAGTGTTTTGTTTTTTTCAATAATTCAGTGCTCTGATGTCGTTATTCTTGTCGGAGACAATCTGTAGAAACATATACTGCATGTCTATGGTCAGGTCACGTGAACATCCGGGCATCAGGGGATGGAGTTGGTGCTTCACCAAAAATCCTGGCCAACTGATGAGATTATCACAGGGAGTTCTGTTATATAATATGTGCGGTGTAATCCTATCAGGATCTACTTATTCTTTTAATGACCTAAACCCAGAGATCTAGAAACTTCTTACTTGATAAAAAAAAACATTCAGTAAAAATGATTGTGATTTCTTTCCGATTTTCCAGTATTTTAGGAATAAAAATCGCTGGGTACATTTATTTCCAACAAGCTAATCCTTAGCCAACAACATTTTATTTCAAATTTCAAGTATATATTTAAAAGACTACAAACTTCATTGCGTATAAATGTGTAGAACTAGTAAACGGTCAAGTATCCTAGAGGCCCGACTGCTGTTCGCGCCAATAGACGCTGTACTCAGTCCAGCTGTTGTTGCAAATGTAGGACAGATACCCCCCACCCTTTACAACCTCCCCCAATCAATTCCTCCCTCCCCTTGGACAATTCCCACCTCCGGACAATTCAATCCCCCGCCTGTATATAGACCACTCAATGGTACAATATTTGACTTTGCAACAGCTCTATTCAACTCATAACTGACGTGAATGAATAAATACTATGTAAAACTACATGTCTATCTACACCTTTATTACATACGCTTCAAAGATTTATCTCAAAATACTTCAAATTTATATTGCTTTGCATGTATATCATGGCAGAGTGTTGAAGGCTCTAACTTCTTCTGTCTGTTTATGATATCAAGATCCATAATATAAATAGCATATTTAAACATAATATCAATTTGGGTCTCATTAAATGACACAAAAGAATATGAAATAAGTGAAATAATTTAAAATCAACTTCATGAACAGAGGATACTGTGCGAGGATTGTTCAAATAAGCATCCAGCCAGTTAAATCTATTGCAGCAAATACCTTTGTAAATAAACATCTAACCATAACCATAAAATCCAACCATATTCTGTTTTAATTTGGACTCCCAACTTCCCAGGCCTTTAGACCATTGCAGGTAATATCATAAATGAAAAATACTTGAATAATAATTTAAAGTAATAATATAATATATATTTAAATAATACTAAGGTGTTGATTTTAATGGAGGAAATGAGAGGCGGCGGGATTGTCGCGGAGAAGGGGAGTTTCCTGGGGGATGGGGTGTTTTGTCCGTACAACGGATGTTGGCGACCCTCCCAAATGTAACCGCATTGGGAAAGGTGACAGGTCAGGGACAATTAGGTCCTGTGATGGCCTCTCCACCCATGGCCAGAGCTAAGGAAATTAAGTCAGAGATCCGAAACTTACCAAACTTAGGCATAGTGTCACGCATAGTGTTTTGTGTTTATGAGGTTACGAGTACCACATCAAATAGCGCATTTTTTACACAAAAAAAAATAATATCCACGAGCCATATCTTTGCTTGAATGGTGTTTCTCTTGTACGCAGGAAACAGTCCACAGGACCATGTGACCGTCTGCCAGGACCTGAACTCATGCGGTGCCGGACAAAAACACTCACGTCGCGCGCTCTGAGTGACAGCCATCGTTTCACGGTTCAGACATGAGTGGTCATGCCATCAAGGGGTCTTTAAGGCTTCGTCGTGCTTTACTGTGTTTTACCTTACTTTTAACACCCCCATAATATGCCCCCTACCCTCTTACGGAAAGACGGGCGGGGAACTCGCTCCGAACTGTCATTTTGTCATATTCTAACTTGTTGACTTCGTCCAGACATGTTCGAGTAAACTTCAAAAATTTCCTTTCAGTAATTTTCCTCACACTGAAAAACTTATTCCTGGCAGAAATTAAGACATCTTAAAGGACAGGTGGAGAACGTGATTCCACTCGTCCCCATTTCAGCCTGGGGAATTCCCATTCCACACCCACAGCTAATACAATCATTTATATTTACTTTTTCGTTTGATATTTTTCGCGATTAATAATCGTAAAGGAAATTCCAATGAGTTTAAATAGCGATGCGGAAGTTTTAGTATTTTAGACATAAATATCGTGATGTTCTTTAATTTTCAATACTGCAATGCATGTACTTACCAATCGATGCCTAGCATGAAAAAGTGGAATTTTTAAGCACTCCACTGAAAGATATCCACGCCAGGATTCGGGCCATTTGTGTTCTATTACACTTCATCCACCTAGAGTAAGCCTTAACTGTTGCCATGCTTAACAATCCCGCGTAAAATTTTATTACACTTAAAAGACATATACATTTAATTACTCACATGATTGTTGTCTAAGGCCATACTGGAGAAGTGTACTTAAAGATTGTAAAGCATTATATCTGAACCATAAATGTCAAGACTAAATGGCCATATATGTTCTTGTTGTAAAGCGGTGACACGAGGCTATGGATTTACTGAAATGTAAATATGTTCTATAGAAATCTTTATTAACTGCAAATCTGCTCAATAAGCAAAAGGTCAAGTATCCTAGTGGCCGGCACGGTGATCCGCTCTCTTAGACACGATGGTCAGTCCAGATACATGTGGGGCGTGAGTGACCCACCCAAATGTAACCACAATACGAAAGGTGGCAGGTAAAACTGGATTAGGTCTTACAATCATCTCTCTACACATGACTGCAGCTGAGGGGATTGTCCCAGGGCTTAACGCGTTGCGAAAGCTGTAGTGTCCTTCAGTGTTTATGATCAGTTAGGCTCATGTTGTTAAAATAGAGCCGCAGAAGTTTAGGATATACATTGAATGAATGACATATGTTGGTGAATCCTCTTGCACAGTAGTGTAAGGTTTCAATGTCGCTAAAGGCACAGATACTCAAAACAACAATACATCAGCGAACAAAAACCGGATTTATTACTTTTGCGTGTACTTTTTTTCTGTTTTGTCTCAGAGACACCGTACTCAGATATTGTTGTTTTTACAAACAGATATGTAAAATCCAAATTGCTTTCTGTAGTAAAAAATAGACACATATAAAGCCTTTTAAAACACACAAAACGACAACCAAGAAAATGTGGATATTGTACTTTTCTACGTGTTTTTCTCTCCTTCGTTGTCAATAATTCAGCACCCAGACATTGTTGTTTCTGTCGGAGACAGTCTGTTCAAACATTTACAGGATGTCAATAATCAGATGAGGTGCATATCCGGGCAGTAGTGGGAAGAGTTGGTGTTTGGCCAAAATGATGGAATGGGATTATCACAGGCACTTGTGTTCTATGACAACTACGGTGTAATCCTATTATGGTGTAATTATCATTTTTAATCACCGAGTGATCTATAAAATAGTTGATAAGAAAAACATACATTAAAAATAATGTCCTCCTGTATAATTCCAGCAGGAGGAAATATTAAAAACATTGTCGCAAAACGCTAAATGTGATTTTTCTAAACACAATCATTTGTATGAACCTGGATTTTATTAATCAAAATGTTTTTGCTACGAAATTTAAGCATCACGACTTTGGTCCCATTGAACAAATGTATGAGCTAAAGGCCAGTTGTCACAACGGAGTCTGCAAGCCTTTAGTTGTGCAAAAAATACGACTAGTTTATACATTCAAGATTATATAATTCTGTTGATTACGACCTTCTGCTTGCTCTCGTCCCACAAGTCTCCCTAACGTTAGAACCAGCGTGCCCAGCCCTGAGTCAAGATGGTCAGTCCACCTACAGGTGATGTGTCACCAGACCTCTCAAGGTGACGTCATCAGGACAGGTGACATGTAAGAGTGGCTTAGGTCTGGTCTTTAACACTCGGTGCACGATGTAGAGGAGTAACGGCTGGGCGGATCAGCAGACACAAGGAGAACAGAGGGTGGAGTACTTGAGGGAATTACAAAAAAGAAACACAGGGACAATCAAGTTGCCTGGATTAGCTGGCGTAATAAATGCTGTACTATATAAAGGACTTCGTATATTGTCTGACGGAACTTTTTGTGTAAATCTTGAGTATGCAAGTTACAGGAAAATCAAACACGAACACTTGGAACTTAGTGAGGGAATTCAAGAACACTTTTGATGAAGGTGGCTTCTTGTCCTCTGCATAAATACCCGTTCTTAACTTTAACATTATAGCACTCGTTGTGTTGTTGTTTTAGTTGGTAACAGCCTATGAACACCTTTTCCGGAAATTAGCCGTCTGGTGCCATCAAATAACAACTACGGTGTAATCCTATTATGGTGTAATTATCATTTTTAATCACCGAGTGATCTATTAAATAGTTGATAAGAAAAACATACATTAAAAATAATGTCCTCCTGTATAATTCCAGCAGGAGGAAATATTAAAAACATTGTCGCAAAACGCTAAATGTGATTTTTCTAAACACAATCATTTCTATGAACCTGGATTTTATTAATCAAAATGTTTTTGCTACGAAATTTAAGCATCACGACTTTGGTCCCGTTGAACAAATGTATGAGCTAAAGGCCAGTTGTCACAACGGAGACTGCAAGCCTTTAGTTGTGCAAAAAATACGACTAGTTTATACATTCAAGATTATATAATTCTGTTGGTTATGACCTTCTGCTTGCTCACGTCCTACAGGTCTCTCTAACGTTAGGACCAGCGTGCCCAGCCCTGAGTCAAGATGGTCAGTCCACCTACAGGTGACGTGTCACCAGACCTCTCAAGGTGACGTCATCAGGACAGGTGACATGTAAGAGTGGCTTAGGTCTGGTCTTTAACACTCGGTGCACGATGTAGAGGAGTAACGGCTGGGCGGATCAGCAGACACAAGGAGAACAGAGGGTGGAGTACTGGAGGGAATTACAAAAAAGAAACACAGGGACAATCAAGTTGCCTGGATTAGCTGGCGTAATAAATGCTGTACTATATAAAGGACTTCGTATATTGTCTGACGGAACTTTTTGTGTAAATCTTGAGTATGCAAGTTACAGGACAATCAAACACGAACACTTTCAACGTAGTAAGGAAATTCAAGAACACTTTTGATGAAGGTGGCTTCTTGTCCTCTGCATAAATACCAGTTCTTAACTTTAACATAATAGCACTCAGACGTTGTTGTTTTAGTTGGAAACAGCCTATGAACACATTTACCGGAAATTAGCCGTCTGGTGCCATCAAATTCCGCTTATCGTTATTGGGAGTTTTGATGTCCCACGCCAAAGATGAGCTGCGATTTTCACACATTCTTGATGCATAACACCTATCGATTTAATCTTGTTATTTATTTTCTTCATGTAATCGCTTGGGTCAGGGAATTTGAGGAGTGATCCGACGGGAGCGCCTGTGAACACAATGCAAGCGTCTATTCTAGACAAAGAATAATAGTTAAATATGTTCTTCACGCTTTGTCTCCCTAAACATACACAGGTAAATTCAGAATATTTCCAGTCTTGATGCAGAACAATTTTATTATTTATACACACCCATTTAAAAGGCCTTTTGTACTTCAGAAGGGACTGTTGTATGCATACGGTCCTTAAAATATATACTTTTTAATGTATATGTATTTAACCCAGTTCTTGGGTTTTATTTTTCGTTTATGTAATGGCGGTCAGTCTTATGGGAAAATAAAACCGGAGACCTCGGAGTAAATCATTTTCCTTTGTCAAATACTGGAAAATCCTCTTGACAAGCTTAAAGCCATAGTGGAACTATCGAGAACAGGATTCCAGCATGCCAGCTCATTTCAAGAATGTATCTACTAGCGATGCTGATTTTCCAGTGCATCAGATATAAAGATCGCGGGGTACATTAATTTTCAGCAAACTAATCCTTAGTAACCATAACAAAAACAGTTTCTTAAAAACAGTTTGCGTCAAAATTCTGAAAGCTTGTGTTAAGTTACAATTCCATACCTTTTTGTCATAGTTTTTCTAACGGAGTTTGTAAGCTTTGGCTAGCTGAGACATTCATGGGATAACTACATTATACATGAAAGATTATTTCTATCTGCCTGTTCATTTGTTGGAAAACACTTAGTGTGATTTTTCTAAAAACAAACATATTTATAAACGTTGATTTTATGAAAACAGTTGTGCTATTACGGTGAAAATTCAGAATTATGCCTTAGGTCTCGTTGAACAAATGTGTACAGAAATTGTACAGGAAAATGTGTACATAGGCGCTTAAGGCATAGCGTCTATTATAATTGTGACAACGATGCTTGTAAGACTGGGGTAAACCTGGGGCTGTGAAAAAAAATACGACTAATTTATACATTCAAGGTTATAACCATCTGCTTGTTCACATCCCACGCGTGTCGCTGACGTTAGGACCAGCGTGCCCCTCCTTCAGTCATGTGATGCGAGGTTACGAGACCACTCAATGCGACGTCATCAGGACAGGTGACATGTAAGAGTGGCTTAGGTCTGGTCTTTAACACGCGGTATACGATGAAGATGAGTAACGTCGGGGCGGATTAGCAGACAGAAAGAATGCAAGAATTACTTGAGGGAATTACAGGCAAACAAGGTACATCTAGATTTTGTTAATCTCGTTATTTGTCATTCTCATGTTTCGATTGTGTCACAAAATTTGATGAGCGATGTGATAGAAAAACCGTCATACACTCGAAGCGTCTAGTCCGACATGCGTCGATCACTCGTAAACCAAGAAATAGGGTATCAGTTAAATAGTTCTATTCGTTTTGTCTTTCCTCAGCATACACAAGTGATTTCAAAATATTTCTATTCTTAATTGGGGGGATTTTATTCATACACACCGATTAAATACGCCTTTCGTACTTCAGAAGGGACTGTTGCGTGAATACTTTCCTTAAAATATATTAGGAGAATTAAACCCGTGATTTCGGGGTAAACCATCTTCCTTAAAATATGTAAAATAACTACTGGACAATCCTCTCGATAGGCTTAAAATTATAGTCGAACCACCAAGAGGAGAATTCCAGCATGCCATCTCATTCGGGAAAAAACATCCAATAGTGATGCGAATTTTCCAGTATCTTAGACATATAAATCATGTGATACATTCATTTCCAACAACCCAGTTCTTACCAATACAACCATAGCTGGAAGAAAAATGGTCATTTCACATGTTTTTTGAAAGAAGCCCAGTGAAAAATATCCCTGTATCAGCAGTTCGAAACCTTGTGTTAAGAAGTCCAATACATATTGTAAGCTTTTACTTATCGCCATATATAAAAATCAAGTATGAAATGTTACTTTGCTTACAAGATGCACATCTTTATTTATCTATTTATTTCTTGAGTGTTCCTTAACACAATACTCAAGAAGTTTGCTTGTAAGCTATAAAAAAGTATATATCTCAAAGACATTTTTGGGTGCCAAACATGTGGTAACATAAGGTAATGGATTCAATAGGCGTACATAATACTGGTCGGAATCTTCAACCCGTGCAAACGTGCACAACAAACAAATTGTCAAGTATCCCAGTTATCTATAATGTCCTATTATTGGTGGTACCGGCGCTGTGGTCCGCCCCCTTAAACACGATGGTCAGTCCAGCTACAGGCGAGGTGTTAATAACCCACCCAAATGTAACCGCATCAGGAAAGGTGGCAGGTATTAAAGAGTAGAAAAGTTTATGAAATGACCCCTCAAGACGTGGCGACAGCTGACTGGACTGATCTAACCTTTAGAAACTTCGAGCTAAAGTGCCCCTCTGTTTGTGATCTGCTGGGCTAATGGTCCTATATAAAAATAGAGAACTTTGCGGGAAATATATTTGGTGCGCATTTGTAACTTACGGAAAATTACTCGACATCCACAGTCTAACCTTGAGACACAAAACACTTAAAGCAGACAATAAATCAGCTAATAAAAAATGCATTTTTTCCTTATATATGAATTCTTCTATCATTTATTTCCATTACCCCAACCTCAGATGTTGCTGTTTTAAAAAATACATGCGTAGAACAAAATTGCTCCACGTGGTGAAATACGGACACATGCAAGCCTTTTAAAACCCACACTCCGATAGTAAAGAACATACGTACATATTTTTCATATCTATTCCATCTGTTTTTTTTATTTTATTTTCGATGATTCAGTATTGAGACATTGTAGCTTTCGTCGGAGACGTAACGTATAGCGGATGTCAATGACAAGATCACGTGGACTTCCGGGGATCAGCGGGAGGAGTTTGTCCTTCACCAAAATCCAGGGAGTTTTTTTTTTTTTTTTTTCGCGAAAAAACATCTAATAGTGATGCGGAGTTTCCATTATCGTAGACATAAAAATCTTGCGGTACATTAACTTAATTTTTACCAATATGGAACAAGAACGTTAGTTTCAAATGTTCATAAGGTTTTTGAAAGACCCCAGTGAATGATATCCATTTATTATTTATACATCAGTGAAATCCCAGTATTTCATTTACTGACAAAAGTGGTATTTTCACTGCAATGAAATATCACATTTTGACATTTCACACTCGGACGCCATGACGTCAAAAAAGAACCATACATACATACATAAATTGGTTTACATGGCAATTCCATTGCATGGAATGATTTGGGCCAAGGCAATAGGGTGTGTTTCAGGGATTTAGGCTGCTCTAATCAACCATAGTCAATTCACAGAGAGCTACTTCCACAATGGTGTAGCCTAAAATCTGTGGATCCTACATAAATAATTCCCTACTGCTTTGAAAACCAAACCTGTTTTCCTTGGTGGACAGAGCACAGTCCTCAGAGTTGGGCCAATAATTCCCAGATCTTCAAGATCAGAAAAAAGGATTCGTCTCTGAGCAGTGTACTGCGGACACACGAGTAAAACATGATGGATGGTCTCCTCAGCCTGACAAACATCACACAGACCTGAATATCTTGGGCGGGACACATTCCTTCTGCAGATGTCCAATATTGACCCCAGCACTCTGCAAAATCGTGGGCACGAACATTGAAAGGCTGTCACTTTTTGTTGGCATTATAGAGAGAATCATAGCAAGATGGTGAAAACACTGAACTGGCTGAATTATGTAGAGAACTTTCAAACTTCATCCCAAATTTTGCTGTGCGCAGTTTGCGTCTGATTGAGAGAGGCCACTCCTGGCAGTGGACCTGAAGAATATTTAAAGGAGTTGTTTTCATCGCTCCAGTGCAAATTCGTAACGCTGAACACTGGATAGAGTCAATTCTAGATTTTAAAGTATCGCCGGCCGAATCAAATGCTTCACATCCAAAATCGAGCCTGGATCGGATTAACGACCTATATATTAAGAGTAAAGATTTATAATCAGCTCCCCAGCTTTTCCCAGATGTAGACCTCATCAGGTTAAGGACTTTTTTGCATTTGAGAAGAACATTATCAATGTGTTTGGGCCAGGTCAATCAAAAAAGAAGCATTTTATTTTATAAGATTCCAACCTGAACCCAGCGGAATGACGTCATAACGCAAGCTTAGTCAACTGCTACATTCTCAAGTCACGCAAGAAGACATGACATCATATAACATGTCATGTACACGACGTCAAGCTCTAGGCATGTGTGTGAAAGCCTACGGTTGGCAAATATGCCGAAAACTGTATGAAGTACACAAACTCATGATACTGTTAGGGTATAAATAGTAAATACAATATTGTACAATATTTATTATATTTAACCTTCACTATGCATTATCCTCTATGTGTCGGCATTCCGAAAGCTTGTGCTGAGAAATCCCATATTGTAAGCTTTTACTTATTGCCATACTTGAAAATTAAGAGCAAAATTTTTCTTTGCTTACAGGATGCATATGCTGTGGTAAGATAACATAATGAATTCTGATGGAAATCTTTAACCCGGCCAAACATGCACCACAAACAAAAGTCAAGTATCCCAGCTATGTTTTACGCCGGATCAATGGCGGTACCGGTCCGGTGATCCACGCGGTTGGACATGATGGTGTGTCCAGCTATAACTGGGATGTTTGTGACCCTCAAAAATGTAGCCGCATTTTACCAAAGGTTGCAGGTAAGCGACGATTACCCTCCACACATGCCGACAGCTGGGAGGATTGTCCGATGGCTCCAAAACGTGAGCTATGTCCATATAGTGTCAAAATGGAGCACTACGAGTTTAAGAACTACACACACACACACACACACATATATTTATATATATATATATATATATATGTGTGTGTGTGTGTGTGTGTGTGTAGTTCTTAAACTCGTAGTGCTCCATTTTGACACTATATGGACATAGCTCACGTATATATATATATATATATATATATATATATATATATGTTGAGTATTTTTAACTTATAGAAAATTAAGGAGAATCCACAGTCTAATCGACGAACTCCAATGTGTATAAATGACACAGGTCGTCTGGCACAGTAATATTTCAAAAGCACTCCATCACAGGCATCAAACACTTAAAACAGACAATACATCAGCTGAGAAAAATAAAAACGGATTTCTTACTTGTACACATTTATTCTATATTTTATTTCAATGACCTCCAGGCATTATTGTTTTTGCAAAAACATCTGTATTTCACCACTTGCTTTCTTTAGTCAAATACAGATACACACAAGTCTTTTAAAACACACAAAACCACAGCAAAGATTTCACGTATTTTGTATTTTTTTAAGTGTGTGTTTTTTTTTATTATTTATTTTCAAGAATTCAGTGCTCTGACATTGTTGTCGGAGACAACCTGTAGAAACATATAGTGGATGTCAATGGTCAGGTCACCTGAATATCCGGCCATCAGGGGGTGGAGTTGGTGCTTCACCAAAAATCCTGGCCAACTGATAAGATTATCACAGGGAGTTCTGTTATATAATATCTGTGGTGTAATCCTATTAGGATCTACTTATTCTTTTAATGACCTAAACCCAGAGATCTAAAAACTTCTTACTTGAAAAAAAAAACATTCAGTAAAAATGATTGTGATTTCTTTCCGATTTTCCAGTATTTTAGGAATAAAAATCGCTGGGTACATTTATTTCCAACAAGCTAATCCTTAGCCAACAACATTTTATTTCAAATTTCAAGTATATATTTGAAAGACAACAAACTTCATTGCGTTTAAATGTGTAGAACTAGTAAACGGTCAAGTATCCTAGAGGCCCGACTGCTGTTCGCGCCAATAGACGCTGTACTCAGTCCAGCTGTTGTTGGAAATGTAGGACAACCTCCCCCAATCAATTCCTCCCTCCCCTTGGACAATTCCCACCTCCGGACAATTCAATCCCCCGCCTGTAAACAGACCACTCAATGGTACAATACTTTTTAAATTCTCTGTACAACTCATAACTGACTTGAATGGTGAAATACTAAGTAAAACTACATGTCTATCTACACCTTTATTACATACGCTTCAAAGATTTATTTCAAAATACTTCAAAATTTATATTGCTTTGCATGTATATCATGGCAGAGTGTTTAAGGCTCTAATTTCTTCTGTCTGTTTATGACATTAAAATCGATATTATAAATAGCATATTTAAACATAATATCAATTTGGATCTCATTAAATGACACAAAACAATATGAAATAAGTGAAATAATTTAAAATCAACTTCATGAACAGAGAATACTGTGCGAGGATTGATCAGATAAGCATCCGGTGAGTTTAGTCTATTGTAGCAAATACCTTTGTAAATAAACATCTAATAATCCAACCATATTCTGTTTTAATTTGGACTCCCAACTACCTAGGCCTTTAGAACATTGCAGGCAATATTATAAATGAAAAGTACTTGAATAATAATTTAAAGTAATAATATAATATATAGTAAAGTAATACTAAGGTGTTGATTTCAATGAGGGAATTGACAGCTGGCGGGATTGACAAGGGGCGGGATTGTCGCGGTGGAGGTGAGTTTCCTTCGGGGTTATGTCCGTACGCCGGATGTTGGCGATCCTCCCAAATGTAACCGCATTAGGAAAGGTGACAGGTCAGGGACAATTAGGTCCTGTGATGGCCTCTCCACCCATGGCGAGAGCTAAGGAGATTAAGTCAGAGATCCGAAACTTAGAAACTTAGATCCAAACTTAGACATAGTGTCACTCATAGTGTTTTGTGTTTGTGAGAGTTCAAGTACCACATCAAATAGCGCATTTTTTACACATGAATTAAAGAATATCCACCCACCATATCTTTGCTCGATTGATATTATAGAGTTTCTGATATAACGAAACACACAAACATAACACACTTGAAACCTACAAAACGTCATCTGGAAAGAAATGGATTTCTTCCTATTGCGTACATTCTTCTGTGTTTTCTTACCGTGACAGCTTGCTCAGGCATAGTTGTTTTTACAATGACACATTTATAACCCGAATTGCTTTATATAGTGAAATATATAAACGTGTAAAGCCTAAAACACACAAAACGACGGCCAGTAGTATTCATATTTTCCCAATAATTCCTCCGTGTTTTATTTTTTAGATAATTCCGTACTCAGACATTGTTGTTTTTGTCGGCGACAGCCCATTGAAACACATACCGGATGTCAATGTTTAGATCACGTGGACGTACGGGCACTAGTGGGAGGAGTTGGTACTTCACCAAAATCTTAGGCGACTGATGTGATTATCACAGGGATTTGTCTTATATAACACCTATGGTGTAATTTCATTATGGTGCACTTACCATTTTTAATCACCAAACCGAGTGATCTGTAATGTGGTTGACTGAAAAAAAAAAACACTCAGTCAAAATAATATCCTCCTCTATAATTCTCTGTGAGGGAAATATAAAGATATTGTCGCAAACAAGCTAAATGCCATTTTTCACAAACATATGCATAAATGTGGATATTACAAGACAAAAATGTCTTTAAAAAAATGTTTTTTTATAGCAATGTGCCTTTGGTCCCGTTGAAAAAATATGTACAAAAAAAAGCCAAATTGTTCATGCGTACTAAAGGCATAACATTGTTCATTTAGTCATCGTTATAATGGCGGAGTTCGTAAACCTTGGGTCGTGAAGAAATTCATGGACTGACTTTTCAGATTTTTCTAAACACAATCATTTCTATGAACCTGGATTAGTAATAATCAAAATGTTTCTACTATGAAATATAAGCATAACGACTTTGGTCCCGTTGAACAAATGTATACGCTAAAGGCCAGTTGTCACAACGGAGACTGCAAGCCTTTAGTTGTGCAAAAAATACGACTAGTTTATACATTCAAGATTATATAATTCCGTTGATTACGACCTTCTGCTTGCTCTCGTCCCACACGTCTCCCTAACGTTAGAACCAGCGTGCCCAGCCCTGAGTCAAGATGGTCAGCCGAGTTACACATGATGTTTCACGAGGCCACTGAAGGTGACGTCATCAGGACAGGTGACATGTAACACAGGCTTTGGTCTTGTCTTTAACTGGGCGGATCACCAGATATAAAGACTGCAGGGGGACATGGTGGTGGACGGGGGGGAGGGGGGGGCTTGAGGCAATTACAAACACAGAGACTTACTCCGCAATCCTGGATTATCCTGTGTAATATATGTGGAAAGGACAAGGCATTCCGATGGTTCTTGTTAGGACTTCTCATGTAAACTCTGAGTACCGACATACAGTTTATTGTGGAAGGAAATACAAGGAAACTTTGGCCTAGAATTCAGGGATTCAGGAATGCCTGTGGGAAAGGTGTGTGCTAGGTGTCGGCCATTTTCTTCCTTTTTAGTGTTTTCACTTGAATTCAAGGCTCCAAATGCGACTTAGGTTTTGTCCAGAGAAACTCAAAGATGTCATTAGGAATGATTTGTTTGTCCAGTCAGTGACTACCTGTCTATGTTTTATTTATAAATAATTCAGCACTCAGACATTGTTATTTCAGTTGGCGACAGCCTAAATACATATACCGAAAATAAGCCGTCCGGTTTCTTTAACTTCCGCTTAAGTGAAGGAGGAGTTTACGCGTGACTAAACATTCGGGGAGACTGCTGGAATTCAGCTGTAGAATTAATACTGTTATTTTATTAATTAAATGGATCAAGGAATCTAATTAATAATACATAAATATTCTACAAAAGACATATGAAACAAAGGGTAATACTGGAACAGAGGCTATTGTATAAACGGCTTTTATCTTTCCAAATCTAAAGATGTGAATCTAGAACATTGGTATCATTTACTTAAAACATTACCCAGAAACGCTGATATAAAACTTATGTACGTGGACCATACATCAACGCACCAGTAGCAAGTCTCTTTTCCTGACATGTGACTATGAAAACCTGGAGAAAGGACAAAACTTTTTGTACTTAATTTGGTCGAAGGTTAAGACTTGGGTATAAGTGTTTGACGAGAAGTTTGATAGAAAAGTTTGATGTAGATGTTATCATGGTGTCAAAGTCAGGTCATTCTCAGGTCCATGAACTAAAGGCTGACTGCTCAAGGTGACGTCATCAGAGCAAGTGACATGTGACAACGGACTAGGTGATGTTATTAACACAACGCAAGTTTTGTAGATCAACAATGGCCTCGTTTATTGGGAAAAGAAGAAGTGTACTTGGAGGGAGGAGGTATAAACAAAGAAGAGACACAACTGCGTTATTCTGTTGCCTAAATTAGCTTGTAAAATAAATGTAGTGTTATAAATGTAAAGAACTAGGCATTGTAAGAGACCTTCGTTTAAAGTTGGAGTACACAGTATATCCGGGAAGGGAACACAAGGAGTCTTTTGGCCTATTAGGGGAGATTCAGGATTGCCTTTGACCAAGGAGGTATATGTGGAAGGTCCTTTAACTTTTTCTTATTTACTGTTTTCCACTTTAATCCAAAGCTACAAGAGTGTAAAAGGATTTGTTCAGAGAAACTCTACCATATCATTTGAACTGATTCGTTTGTCCACTTCGTTTTCGTTTTGCTGTTAAATAATTCATCACTCAGATGTTGTTGTTTTAGTTAAAGATAGCCTACGAACACATTTACCGGAAATTTGTCATCACGAAACATCCCGGGAGGCTTCTGGGATTCTCATACATTCTCAAATGCATAACACCTGTGAATTTCATCAAAAACAAAAAGTTAAAAATATTTACTGCGTTGTAAACGGCTGTATTATGTTTCCCAAACACACACGCAAATGAATTCATAATACTGGTACTATTTACGGTGGGAAATGTCACCCCAGTACGATGATTCAAAACTTTGGTACTTGGCCTGCAGGTGCCTATTTTCCTAACACCGGCAGAGAGAAGTCATGAATAACTATTTCTCAGTATGAGAGGGAAAACGAGAAATAAGCGTAAATGTATAGGCGTTTAGTTATCACTACTTATTGCTGTTTAAAGCCATACATAAGAACTCCTCTTAATACTCGTCAAACGGCGCTCAGGTTGATGGGTCCAGGAAGTCGAATAACCGTTAGTAATTTTTACCTAATAGAGTGCCATCTGATTCGACACAAAGGCTTTATACAATAAGGTTTTTCCGATGTCCGGAAAGCTCGTCTACATAAGCTATTATTGACTGCACTTTTTTGGAAGAGGATAACATAAAACACTCATCAAGAAAGCGACAGATAACTAATTCTTTCAAAACTCTAAAAATATATGGAAATACGTGAAAAATGATGATTTTAAAGAACAACTTCTTAAAGCTGCCAGTGACGTATATAGTCAGTACTGAACTGCGTGTCTTTAGCGCTCCGACATTGTTGTTTAGCACGGAAACAGCTGTTGCCATGTCAAGCAGAAATCAGCGGTTTGGTGACGTGAACATCCGGGAATCAGTGGGGGAGATTTGTGTCATCAGGAAGACTGATGGGATTATCACACCATTTAAGTTGCTTAACACCTATCCTCTTTATCTTGTTATTTGATCATTATGAGTTAATCACCCTGTAATACGCAATATGTTAAAGAAAACACTCTATACAAGATATCCTCGTATAATACAAAAAGTAATTTGTATTACACCTTTCTATAAAACGCAATGCGTTGAACCGAGTGAACTGAAACTTGACGAGTTTAAAGGTAGTGTGTAGGCTACGGTTTCATTTTTGATGGTTTCATGGTTCTGCAAATAACTGTACATCAAACCAGTCGCTTGTGTAAATCAGTGTTTCAGCATTGCCCAAGAACTTTGACTCTATCTTAAATTACAACACAAAAAAGCTCAACTAAACTTTGTAATGATATTTTAAGCACTTGTTGATAGTTCCTCTTTCATAGTGATATGTGTGCAGAATATGCTTTATGTAGCAAAATAGAAGTCCACATAAGCCTTCCAAAGTAGACAAAAAGCGAGTGAAGAATTTTTGTCTTCCGTATTTGTCCACGCGCTTTATTTTCCACAATTCAGTTCTCAGACATTATGATTTTTGTGGGAGACAGCCTGTAGAAACATATACCGGATGTCAATAATCAGATCACGCGGACATCCGGGCATCAGTGGGAGGAGTCTGTGCTTCACCAAAATCCTAGGGGACTGACGAGATTATCGCAGGGATTTGCGTTATGTTACATCTATTTGGTGTCATTATCAACATAATCACCTAAATCATTTGATCTAAAGAGTAATTTATAAGAAAAGCATAAATCGATGGCAATAGTTTTCTACAATTCGAACGCTGAAAATGTAAATGTCAAAAGAAAAATATTCGTTTATTCTAAAGCACATATAAAAATGTTTATTTTTGGAAGAAAAATACAGCATATATTTTCCTGATTGTTTCACAGGAGCAGTTATGTACCCCGTTACATAGCTGAAGTGATTTTATTAAGCGCTGGACTGTGCAAAAATACACAAGCAAAACATTTTATGTGGGGCATTGTAGATACTTCCCTTAAACTGAATGTGTGGCATGCCTGGTACAAGTGTTTAAGTGTCACTGATATCTCAAATGAAGGTTTCCCTGATGATAGGACTTGCAAAGACCGCCCTATGCGTGAGCTGGGACAAGTCTGCTCCGCTGTCTGCGACAAGGTGTCGAGGTCAGCTGCAGGTCATATGTCAAGAGGCCACTCAAGGTCACATGAGTGAGTGAATTAGACAATTCTTTTACAAGAGGAACACTTCTTCAGATGATATTATTATCAGATAAGAAACTTGCAGACGACTGGGTTACCATGCAGCGTGGTAGTCAGTTTGGTTGTCTTGTGTCAAGTGTATATTAAATATTGTCAGACAAGTTGTACGCAATTTTGGAGGAGACTTTGAGTATGCCATTTATCTTGAAAGAGATGGAAACCAACTTGTAAGTCGATTATGGCATTTAGGGAATACTGTTGATTTTTTTATTTCTTTGATTGGTATTTTACGCCGCACACAAGAATGTTTCTCTTATACGACGGCAACCAGCATTATGGCTGGAGGAAATCGGGGCGCAAAGCGTGGGAGAAACATACGACATTCCACAGGTTGGAGTACCGTCGAGAAAAGTATATTTTCACACTTGGCCAAATGTTTCTATGGTATTAGTTTCAATTTCATTCAGATTGAAGACATAGATGTAAGACAAAACGACCTTTTTAACAGAAACTTAAAGAAATTATCATAATTAATTTTATATGAATAGTTCTGTCTTTCATATGTTTTTCTTATTTATGAATAACCCTGTATTCAGATAGTGCTGTTTGAAAACATCTACCGGAACTTCTGGCCACTATTAAAAGGAGTTAACGTCGCAAAATGCTCAAAGAATGGCGGGATCATCTGGCAGTTTATATAATACATAACCTTAAGGTTCACTCTTGTTATTTTTACCACTGTCAAATGGTTTTGGGAGCAAGACCTAATGAGTAATACGTTAGAAAAATATTCCGTACAAGATAATGCCACGCAAAGTCATGTTTGAGAAAGTATTTTTATCTTGTTGTTTTTAAAACACATACATATAAATTTAAACTGTAAAACTTGTGACACCCCTTGCCCCATTCGGACTACAAAAATCCTATGGGTACATAATATATCGAATATATGAAATTCTATTATTAGAACGTGAAAAGGAGAAAAACGAGGAGTTGATGAATTTGCCATCAAACGACAGTCAGATAGTTAGTCCAGCTACAGGGGATTTGCCACGAGACCACTCCAGGTGACGTCTTCAGGACAAGTGACATGTCAGCGTGGGTTAGGTCTTGTTTTTAACAATCGGTATATGTTGTAATAAGCAATAGATGTATGGGTCAGCTGAGGGGAGGGAAACTCTTTAGAGACCTGTGATCTGACAACAGACGCAAAAATATGCTTATCAATGTTGCATTTGGTTAAGCTGCAGTTATTGAGCGATACTATGTCGCGTAATCGTAGGTAAGTAATCTTATCTATCCTTGGCGCACATCACCAGTGACAGATATCTGGGTCAAATGCAAAAGCACAGCCAGATTATTCTCCACAGTGAAGTCTTCGTTCTTCGGAGTAACACGACTCGCATACTCACAATGGCACTATAGCATTTTAGTCAGAACAAGTACGACAATGGCATAGGTGGTCAGTGGTCACAGGGGACAGTGGACTTATCCCCTGTGAACATTTCCCCCAGTGGACAATTCCTTCTACGGACATTTACTCTAATATATAAATATCTAGGAAATAAACACAATGTATTTTGTTTTATAAATGTGATGTAATGTACCTGTTTCTTTCTTATTTTTTTTTTAGCTTAAGTATTTAACTACGTGTGTGCCATGTTTTGTTACGTTGCAAAATAAGTGAGAAATAAAAGTATTAAGAAAAAGGGAGAAAAATTCCAAAATGTCTGGAGGAGCATTTTGTCTGACAATATTCGTCATTAATTCGTTTGGCAATCAATTTTAATCCAGAATTGTCCTGCCTCCAGTTAAAAGGTGAACATATTAGCCTACTAATGTTGAATTTTAAAACTTATCATGCTCCAGGAAAGCGTAAAATGGTATTTTGTCTTGACATTTCTGAGCAAACCCTGCTAGAATGTGCTTATAACCTCCTCCCTCAGTGACACCCAGGTGGGGTGATTAGGCTTGTTAAGATCTGCTTAGTAGTCTGCATCAGCAGCCATGCGCAGTTTATATCAGGGGACACTAAACATTTACCAGAGGCATGTCTATACACAGAGGGTAATCGTCCTCAGTAAGTTAATCCCCGTCATAAGAGGGAACTAAAAAAACACAACTGTCTTGGTTCACAACAATAATTTTTAATTTTGTAAAATTTATGGTATTTATAATTTGAATTTGGTTTTCATCTTTAAGTGAGAGGCAATATAAGAGAATGGAGATGTGAAATAAATTGTGAATGTGAAACAAAAAAAAAAGAAATTGACCAAATTTCATTCCTGGGGGGTTCTGGCATCCTTAAGTACCACTTTACTCACTCCCTCATGCACTCACTCACTCACGCATTCATCTGACTAAGAGTTCATACCATAGTTGCTCAAAGGTTATTTGATCAAACCACCATGAAGTTTATGCTTTTGTGCTAAAATGTCATTTACTGTGTACAGTAACAGCAATAAATTATTTCACATTTATAAGACAAAATACATTGCTAGTAATTTATTTATATGGGGAAATGCCAATAGGTGAAATGTCCATAAATGTCTACAGAGGGAAATGTCCTGGATCCATCATAGGTAACCGGTTTAATAGGACCTCTTATAAGTTTAACTTCGAAACGATTTTTTTTAAAGTGTTCATGCAAAATATGCTGAAAAAAGTAGCGGTTTACCACCACCACCGCCTCCCCCTCCCCGCCCCTCTCCAGCTCCAAGACTCAAACAGAATTACGCTTAAACAATGCCGCGATGTTAAATGCAATTTATTAGACGACTCTGGGCTAGAATTACTCAAACCGCAGCGCTGTGATAACATTTAATATACAGTTTTATGACACAATACAAAATGACCAGTCCGCGGAGCTGGGTAACAAAATCTGCCATGTTGATGCGATGAAATATGGAGCCCCATCACATCCCCTAAAGGACAATTCCTGTTAGTATTTTCATCTTATAATCCCACCTGTGGACATTTATATATAATCAGTAAAGGAACGCACTGTTTCTGTTCTCTAATGTGATATAGTCTATTGCAGAATATACATCACCTCCTACCACACACGGAATTTTTGCACAAAAACATATTTTGTATGGCAACTTGGAGGAAGAACTTAATGTGAAACATGGTATAAATATCATTCTTGAGTATGAGGTAAGACACCAATGAAATAAATAAACAAATAAATGGTATAAATATCACCACGGCCGGTAGTTGGGAAGAACCTGTGAATAATTCAACGCCATTACTCTGAGATAAAAGAAGACACTTGGACGCTTGAGCAAGTTCCTCTTTAATCTGTAAACCTCTTGGGGAATGGCAGAGCTTGACATTCATCACGGTTAGAGCAGAATAATCAAATGGAACGTTTTACTCAGAACTCATAAGATTGTGAGTATTTCATTATGTGTAATTCTTGGACACATGTATAGGTCCATATGACCTGTATTTGTTGGTAGGGAAAATATCTCGCACATATTATCACCAGCCATCTAATTTAAGACATTTCATGATTACTTGTCAGTCATACCTTCCTTTCCTTATCTGGACATTTTTCTTCTTTTATTTTGCAGCAGAGACGTGGTATTCAACATTTTCACACAAAGAATCCAAATCAGCCATCGAGACAAACCTGAAGAAAATAATCCAAGGTTATCTATGGAGACGTTTCATGGAGCATCTATCATACCCCAAAAGAGTTGTGACCAACAAAGCTGACCACTGCTTTGACATCCAATGAGGTTGTTTGGAGTTTAGACACAGTACTTCAATCACCCTGCTAAACGAAGAGGACAGTCTCTTAGATCCTGTGGACTAAGCTTCACCCCGAAAATTCCAACGAAAGAAGAACAAAGGAAACAAGGATCGATTGTCTACAAGTCGCGAGTCGTACCGAAGTCTGGATGTAGGTTCCCCTCTGGTTTTGGGATCATCTCTTTACCAAAACAGAACAGACAGTCCCCAGACACACCGCTTTTGCACACAAAGGGAGACAACCACAACACTTACGGTGGACTTGCGAGAGAGTTACAGCTTGGGAGATGACACAAACATCACATTGTCCATACCGGCTAAATTTCTCTGGGACGACAAAGTCACTTGTAGAGAAGTTTTCTTCACAAAACTTGACAGGGAAGTTTTTGAGGAGACGGTTTTGTGGAAAGTGGAAACTGTGGTGAGTGTTAAAGCGGGTCATCAGGCTAAAGCCTTTTTCTCAGTGCAAGAACAGAACATCATGGCGGAGTTTGAAGTGAAATCCAAAGTTACCCTCTCTCAGTCCTATCTGCCCGTGATTGTCCGCCGGAAATCAGACAACACTGTTGTTTACACCTGTTTTATCACTAATCTCAATGACGTCTTCCATGCTCACCAAAGTTCCAGTTTATATGTTAAAAGGTTTCTTGATAAAAGGCGAGTAAGTCATCAGATATTACTATTGTCACGTGGTGTGTGTCAGGTGCACGGTTGCTCAGACGAAGAGGTCATCGTCAGGTCAGGTCGTCTTACCAAATATAAGAGTTAAAATATGTTATTGGCAAAGTTTCATTGCAATCTTTCTCATTTATGGTGCTATCTTGAGTGATTGTTACATAATATGTACATTACAACTCATTAAACGTCTGTATGATATAGAACTGGAAACCTATTGTGTGTAATTTATATTGATAAATATTGATGCGCCTTGTGATTGCTGTTTTCTTGACAGCCTTTGACCAGAAGGAAATCATAGTCTGGCTAAGTAAGTTATGTCGTTGCCTGACTAATGATTTACCACAAAGCAAGATGAAATAAGTTATTTCTGCTTTTCCTTACAACGTTGTAGTTTCACAATGTTAATGACGATTCTCTTTCATAGCAGTCAGAGGTTCTCACAGAGAATGCATGACAAAAAGAATACGTATTTAACCCCATTACATTTATCAAAGTGCCATTTGGCTGCCGTGAGATCGACTCTTCGTTCAATGCATCCGTAAGAACGGCAACTTCGACGGTATAAACCGACTTTATATCTTTGTGAAGCTAACTGTATTTGAGGGGAAATGTAATGACCACACGTCGCTTCATACTAAATTACATTTGAACAAAATTATCTCATGTGCCACTTGTCAATAGTTCGGCATTAAGCGGTGAAAAAATTTAAATAGATGCAATTTTGTCTTCATACATACGCACAAATTTCATTAATGGAAAAGTGTTTCCAAGCGTTTGTGATAAACAAGTGGACCAAAATCACTTTCGGAAAGACGTATTCTAACATCAAGTATGGTTGGAAACTGCAGTAGTTTTCTTGATATGAAAAATTGGAAACTTTCTTGTATTGAATAGGTGTAAGGTACATTTTGCAGGCATCTGACAGCATATATACAACTCCGTGTTACAAACCAGTCGACGGTCATGAAAGGTACTTGTATTATTAAAATTCATTTTTTCTTCATGTATGCCATTTCAATGTATTCACAATTTGTCATAACTTATGTCTGAAAACGTGCAACAAAAATAAAATATTACCAAAGCAAAACACTTCTATCCCTTAAAGGAAAAGACAGCTTATGACTGAGGTGCTGATCATTTAAAACATTATAAAATTCTCCCTTGAATGCAAAAACCTGTTTGAAATGATACGAATTCATTCCTGATTTGTCTTCGTTTGAAGTGTGGAATATTGTGTTGCCGACAGGAGATCTGAAGCACTCATGCCTTTAAGCTGACGACGGAATGACTAATCAGGGGGATAGGAGATACCAGCTGTTTATAAGCTATGACGTAAATGTTCTCGGTTGTGTATCAATGTAGAATGTAATGACATCGGGACAGGACACTCTTTTAATGTGACGTTTTTTACTTATAAGAAGTACATGTGTGAACAGCACTACAAAGCATCTCTGAATCAATCTCTTGTGGCGGTAGTAAGTTTCTTGATGATTTCATGTTATAAATTGGCATATACACTTAAATTACAAACACATCCCAGGTATCTAGTATTTTACACACACATCAAGTGCCTTACCCGTTTACATTTTAAAGCGCTTGACTTTGACTTTCGCCATCTATAATACATCAGTAGTGTGATGTATTCCTTTTGTTCCTGGATCAATAATCCTCTGTCACATTTAAGAACCTTAACTGACATCACACTCCAAGCTGCTTAGAACAATGCTCGTTGTTGACGTCATGGTGTGTCACGTGTCTTGAGAATGAAAATCACTACAGTGCAGCTCGTTGTCACAGCTGATTATCACTAACGCTGTCAATGACGGAGAATATAAATTGAGGGAAAACATAGAATCACCATAACACAATCCTAACAGGTAGGCGAACAAATATTGATATTACCTCTTCAAGATCCATAGGCAAAGTCATAATAACTTGACCTATTTCTTTTTCATTTTACTCGTTTCATTTCAATTTTGTATTCACAAAAATATTCTTTACTTGTCTTAATGTTTTTCTTGTTTTATTTTGCAGCAAGGAAGAGGTGTTCAACATTTCTTCAGAATGAAACTGTCACAGAAAGAATCGAAATCAGTCATCGAGACAAACCTGAAGAAAATAATCCAAGGTTATGTGTGGAGACGTTTCATGAAGCATCTGGGATACCCCAAAAGAGTTGTGACCAACAAAGCTGACCACCACTTTGACATCCAATGGGATTGTTTGGAGTTTAGACACAGTACTTCCATGACCCTACTAAACGAAGAGGACAGTCTCTTAGATCCTGTTGACTTGGCTTCACCCCGAAAATTCCAACGAAAGAAGAACAAAGGAAACAAGGATCGATTGTCTACAAGTCGCGAGTCGTACCGAAGTCTGGATGTAGGTTCCTCTCTGGTTTTGGGATCATCTCTTTACCAAAACAGAACAGACAGTCCCCAGACACACCGCTTTTGCACACAAAGGGAGACAACCACAACACTTACGGTGGACTTGCGAGAGAGTTACAGCTTGGGAGATGACACAAACATCACATTGTCCATACCGGCTAAATTTCTCTGGGACGACAAAGTCACTTGTAGAGAAGTTTTCCTCACAAAACTTGACAGGGAAGTTTTTGAGGAGACGGTTTTGTGGAAAGTGGAAACTGTGGTGAGTGTTAAAGCGGGTCATCAGGCTAAAGCCTTTTTCTCAGTGCAAGAACAGAACATCATGGCGGAGTTTGAAGTGAAAACCAAAGTTACCCTCTCTCAATCCTATCTGCCCGTGATTGTCCGCCGGAAATCAGACAACACTGTTGTTTACACCTGTTTTATCACTAATCTCAATGACGTCTTCCATGCTCACCAAAGTTCCAATTTATGTGTGAAAAGGTTTCTTGATAAAAGGCGAGTAAGTTATCAGATATTACTATTGTCACGTGGTGTGTGTCAGGTGCACGGTTGCTCAGACGAAGAGGTCATCGTCAGGTCAGGTCGTCTTACCAAATATAAGAGTTAAAATATGTTATTGACAAAGTTTCATTGCAATCTTTCTCATTTATGGTGCTATCTTGAGTGATTGTTACATAACATGTACATTACAACTCATTAAACGTCTGTATGATATAGAACTGGAAACTTATTGTGTGTAATTTATATTGATAAATATTGATGCGCCTTGTGATTGCTGTTTTCTTGGCAGCCTTTGACCAGAAGGAAATCATAGTCTGGCTAAGTAGCTGATGTGGTTAACTGACTAATGATTTACCACAAAGCAAGATGAAATAAGTTATTTCTGCTTTTCTTAACTTCGTTGTAATTTCACAATGCCAATGATCATACACATTTATATCAGTCAGAGCTTTTCACAGAGAATGCATGACACAAAAAACACGTATTTAACCCATATACATTTATCAAAGTGCCATTAGGGTGCCGTGAGATCGACTCTTCGTTCAATGCATCCGTAAGAACGGCAACTTCGACGGTATAAACCGACTTTATATCTTTGTGAAGCTAACTGTATTTGAGGGGATATGTAATGACCACACGTGGCTTCATACTAAATTACATTTGAACAAAATTATCTCATGTGCCACTTGTCAATAGTTCGGCATTGAGCGGTGAAAAAATTAAAATAGATGCAATTTTGTCTTCATACATACGCACAAATTTCATTAATGGAAAAGTGTTTCCAAGCGTTTGTGATAAACAAGTGGACCAAAATCACTTTCGGAAAGACCTATTCTAACATCAAGTATGGTTGGAAACTGCAGTAGTTTTCTTGATATGAAAAATTGGAAACTTTCTTGTATTGAATAGGTGTAAGGTACATTTTGCAGGCATCTGACAGCATATATACAACTCCGTGTTACAAACCAGTCGACGGTCATCAAAACTACTTGTATTATTAAAATTCATTTTTTCTTCATGTATGCCATTTCAATGTATTCACAATTTGTCATAACTTATGTCTGAAAACGTGAAACAAAAATAAAATATTACCAAAGCAAAACACTTCTATTCCTTAAAGGAAAAGACAGCTTATGACTGAGGTGCTGATCATTTAAAACATTATAAAATTCTCCCTTGAATGCAAAAACCTGTTTGAAATGATACGAATTCGTTGCTGATTTGTCTTCGTTTGAAGTGTGGAATATTGTGCTGCCGACAGAAGATCTGAAGCACTCATGCTTTTAAGCTGACGACGGAATGACTAATCAGGGGGATAGGAGATACCAGCTGTTTATAAGCTATGACGTAAATGTTCTCGGTTGTGTGTCAATGTAGCATGTAATGACATCGGGACAGGACACAGTTTTAGTGTGACGTTTTTTACTTATAAGAAGTACATGTGTGAACAGCACTACAAAGCATCTCTGAATCATTCTCTTGTGGCGGTAGTAAGTTTCTTGATGGTTTCATGTTATAAATTGGCATATACACTTAAATTACAAACACATCCCAGGTATCTAGTATTTTACACACACATCAAGTGCCTTACCCGTTTACATTTTAAAGCGCTTGACTTTGACTTTCGCCATCTATAATACATCAGTAGTGTGATGTATTCCTTTTGTTCCTGGATCAATAATCCTCTGTCACATTTAAGAACCTTAACTGACATCACACTCCAAGCTGCTTAGAACAATGCTCGTTGTTGACGTCATGGTGTGTCACGTCTCTTGACAATGAAAATCACTACAGTGCAGCTCGTTGTCACAGCTGATTATCACTAACGCTGTCAATGACGGAGAATATAAATTGAGGGAAAACATAGAATCACCATAACACAATCCTAACAGGTAGGCGAACAAATATTGATATTACCTCTTCAAGATCCATAGGCAAAGTCATAATAACTTGACCTATTTCTTTTTCATTTTACTCGTTTCATTTCAATTTTGTATTCACAAAAATATTCTTTACTTGTCTTAATGTTTTTCTTGTTTTATTTTGCAGCAAGGAAGAGGTGTTCAACATTTCTTCAGAATGAAACTGTCACAGAAAGAATCGAAATCAGTCATCGAGACAAACCTGAAGAAAATAATCCAAGGTTATGTGTGGAGACGTTTCATGAAGCATCTGGGATACCCCAAAAGAGTTGTGACCAACAAAGCTGACCACCACTTTGACATCCAATGGGATTGTTTGGAGTTTAGACACAGTACTTCCATGACCCTACTAAACGAAGAGGACAGTCTCTTAGATCCTGTTGACTTGGCTTCACCCCGAAAATTCCAACGAAAGAAGAACAAAGGAAACAAGGATCGATTGTCTACAAGTCGCGAGTCGTACCGAAGTCTGGATGTAGGTTCCTCTCTGGTTTTGGGATCATCTCTTTACCAAAACAGAACAGACAGTCCCCAGACACACCGCTTTTGCACACAAAGGGAGACAACCACAACACTTACGGTGGACTTGCGAGAGAGTTACAGCTTGGGAGATGACACAAACATCACATTGTCCATACCGGCTAAATTTCTCTGGGACGACAAAGTCACTTGTAGAGAAGTTTTCCTCACAAATCTTGACAGGGAAGTTTTTGAGGAGACGGTTTTGTGGAAAGTGGAAACTGTGGTGAGTGTTAAAGCGGGTCATCAGGCTAAAGCCTTTTTCTCAGTGCAAGAACAGAACATCATGGCGGAGTTTGAAGTGAAAACCAAAGTTACCCTCTCTCAATCCTATCTGCCCGTGATTGTCCGCCGGAAATCAGACAACACTGTTGTTTACACCTGTTTTATCACTAATCTCAATGACGTCTTCCATGCTCACCAAAGTTCCAATTTATGTGTGAAAAGGTTTCTTGATAAAAGGCGAGTAAGTTATCAGATATTACTATTGTCACGTGGTGTGTGTCAGGTGCACGGTTGCTCAGACGAAGAGGTCATCGTCAGGTCAGGTCGTCTTACCAAATATAAGAGTTAAAATATGTTATTGACAAAGTTTCATTGCAATCTTTCTCATTTATGGTGCTATCTTGAGTGATTGTTACATAACATGTACATTACAACTCATTAAACGTCTGTATGATATAGAACTGGAAACTTATTGTGTGTAATTTATATTGATAAATATTGATGCGCCTTGTGATTGCTGTTTTCTTGGCAGCCTTTGACCAGAAGGAAATCATAGTCTGGCTAAGTAGCTGATGTGGTTAACTGACTAATGATTTACCACAAAGCAAGATGAAATAAGTTATTTCTGCTTTTCTTAACTTCGTTGTAATTTCACAATGCCAATGATCATACACATTTATATCAGTCAGAGCTTTTCACAGAGAATGCATGACACAAAAAACACGTATTTAACCCAAATACATTTATCAAAGTGCCATTAGGGTGCCGTGAGATCGACTCTTCGTTCAATGCATCCGTAAGAACGGCAACTTCGACGGTATAAACCGACTTTATATCTTTGTGAAGCTAACTGTATTTGAGGGGATATGTAATGACCACACGTGGCTTCATACTAAATTACATTTGAACAAAATTATCTCATGTGCCACTTGTCAATAGTTCGGCATTGAGCGGTGAAAAAATTAAAATAGATGCAATTTTGTCTTCATACATACGCACAAATTTCATTAATGGAAAAGTGTTTCCAAGCGTTTGTGATAAACAAGTGGACCAAAATCACTTTCGGAAAGACCTATTCTAACATCAAGTATGGTTGGAAACTGCAGTAGTTTTCTTGATATGAAAAATTGGAAACTTTCTTGTATTGAATAGGTGTAAGGTACATTTTGCAGGCATCTGACAGCATATATACAACTCCGTGTTACAAACCAGTCGACGGTCATCAAAACTACTTGTATTATTAAAATTCATTTTTTCTTCATGTATGCCATTTCAATGTATTCCCCAGTTGTCATAACTTATGTCTGAAAACGTGAAATAAAAATAAAATATTACCAATGCAAAACACTTCTATTCCTTAAAGGAAAAGACAGCTTATGACTGAGGTGCTGATCATTTAAAACATTATAAAATTCTCCCTTGAATGCAAAAACTTGTTTAAAATCATACGAATTCGTTGCTGAATTATCTTCGTTTGAAGTGTGGAATATTGTGTTGCCGACAGAAGATCTGAAGCACTCATGCCTTTAAGCTGACGACGGAATGACTAATCAGGGGGATAGGAGATACCAGCTGATTATAAGCTATGACGTAAATGTTCTCGGTTGTGTGTCAGTGTAGAATGTAATGACATCGGGACAGGACACTGTTTTATTGTGACGTTTTTTACTTATAAGAAGTACATGTGTGAACAGCAATACAAAGCATCTCTAAATCATTCTCTTGTGGCGGTAGTAAGTTTCTTGATGGTTTCATGTTATAAATTGGCATATACACTTAAATTACAAACACATCCCAGGTATCTAGTATTTTACACACACATCAAGTGTCTTACCCGTTTACATTTTAAAGCGCTTGACTTTGACTTTTGCAATCTCTAATAGATCAGCAGTGTGATGTATTCCTTTTGTTCTTGGATGAATAATCCTATGTCACATTTAAGAACCTTAACAGACATCACACTCCAAGCTGCTTAGAACAATGCTCGTTGTTGACGTCATGGTGTGTCACGTGTCTTGACAATGAAAATCACTACAGTGCAGCTCGTTGTCACAGCTGATCATCACTAACGCTGTCAATGACGGAGAATATAAATTGAGGGAAAACATAGAATCACCATAACACAATCCTAACAGGTAGGCGAACAAATATTGATATTACCTCTTCAAGATCCATAGGCAAAGTCATAATAACTTGACCTATTTCTTTTTCATTTTACTCGTTTCATTTCAATTTTGTATTCACAAAAATATTCTTTACTTGTCTTAATGTTTTTCTTGTTTTATTTTGCAGCAAGGAAGAGGTGTTCAACATTTCTTCAGAATGAAACTGTCACAGAAAGAATCGAAATCAGTCATCGAGACAAACCTGAAGAAAATAATCCAAGGTTATGTGTGGAGACGTTTCATGGAGCATCTGGGATACCCCAAAAGAGTTGTGACCAACAAAGCTGACCACTACTTTGACATCCAATGGGATTGTTTGGAGTTTAGACACAATACTTCCATGACCGTGCTAAACGAAGAGGACAGTCTCTTAGATCCTGTTGACTTGGCTTCACCCCAAAAATTCCAACGAAAGAAGAACAAAGGAAACAAGGATCGATTGTCTACAAGTCGCGAGTCGTACCGAAGTCTGGATGTAGGTTCCCCTCTGGTTTTGGGATCATCTCTTTACCAAAACAGAACAGACAGTCCCCAGACACACCGCTTTTGCACACAAAGGGAGACAACCACAACACTTACGGTGGACTTGCGAGAGAGTTACAGCTTGGGAGATGACACAAACGTCACATTGTCCATACCGGCTAAATTTCTCTGGGACGACAAAGTCACTTGTAGAGAAGTTTTCCTCACAAAACTTGACAGGGAAGTTTTTGAGGAGACGGTTTTGTGGAAAGTGGAAACTGTGGTGAGTGTTAAAGCGGGTCATCAGGCTAAAGCCTTTTTCTCAGTGCAAGAACAGAACATCATGGCGGAGTTTGAAGTGAAAACCAAAGTTACCCTCTCTCAATCCTATCTGCCCGTGATTGTCCGCCGGAAATCAGACAACACTGTTGTTTACACCTGTTTTATCACTAATCTCAATGACGTCTTCCATGCTCACCAAAGTTCCAATTTATGTGTGAAAAGGTTTCTTGATAAAAGGCGAGTAAGTTATCAGATATTACTATTGTCACGTGGTGTGTGTCAGGTGCACGGTTGCTCAGACGAAGAGGTCATCGTCAGGTCAGGTCGTCTTACCAAAGATAAGAGTTAAAATATGTTATTGGCAAAGTTTCATTGCAATCTTTCTCATTTATGGTGCTATCTTGATTGATTGTTACATAACATGTACATTACAACTCAATAAACGTCTGTATGATATAGAACTGGAAAATTATTGGGTGTAATTTATATTGATAAATATTGATGCGCCTTGTGATTGCTGTTTTCTTGCCAGCCTTAGGCCAGAAGGGAATCATAGTCTGGCTAAGTAAGTTATGTGGTTAACTGACTAATGATTTACCACAAAGCAAGATGAAATAAGTTATTTCTGCTTTTCTTAACTACGTTGTATTTTCACAATGCCAATGATCATACACATTTATATCAGTCAGAGCTTTTCACAGAGAATGCATGACACAAAAAACACGTATTTAAACCAAATACATTTATCAAAGTGCCATTTGGCTGCCGTAAGATCGACTCTTCGTTCAATGCATCCGTAAGAACGGCAACTTCGACGGCATAAACCGACTTTATATCTTTGTGAAGCTAACTGTATTTGAGGGGATATGTAATGACCACACGTGGCTTCATACTAAATTACATTTGAACAAAATTATCTCATGTGCCACTTGTCAATAGTTCGGCATTAAGCGGTGAAAAAAATAAAATAGATGCAATATTCCATCACCAGTGCCAGTTTTGTTTCCATATATGCGCACAAATTTCATTAATGGAAAAGTGTTTCCAAGCGTTTGTGATAAACAAGAGGACCAAAATCACTTTCGGAAAAGACGTATTCTAACATCAAGTATGGTTGGAAACTGCAGTAGTTTTCTTGATATGAAAAATTGGAAACTTTCTTGTATTGAATAGGTGTAAGGTACATTTTGCAGGCATCTGACAGCATATATACAAATCCGTGTTACAAACCAGTCGACGGTCATCAAAACTACTTGTATTATTAAAATTCATTTTTTCTTCATGTATGCCATTTCAATGTATTCACCATTTGTCATAACTTATGTCTGAAAACGTGAAACAAAAATAAAATATTACCAAAGCAAAACACTTCTATTCCTTAAAGGAAAAGACAGCTTAGACACAATACTTCCATGACCGTGCTAAACGAAGAGGACAGTCTCTTAGATCCTGTGGACTTGGCTTCACCCCAAAAATTCCAACGAAAGAAGAACAAAGGAAACAAGGATCGATTGTCTACAAGTCGCGAGTCGTACCGAAGTCTGGATGTAGGTTCCCCTCTGGTTTTGGGATCATCTCTTTACCAAAACAGAACAGACAGTCCCCAGACACACCGCTTTTGCACACAAAGGGAGACAACCACAACACTTACGGTGGACTTGCGAGAGAGTTACAGCTTGGGAGATGACACAAACATCACATTGTCTATACCGGCTAAATTTCTCTGGGACGACAAAGTCACTTGTAGAGAAGTTTTCCTTACAAAACTGGACAGGGAAGTTTTTGAGGAGACGGTTTTGTGGAAAGTGGAAACTGTGGTGAGTGTTAAAGCGGGTCATCAGGCTAAAGCCTTTTTCTCAGTGCAAGAACAGAACATCATGGCGGAGTTTGAAGTGAAAACCAAAGTTACCCTCTCTCAATCCTATCTGCCCGTGATTGTCCGCCGGAAATCAGACAACACTGTTGTTTACACCTGTTTTATCACTAATCTCAATGACGTCTTCCATGCTCACCAAAGTTCCAATTTATGTGTGAAAAGGTTTCTTGATAAAAGGCGAGTAAGTTATCAGATATTACTATTGTCACGTGGTGTGTGTCAGGTGCACGGTTGCTCAGACGAAGAGGTCATCGTCAGGTCAGGTCGTCTTACCAAATATAAGAGTTAAAATATGTTATTGGCAAAGTTTCATTGCAATCTTTCTCATTTATGGTGCTATCTTGATTGATTGTTACATAACATGTACATTACAACTCAATAAACGTCTGTATGATATAGAACTGGAAACTTATTGTGTGTAATTTATATTGATAAATATTGATGCGCCTTGTGATTGCTGTTTTCTTGCCAGCCTTTGGCCGGAAGGAAATCATAGTCTGGCTAAGTAAGTTATGTGGTTACCTGACTAATGATTTACCACAAAGCAAGATGAAATAAGTTATTTCTGCTTTTCCTTACAACGTTGTAGTTTCACAATGTTAATGACGATTCTCTTTCATAGCAGTCAGAGGTTCTCACAGAGAATGCATGACACAAAAAACACGTATTTAACCCAAATACATTTATCAAAGTGCCATTTGGCTGCCGTAAGATCGACTCTTCGTTCAATGCATCCGTAAGAACGGCAACTTCGACGGTATAAACCGACTTTATATCTTTGTGAAGCTAACTGTATTTGAGGGGATATGTAATGACCACACGTGGCTTCATACTAAATTACATTTGAACAAAATTATCTCATGTGCCACTTGTCAATAGTTCGGCATTAAGCGGTGAAAAAATATAAAACAGATGCAATATTCCATCACCAGTGCCAGTTTTGTTTCCATATATACGCACAAATTTCATTAATGGAAAAGTGTTTCCAAGCGTTTGTGATAAACAAGAGGACCAAAATCACTTTCGGAAAGACCTATTCTAACATCAAGTATGGTTGGAAACTGCAGTAGTTTTCTTGATATGAAAAATTGGAAACTTTCTTGTATTGAATAGGTGTAAGGTACATTGTGCAGGCATCTGACAGCATATATACAACTCCGTGTTACAAACCAGTCGACGGTCATCAAAGGTACTTGTATTATTAAAATTCATTTTTTCTTCATGTATGCCATTTCAATGTATTCACAATTTGTCATAACTTATGTCTGAAAACGTGCAACAAAAATAAAATATTACCAAAGCAAAACACTTCTATTCCTTAAAGGAAAAGACAGCTTATGACTGAGGTGCTGATCATTTAAAACATTATAAAATTCTCCCTTGAATGCAAAAACCTGTTTGAAATGATACGAATTCATTCCTGATTTGTCTTCGTTTGAAGTGTGGAATATTGTGCTGCCGACAGGAGATCTGAAGCACTCATGCCTTTAAGCTGACGACGGAATGACTAATCAGGGGGATAGGAGATACCAGCTGTTTATAAGCTATGACGTACATGTTCTCGGTTGTGTGTCAATGTAGCATGCAATGACACAAGCACAGCACACTGTTTTAATGTGACGTGTTTCACTTGTAAGAAGTACATGTGTGAACAGCACTACAAAGTATTTCTGAATCAATCTCTTGTGGCGGTAGTAAGTTTCTTGATGGTTTCATGTTATAAATTGGCATATACACTTAAATTACAAACACATCCCAGGTATCTAGTATTTTACACACACATCAAGTGCCGTACCCGTTTACATTTTAAAGCGCTTGACTTTGACTTTCGCCATCTATAATACATCAGTAGTGTGATGTATTCCTTTTGTTCCTGGATCAATAATCCTATGTCACATTTAAGAACCTTAACAGACATCACACTCCAAGCTGCTTAGAACAATGCTCGTTGTTGACGTCATGGTGTGTCACGTGTCTTGAGAATGAAAATCACTACAGTGCAGCTCGTTGTCACAGCTGATTATCACTAACGCTGTCAATGACGGAGAATATAAATTGAGGGAAAACATAGAATCAGCATAACACAATCTTAACAGGTAACCGAACAAATATTGATATTACCTCTTCAAGATCCATAGGCAAAGTCATAATAACTTGACCTATTTCTTTTTCATTTTACTCGTTTCATTTCAATTTTGTATTCACAAAAATATTCTTTACTTGTCTTAATCTTTTTCTTGTTTTATTTTGCAGCAAAGAAGAGGTGTTCAGCATTTCTTCAGAATGAAACTGTCACAGAAAGAATCGAAATCAGTCATCGAGACAAACCTGAAAAAAATAATCCAAGGTTATGTGTGGAGACGTTTCATGGAGCATCTGGGATACCCCAAAAGAGTTGTGACCAACAAAGCTGACCACTACTTTGACATCCAATGGGATTGTTTGGAGTTTAGACACAATACTTCCATGACCGTGCTAAACGAAGAGGACAGTCTCTTAGATCCTGTGGACATGGCTTCACCCCGAAAATTCCAACGAAAGAAGAATAAAGGAAACAAGGATCGATTGTCTACAAGTCGCGAGTCGTACCGAAGTCTGGATGTAGGTTCCCCTCTGGTTTTGGGATCATCTCTTTACCAAAACAGAACAGACAGTCCCCAGACACACCGCTTTTGCACACGAAGGGAGACAACCACAACACTTACGGTGGACTTGCGAGAGAGTTACAGCTTGGGAGATGACACAAACATCACATTGTCTATACCGGCTAAATTTCTCTGGGACGACAAAGTCACTTGTAGAGAAGTTTTCCTTACAAAACTGGACAGGGAAGTTTTTGAGGAGACGGTTTTGTGGAAAGTGGAAACTGTGGTGAGTGTTAAAGCGGGTCATCAGGCTAAAGCCTTTTTCTCAGTGCAAGAACAGAACATCATGGCGGAGTTTGAAGTGAAAACCAAAGTTACCCTCTCTCAATCCTATCTGCCCGTGATTGTCCGCCGGAAATCAGACAACACTGTTGTTTACACCTGTTTTATCACTAATCTCAATGACGTCTTCCATGCTCACCAAAGTTCCAATTTATGTGTGAAAAGGTTTCTTGATAAAAGGCGAGTAAGTTATCAGATATTACTATTGTCACGTGGTGTGTGTCAGGTGCACGGTTGCTCAGACGAAGAGGTCATCGTCAGGTCAGGTCGTCTTACCAAATATAAGAGTTAAAATATGTTATTGGCAAAGTTTCATTGCAATCTTTCTCATTTATGGTGCTATCTTGATTGATTGTTACATAACATGTACATTACAACTCAATAAACGTCTGTATGATATAGAACTGGAAACTTATTGTGTGTAATTTATATTGATAAATATTGATGCGCCTTGTGATTGCTGTTTTCTTGCCAGCCTTTGGCCGGAAGGAAATCATAGTCTGGCTAAGTAAGTTATGTGGTTACCTGACTAATGATTTACCACAAAGCAAGATGAAATAAGTTATTTCTGCTTTTCCTTACAACGTTGTAGTTTCACAATGTTAATGACGATTCTCTTTCATAGCAGTCAGAGGTTCTCACAGAGAATGCATGACACAAAAAACACGTATTTAACCCAAATACATTTATCAAAGTGCCATTTGGCTGCCGTAAGATCGACTCTTCGTTCAATGCATCCGTAAGAACGGCAACTTCGACGGTATAAACCGACTTTATATCTTTGTGAAGCTAACTGTATTTGAGGGGATATGTAATGACCACACGTGGCTTCATACTAAATTACATTTGAACAAAATTATCTCATGTGCCACTTGTCAATAGTTCGGCATTAAGCGGTGAAAAAATATAAAACAGATGCAATATTCCATCACCAGTGCCAGTTTTGTTTCCATATATACGCACAAATTTCATTAATGGAAAAGTGTTTGTGATAAACAAGCGGACCAAAATCACTTTCGGAAAGACCTATTCTAACATCAAGTATGGTTGGAAACTGCAGCAGTTTTCTTGATATGAAAAATTGGAAACTTTCTTGTATTGAATAGGTGTAAGGTACATTGTGCAGGCATCTGACAGCATATATACAACTCCGTGTTACAAACCAGTCGACGGTCATGAAAGGTACTTGTATTATTAAAATTCATTTTTTCTTCATGTATGCCATTTCAATGTATTCACAATTTGTCATAACTTATGTCTGAAAACGTGCAACAAAAATAAAATATTACCAAAGCAAAACACTTCTATTCCTTAAAGGAAAAGACAGCTTATGACTGAGGTGCTGATCATTTAAAACATTATAAAATTCTCCCTTGAATGCAAAAACCTGTTTGAAATGATACGAATTCATTCCTGATTTGTCTTCGTTTGAAGTGTGGAATATTGTGCTGCCGACAGGAGATCTGAAGCACTCATGCCTTTAAGCTGACGACGGAATGACTAATCAGGGGGATAGGAGATACCAGCTGTTTATAAGCTATGACGTAAATGTTCTCGGTTGTGTGTCAATGTAGCATGTAATGACATCGGGACAGGACACTGTTTTAGTGTGACGTTTTTTACTTATAAGAAGTACATGTGTGAACAGCACTACAAAGCATCTCTGAATCATTCTCTTGTGGCGGTAGTAAGTTTCTTGATGGTTTCATGTTATAAATTGGCATATACACTTAAATTACAAACACATCCCAGGTATCTAGTATTTTACACACACATCAAGTGCCGTACCCGTTTACATTTTAAAGCGCTTGACTTTGACTTTCGCCATCTATAATACATCAGTAGTGTGATGTATTCCTTTTGTTCCTGGATCAATAATCCTATGTCACATTTAAGAACCTTAACAGACATCACACTCCAAGCTGCTTAGAACAATGCTCGTTGTTGACGTCATGGTGTGTCACGTGTCTTGACAATGAAAATCACTACAGTGCAGCTCGTTGTCACAGCTGATCATCACTAACGCTGTCAGTGACGGAGAATATAAATTGAGGGAAAACATAGAATCAGCATAACACAATCTTAACAGGTAACCGAACAAATATTGATATTACCTCTTCAAGATCCATAGGCAAAGTCATAATAACTTGACCTATTTCTTTTTCATTTTACTCGTTTCATTTCAATTTTGTATTCACAAAAATATTCTTTACTTGTCTTAATCTTTTTCTTGTTTTATTTTGCAGCAAAGAAGAGGTGTTCAGCATTTCTTCAGAATGAAACTGTCACAGAAAGAATCGAAATCAGTCATCGAGACAAACCTGAAAAAAATAATCCAAGGTTATGTGTGGAGACGTTTCATGGAGCATCTGGGATACCCCAAAAGAGTTGTGACCAACAAAGCTGACCACTACTTTGACATCCAATGGGATTGTTTGGAGTTTAGACACAATACTTCCATGACCGTGCTAAACGAAGAGGACAGTCTCTTAAATCCTGTGGACTTGGCTTCACCCCGAAAATTCCAACGAAAGTAGAACAAAGGAAACAAGGATCGATTGTCTACAAGTCGCGAGTCGTACCGAAGTCTGGATGTAGGTTCCCCTCTGGTTTTGGGATCATCTCTTTACCAAAACAGAACAGACAGTCCCCAGACACACCGCTTTTGCACACAAAGGGAGACAACCACAACACTTACGGTGGACTTGCGAGAGAGTTACAGCTTGGGAGATGACACAAACATCACATTGTCTATACCGGCTAAATTTCTCTGGGACGACAAAGTCACTTGTAGAGAAGTTTTCCTTACAAAACTGGACAGGGAAGTTTTTGAGGAGACGGTTTTGTGGAAAGTGGAAACTGTGGTGAGTGTTAAAGCGGGTCATCAGGCTAAAGCCTTTTTCTCAGTGCAAGAACAGAACATTATGGCGGAGTTTGAAGTGAAAACCAAAGTTACCCTCACTCAGTCCTATCTGCCCGTGATTGTCCGCCGGAAATCAGACAACACTGTTGTTTACACCTGTTTCATCACTAATCTCAATGACGTCTTCCATGCTCACCAAAGTTCCAATTTATGTGTGAAAAGGTTTCTTGATAAAAGGCGAGTAAGTTATCAGATATTACTATTGTCACGTGGTGTGTGTCAGGTGCACGGTTGCTCAGACGAAGAGGTCATCGTCAGGTCAGGTCGTCTTACCAAATATAAGAGTTAAAATATGTTATTGGCAAAGTTTCATTGCAATCTTTCTCATTTATGGTGCTATCTTGATTGATTGTTACATAACATGTACATTACAACTCAATAAACGTCTGTATGATATAGAACTGGAAACTTATTGGGTGTAATTTCTATTGATAAATATTGATGCGCCTTGTGATTGCTGTTTTCTTGCCAGCCTTTGACCAGAAGGAAATCATAGTCTGGCTAAGTAGCTGATGTGGTTACCTGACTAATGATTTACCACAAAGCAAGATGAAATAAGTTATTTCTGCTTTTCTTAACTACGTTGTATTTTCACAATGCCAATGATCATACACATTTATATCAGTCAGAGCTTTTCACAGAGAATGCATGACACAAAAAACACGTATTTAACCCAAATACATTTATCAAAGTGCCATTTGGCTGCCGTAAGATCGACTCTTCGTTCAATGCATCCGTAAGAACGGCAACTTCGACGGTATAAACCGACTTTATATCTTTGTGAAGCTAACTGTATTTGAGGGGATATGTAATGACCACACGTGGCTTCATACTAAATTACATTTGAACAAAATTATCTCATGTGCCACTTGTCAATAGTTCGGCATTAAGCGGTGAAAAAATTTAAATAGATGCACTTTTCCATCACCAGTGCCAGTTTTGTTTCCATATATGCGCACAAATTTCATTAATGGAAACGTGTTTCCAAGCGTTTGTGATAAACAAGCGGACCAAAATCACTTTCGGAAAGATCTATTCTAACATCAAGTATGGTTGGAAACTGCAGTAGTTTTCTTGATATGAAAAATTGGAAACTTTCTTGTATTGAATAGGTGTAAGATACATTTTGCAGGTATCTGACAGCATATATACAAATCCGTGTTACAAACCAGTCGACGGTCATGAAAGGTACTTGTATTATTAAAATTCATTTTTTCTTCATGTATGCCATTTCAATGTATTCACCATTTGTCATAATTTGTGTCTGAAAACGTGCAACAAAAATAAAATATTACCACAGCAAAACACTTCTATTCATTAAAGGAAAAGACAGCTTATGACTGAGGTGCTGATCATTTAAAATATTATAAAATTCTCCCTTGAATGCAAAAACTTGTTCAAAATGATACGAATTCGTTGCTGATTTGTCTTCGTTTGAATTATGGAATATTGTGCTGCCGACAGGAGATCTGAAGCACTCATGCCTTTAAGCTGACGGCGGATTTACCACTCAGGGGGATAGGAGATACCAGCTGTTTATAAGCTATGACGTACATGTTCTCGGTTGTGTGTCAATGTAGCATGCAATGACACAAGCACAGCACACTGTTTTAATGTGACGTTTTTCACTTATAAGAAGTACATGTGTGAACAGCACTACAAAGTATTTCTGAATCATTCTCTTGTGGCGGTAGTAAGTTTCTTGATGGTTTCATGTTATAAATTGGCATATACACTTAAATTACAAACACATCCCAGGTATCTAGTATTTTACACACACATCAAGTGCCTTACCCGTTTACATTTTAAAGCGCTTGACTTTGACTTTCGCCATCTATAATCCATCAGTAGTGTGATGTATTCCTTTTGTTCCTGGATCAATAATCCTATGTCACATTTAAGAACCTTAACTGACATCACACTCCAAGCTGCTTAGAACAATGCTCGTTGTTGACGTCATGGTGTGTCACGTGTCTTGACAATGAAAATCACTACAGTGCAGCTCGTTGTCACACTGATCATCACTAACGCTGTCAATGACGGAGAATATAAATTCAGATTACAAACATAGAACCACCTTAACACAATCCTAACAGGTAACCGAACAAATATTGATATTACCTCTTCAAGATCCATAGGCAAAGTTATAATAACTTGACCTATTTCTTTTTCATTTTACTCGTTTCATTTCAATTCTATATTCATAAAAATATTCTTTACTTGTCTTAATCTTTTTCTTGTTTTATTTTGCAGCAAAGAAGAGGTGTTCAACATTTCTTCAAAATGAAACTGTCACAGACAGAATCGAAATCAGTCATCGAGACAAACCTGAAGAAAATAATCCAAGGTTATGTGTGGAGACGTTTCATGGAGCATCTGGGATACCCCAAAAGAGTTGTGACCAACAAAGCTGACCACTACTTTGACATCCAATGAGGTTGTTTGGAGTTTAGACACAGTACTTCAATCACCCTGCTAAACGAAGAGGACAGTCTCTTAGATCCTGTGGACTTAGCTTCACCCCGAAAATTCCAACAAAAGAAGAACAAAGGAAACAAGGATCGATTGTCTACAAGTCGCGAGTCGTACCGAAGTCTGGATGTAGGTTCCCCTCTGGTTTTGGGATCATCTCTTTACCAAAACAGAACAGACAGTCCCCAGACACACCGCTTTTGCACACAAAGGGAGACAACCACAACACTTACGGTGGACTTGCGAGAGAGTTACAGCTTGGGAGATGACACAAACATCACATTGTCTATACCGGCTAAATTTCTCTGGGACGACAAAGTCACTTGTAGAGAAGTTTTCCTCACAAAACTGGACAGGGAAGTTTTTGAGGAGACGGTTTTGTGGAAAGTGGAAACTGTGGTGAGTGTTAAAGCGGGTCATCAGGCTAAAGCCTTTTTCTCAGTGCAGGAACAGAACATCATGATGGAGTTTGAAGTGAAAACCAAAGTTACCCTGTTTGAAGTTTGAAGTGGAAACAAGAATGACGCTCTGTCAGTCCTATCTGCCCGCCACTGTTAGCCGGAAATAATAGAACACTGTTGTCTACACGCGTTTTTCAAGTAATCTGAATGACGTCTGACATGCTCTTAAGAACGCATTCTTTAAAATATTGTACTGTATTTTTTTATTTGTTTTTGCGCTAACCTGGTCAGTGTCTGGCCTACATTCGTCCCCCCCCCCCACGTTTGTTTTTGAACTGCTCTGGAAGTCAGGCGTGTGTTCTACAGGCTTCTGTGGTCAGTTTCGTGTCATTGTACATCGAGCGTACATTCTGAAAAGATGTAGCCATATTGCACGAATAAGCGATATATACGATTAAACCATTCAGAATTTTCTTTATGTTAGTATATAAATATGAGCGAGGAAGTAGTGAGTGCGCAGTCATGTTATTTATGTCCACTTGAGAGCATATTTACTCTCGGCCACTTAGATGGATTTTGCTGGGTTTGGAGATACAAGCTTTCACGCCATTCGACATACGTCAATTTGTACTCTGTTTTTCTGTACGTAGCACTTTGTGAGCTTGTGTTTCGCCTCTTGCTTTCTTCCGAGGCGTTATTTTGGAGCCTCTATAGCTCAGTTTCTCTTGGTGCGATTACGTACATTTCATCTCATTTTGCCCTGAAATTGAATTGGTGGATATCTCTGAGGACTGAAACATACATCGGCAGATCGGCATAACTGACGCTATTCTCAACCCGTTCGCCATGAAAAGTTGTACCTGGCCAGGGAGTTGGATATTAAAACCATAGTCGGCGTACAGTGTCCATAGCTTTTCGTCACTCAGGACTATCATCCTTCGATTCGGCATTTCCAAAAACTAAGGATTCTATACTTACGTGGACTGACTTTCCTTTGGGAGCCAGAATATCCCATCCGGATTTGAACGCTATCATCAGTTAAAAACTATATATTTTGTAATTATCTGTATTGCTTTTGTACTTCAGTTGTATTATTTGTCTATTTTGTTCAGCTACATGTGTTGAACTTATTCAAGCGTCTTCGTGTTTCTTTGTTTGATCTTTTGTAAGGTCTATCCTCATAAATTAATAAACGTCTGCATGACATAGATCTGGAAATTGAATTGCTCTCTTTCATTTTATATATTTACGACTACTTGTACGACATGGGCATCGTTAAATTAGACCGCCTTCTAAGAGATACTATTTACATTGAGGCATTTGGAAACCTCGAGACATATGAATATAATAAACTACTTTCCATTCGCTAATTTATGATGTAGATAAATGTTTACGACTGGATATTTATTCCAAACAAGTAAATTTAGAAATTAAAATTTTTTAATTTTTACACAAGAATTTCTTCTCACTTGTTTTCGTGAAATATGTAAGAAGTTGTATTCTCTCCTGCTGGGAAACATTTTCTGAGATATAATACAATTATTATCAAAGTACTAACTACCAAGACTACAAATCAGCCTCCACGCACGGCCACCATTCCTTTTGACAACTAGAGAAATCCACAGATCTTTTAAAGAACGCAGAAACAAAAAGACAGACGAATTGATCGTTTGAGGCAGTTAGATCAAAGCTTTCTGAATACATGAATTATTTTCAAGAAAAGGGATTGCCATAATCTAGGTGTCGAAATGCACATTCATGCCATGCATCCGTTCACCATGACGGATATTTCGGGTTTATAATCGCAAGACCGTTTTCCAACATAAACCATCAAAGAAATTAGAAATTATATATAAGAAAAGAATGAGGGCGGATTTCATTTGAAGAGAAGCAGTCCACAGATTTCTTCTCTGTTGTCCTCCAAGAGTCCAACGATTCCAGAATATACACATGAACAAAAAAGTAAAATTTGAACCGTTTAGCAGCAATTACTTTTTATTGCTGGGAATAACTTAACCATACATGTACAAAACATACATGTACTAATCAGAAATCATAAATTATCACAAGCTCTCTTTACATCAATTCAAATATGTACATGCACATATTGTGACCAGATTTCTTTTCAATAATCTGATGTATTAACGGATAATTGCGAGCTTAAACTTTAACCAATAACGTTAAATGGTGAGCTTTTATGGTGAAATAAAGAACAAAATATGTTATTCAAAACTGCGCATAGAATTGGTTGTAATTAATGTTTAATAAAACTTGAGCCCTTTCATCTGGACTTACCATCCTCTGGAATTTCAGTTATTCTGCTATCTTAATGGACTTTCTAAATTCTTTTCCTCCCACCATCCACTCTATGTTTGACTAAAAGATACGTTCATTTCGGCGTTTTTAATTTGTATGCATTGGTTTCTAGCTTCTTTCTTCAACTGTTTTACAGATATTCATACATTGGACGCAAAATCAGTAATCGGCGGACCGGAAGAGGCCAGCTCGGGCTTGGTCTGTGTTGCCGTCAGAACGGGTCGAGTCGGCGGGAATGTCCCGGAAGTGATCCTCCCAGTGGTAGGTTTCTGCGTCCTGGCCGCACTCCATGTGACGATACGATTGGTCCAATCCATAAGGAAAGGCATAGTGCAGATACACGTTGCACATCTCGTCTTCATGGTTGTACCTACACAGTCATGTAACAAAATATAAGAGTTTGTGTCACAACATAGTTCACACTAATGGCTACTGGTACTCAATTGCCTGTTGGATTTTATAGAGATACAAGCCTCTCACGTATATGTATAGGTGAAAAGTTGTGTTTTTGAGGCAAACCTTCAGAAGACCATCGAGATAAATCTCTCTTCTTGGCGTGTGCATTTATATAAAACTATTAATTCCGGTATTTTTCATTTCTATACGACAAGTCCAACTCACGTTGGTTTCATCTAAGACGATACGTGGGAAGATCCGCCGGCAGCTTGTGCATGGCCGTTAAGTTTCTCCCGGCTCTGCCCGGTTTACTTCCACCATAATGCGCCCCATCGTGCAAGTGAAATATTCTTGAGTGCGGCGTAAAACATCAATCAAATAAATAAATAATTTGTATACTCAGAATAAATAATGTAAAATTAATTTAGCATGTCACTAAAGTGGATATGTTGGAATCCCGTCTTGAAGAAAATCGTCTAATACATGCATCAATCTGGATTAATTTCATCTTCATGTATATATTTTTATCAGCAGTCATTATCATACTTACAAACTGTGCAGTTACATTTATGATTTGTATTATCGTGTTTGACTAAGGAAGGCTTGGACGAAACTCACCCAAATTTGACTTCTTTGTCTCCAGGATTCGAATAAAGACACCTTGAGGCCTGTAAATAAAACAAGGAAAACTGAAGCAAATGTACCGTTGCAAATCTCAAATGTGCCCTCCCAGTTTATTACCTTGGGTGAGCCGATCGAGCAGTTGCAACATAGTGTGCAAAATGAACTGCCGTCCATCGTCATTCAGGAACAGGTTGGAGACTTAAAGCCTGAGCTGGATTCGAACTTGCGATTTCCTGGGCAAAGGGCCGATCTTCTACTGTTCATGGTAGTTTTTACAGAGTCAGCAAGACATTTGCTGTTCATGCAGTTGATAGTATAAGACTTCATAACGCACTGTTGTTTGAATGTCGTTGCCACTAGAGGCATCACATAGGCTCAAAACCATGGAAGAACTGCGGCGTTTGAAGAAAATGAAATGTATTTTAATTTACTTTTAAATACATTACCTAAGTAACCAGTATTAAACAATTTCCATAGTGTCTAGCTTAACTTTGGGTAAAAACCTTCATTTCGGATGTGAGCGTTTCAATACCTATGGACTGGGGTAAAATATGTCAGTTATGACCATATAATCGCACTGAGCACAGATTTATATTGAACACAGACTGTGTAACATGTAGCATTGTCCTTATAACCACCATAACTATAGCTATTACATCAGTCATTTTTACTTGCAAGGCTTTTTTCGACAGCATTTATACAGTAGCATGTGCAATTTCTCAACGGTAACTGTAAGCCTGTGCTGTTTTCTTTCCCCAGGAACTATAACGGCCTAAAATATAATCTGGCACTTTTCTGCAAATGGAAAAGTGACAAAATCTATACAAACGTTTTCATAAAAAACAGCAAAAGTTGTCGATCAATCCAGCTTGATACACAGAGAGAGGGAAAAATGCCGCCTTATCCACCGTGATACACAGGTATACACAGTTTCTTTACCAAAATATCCTGTTATGTGAAGAAATTAACTCACCACACAAACTGCAGGTTCATCATATACTCACCATTATGTCTCCGGTATTTACGTAGATATTACGTGGCCAAACATTAAATCGGTACTGAAATACAATATAGGAAATAACAGTTACAGAGTGAATGCAAGCTTTCAAGATTCTAAGCATTTTATTACAATCGGCCACATACATAAACATTCAGAGGAATCTACTGCACTGACAGTAAATCAGTTTAATGGTCTATACAGTTTAACTGTTCTGTATAAAAGTGATAAAAGTTACATCTTAGACTATATAACTAATGACTTTAAATGATAAATGTCGCAGGGGTCGACAATTAATCAATTGTTACTGAATATATAGCTAGAGAGAAGAGAGGATTCCAAGCAACTCAACCTGGACGTGATCTCACCTCTGGATACGCAGGATTTCCTCGGCCTATTTCGATCCATTTTCCGTTTTTAATCAAATAACCCGACACACATTTACCTGAAAACAGACATATATTGATGCATCGTGACTTTCAGCTCATTTCATGACACTGCAGCCTTATCTGTAAAATGACACATACGAGTTCCAGTAAATTCTAAAGCGACGCTGCCTTTTACCCTATTTAGTGATGTAACGTATGGTCCAGTTGTTTGAAAGTATATGGTAAATAAAATCGACCAAAAAATCGGATTAGCTTGATGTTGATTTCATGTCAAAGTTTAAAAGTTTGAACAGTCAAAAATGGTGAACTGTTAATTTTCACCTGTTTAACGCTATACTTTCAAAGTTTCAAATGTAAATTTTTAATACAGTTTTAAATATTGACTTCAGGCCCAATAGGGTAATACAAATGATTGCCCGCCTGTGAAGTGACCTGGCCCAACACGTTGTAGGCCTTAACGATCGGGAGACAGTAAAGCGTCTCAACCACTTGGTTATGACTCGCACTCCATCAATGTTCACACATTTGCACTGACATACACATGTGTATCTCCATAAAGACTTCACGTCGTGACAGGACTGAAAAATGTTAAGTACGATGTAAAACCCAAGCATGCATACATACACACACGCATACATGTGTATCTAACCTTATAGATGATAATGACATTTGTGTGTGTGTTTTCTAACAACATTTTCCTCAACATAGATGTGAAGTTTTCATGGTGATGTTCTCTCCGCCTCACGGCCATCTGATTGTTTCTGTAGATCTTCGGACTGGATGTTTCTGTCACCGAATATATAACCCATTGCAGCTTCCGACATTCCCCTGTATGGCTGGTCACAACATGATCTCTCTATAACTAACCCAGCTTACTGTGGGTACGATGATGGCCAGTCCCTGTTACCATGGATATCACAACAGCTATAATCTCACTCACCATGGGTACGAGTATAACCCATGGTTATACGGTATAGGGTGTGAGTATCGGTGCCTCAAGTAGCCTGCACCCGAGATGTGCAAAAACTATGCATTCTCACGGCCATTCTCTAAACGTGAGCGTTGTTGGGCTGATGTTACCCGTGAAGGTTGATTTTACACAGCATACAGTTTGTAGGAAGAGTTTGTTAGGAACTGTTCATAATCTTACACATGCACCGAAGTCCTAGCAGTTTGCAATACAAGGGGGGAATTGCTTGACGCACAAGGAAGGTATTATTTTGCTCGTACTTAGTTTTGCTTACCATATTCGTGTGCATGGAGAGAGTAGGCCAGCAATCGGATCGGCTGAGGCCGGGCCCACGGACAGCTAGAATCGGTCGTGTAATCTTGAAATAAAACACAGGAGATGAAGCAGTCCGAATAGTGTGATGTAACACTATCTTTAATCAATAACATAATTAATATTATTTTCACTCAGCTGCATAGATGTATTTATTTCTACTTATATGTATAATGTATCCTGCCATTCATTTATTATTGTTACTTTTTTTTCATCAAAACCAAAGCAGTTATTTTTAAGAAAGAACCTTTCCGGCCTAGCAACTCTCAAAAATCTTCCGTTGAAGGCGCTTTTTGAGGGATGACGGGTTGGCTTTCCGTCAATCGAGCGGATTAATTCCTTCCCAGAAACACATAATTCCGTTCCTGATAACGAATTACTCAATAATCGCGGACGCATTAATCCGTTAGACCAACGAGTGGCAATCCGTCATGTCTCAAATAAAGGGTTTAACGAAAGGCTTTTTCATGGTATAGAGGTCAAAGATGTGAAATGACTTACTTTCCACTTTAGCTGGCAGCTTCCCGTAATTACCTAACACTAACTGTCCAACTTCGAATTGGGGTCTGGAAAAATAAAAATCATACCTTATGTATATTACAAATGTTTGTAGTATATCAACTTATCATTTTTCTTTCAGAAAACGGGAACGAAATTACTACTTGATCGCGTTACCCTCAAAATAATCCTACTTATCGCGTAAATTAAGAGCTGAGATGAGCAAGACACATAGTGTGTATGTCTAATTGCATTAGGAGCAGGAAAGCTTCCTATCCTACCACAGCAGATGACTCATAAATTTGGTGGTTTTACCAAATTTTTTTTTTATTTCTACTCCCAGTCCTCACCTTGACCTTTGAACTGTCAATGTCATTCCACTCACAGGAACCGTGGCGGTTTCGATGTGATCTGAAAACATTAAATAGGTGTTTGCAAAAAGACAGACAAAATACTTGCGTGAGAGATACTATTGTCTTTGAGCATTATGTAGAAATAAAATTAACTTACATATTTACCTTGCATGTCTAAGTCTTCATATACTAGTATTAAGTTAGGCTGGCAAAAACTATGCTCGCCAATGGCACGCAGCATAGGCTTTCCGTGACACATATTACATGTCTTAAACACTATACCAGTCAGACTAAAATCCTAGCTACTGTAAATTTACTTTTTCATTTTTAAATTTAAATTATTCAGGCCCCTATAAAGGACTATATAATTATTAAAGCCTACATATACTTACTGGCAAAATCGTCTTTACGATGAACCTGTAACACAATGTACTTTCCTCCGTATCGTCCGCCAATGACAACACCAGTATCTGCAAATCAAAGAAGAAATCTTATTTATTTACATTTACCTATCATTTGATTCAGCCATATTTATAGATGGCCGTGTGGTCAAGTAGTTAAAGGTGCTATGGTCTTTCAGTTAATGGGTGTGAATTCGATATCCCTACTTCGACTGCTTGTGGGGCCTTGGTGACAATGTAAGAGGTCGACAAGGCTCATATGATCGTTTGCGCATTCCACCGCTCGTTGAAGACTGTTCGCCTCCCCCTTACAGGATGTGCATATCAGTACGTTTCACGTGGGAAAGATCGTTAGTAACTTACCGAGGGTCGGTAGTTTACGCCGGGCACCTAGGTTTCCCCTATACCCATCAAACCCATCAAAATTTTTTGTGTGGCATTATAAAGCTGAGGACATTTGCTGTACAGATTTTTGTTTATAAACAATGCAAGGTGCATTTTTTCGGTTTTGTAATATCATAATAATGATTGGAAGATTATACCAGAGGAAGCATTGGTGGTGGTGGGGGGGGGGGGCTATTCTTGTTGATAATGGCTTACCCGGGGGTAGTATCCAGTCATTGGCACCCCGGCCCCACTCGTCTATAGGGTACCAAGCCCCCATGTCTTCACAGATATGCGCGTGGTTGGTACAGTCCCTGTAAACAATCAATACAAATAAGATCACAAAGAAGGTTGTCGGTGAACTGATCGTCAGAAAGTCTGCTAAAAAGAAAAAGGGAGACTAGATGTTTACTGCTAAGAATGCTAGCCTTGGCTTCAGTGTGTCATGGACAATAATTCAAGTGCAAAAGCTGAAAAAGGAAAATCTTCCAAAAATAAACGTTTATTTTACGCCATTAATTGAGATTCCCCCCTTTTCTTGGTAAAGCTGTAAGGCGCAAATGTGTGGATGTACAGTCAATACGAATAAATTTACGAAAGGAAAAAAAGTCAAGACTGGGAAATATCTCAAGACATCAGTGATTTTGATTCAGTGTACATGGACATTAGATTAATTGTTCGGGGAGAAAAAGACAAATAAAGAGGCCTTGGTGAAAAGTACAAAAAATCTATATCATGAGCGACATTCCATGTGTATCTAAGTTAAGCGAACACAACCTCCACTTCCGATCCTTCATGTCAGCCAGATACCAGCATATTAGGTTAAATGCATGATATAAAAATAGAAGCCTTTGTATAAGCTATAGTCTAAAGCCATTAAATTACTTCACCACGGAACAATGTATTGCACTTACCAATACGGCCCATCACTGTACGGCGCTTCACACACATGCGCACTCAGGTGATGAACAATGCCTTTCTGGTAAATCGCCCGGAAGGCAACTGTACACAAAGCAAATGTTCAGTTACATAGTTTTCGGCAAGTGTTTGAAAGTGTGTCTGTTTACATGAATTTTAAAGGAGAAATGTTTTCACGAGTATATTGGTTGAGGCTGTGTCGTTTTGTCTAGTAAGTTCCACACATAGCATTGCTGACGATTATATCTGTTTGTGAATACCACTGACAACAATTATCAACACTGTTCTCGACCGGATTTATATATGCTATTCATACAAACAATTATTACGCGCACGTCTTAATGAAGACAGGTTAAATAAGTCTACGTGAAAAACGTTTTCCAACCACAATACAGATAATTTACTTCTTTATTTCATTGGTATTTTAAAACTTCCTTTGGCGTTTATTATATTTATTTATATATTTATGTAATCATTTTACGCCGTACTCAAGAATATTTCACTTGTACGAGGGCGGTCAGCATTATAGTGGGAGGAAACCGGGCAGACCCAGGGAAACCCACGATCAACCACAGGTTGCTGGCGGACCTTCCCACGTTGTCCCTACAGCCGGGGAGGAAGCCAGCTTGAGCTGGACTTGAACTCACAGCGATCACATTGGTGGGAGGCACCTAGCTCGCTAACCCGGAGGGACCCGTTTAATTATACCATTGTATTCTTTGAGCAATTCACCACCCTTCGCAAGGCACCTGACAAACCTATTCAATGAGATCCACATTTGAAACATGGAGAAAAGATCTGAACGCGAGGCGTCGTTGCTTGGTCAGGGCCCTGACAGTCTCAGCGAGTAAGCGCTTTAGCCGAGTATGACCAATCGAGAAGCAATTTACTAAAAATAAGCCACAAGATTTGGTTGTACCCACCAAGGCGAAATCAGTAATGTCATAACACAACCAATACAAGTTCTTACCGATGTATTCCTCGGCCCGTTCCATCTTCACCCCCGTACATACTTGCCACAATTTGGGGTTCTGCAGCAAGAGAAGGTTTAATGTATTGAATGAATGACTTCAGCACCGTTCCAACACAAAACCTGTGGTTAACTCGCATGAATTTACTGTTGACCTGCACTTTGCTATATAGCAGGCCAATTTGATCTATTGACAGTTTCCCGACAACAGTCTTATGTAACGTGCCCTCTTAGCTACTATGGTGACACATTCCACCAAGGTCCCACAAGTAGTGATTGTGAATTTGCGAATTCCCTGCCCAAGGCCGGGATTGAACCCACAAACATCTGGCCAAGACGGTTACAATTAACTCAGCCTGTATGAATGCCTTGTGGAGAAGGGTCCATATATCACATAGACTTCACTAATGGTATAAATTTCCTTTAGTTTTTAGTATTTCTCCGTAGAGGAGGATAGATAAACCATTTATATGCACATACAAAATATATTTCAGAACAACTCCAAAAAATTTTTCCTCTTGTCCCGGGCAGAAAAATTTGTGGTGGTATTGATGAAACACTCTTACCTCTTTGAGTACTTGGTGTGACAGCGTGATATTGATGTCATACTGGTCATCCAAGCGGTCAGTTGGTGGAGCTGCTTCAGTAATTTGCTGTATACCTCCAAAAATACAAACACTAACTAATAACATATAAATAAACATCCTTAATGATTCAAAACACAACGCAGTCACACATGAATCTTAGACTTCTAAACAACGTCTGCATTAAATGTCATCTGTGGGCTCTGAAATATAGACTTCGTTGTTACCATGTGATGTACGTGTCATATTACTTAGCGTACAGGACTGTCACTGGCATGGCTGGGCAGGTGGCCTATCGCGCGCAGTTGTCAACGGGAGATCCTGAAATTTGAGCACTTTTGAAAGATGATATGTATTTGCGTAGACCTTGACAACTGCGAAATTTAAAGTTTCGGACGTTTCGTCAGTGAAATGCTCGACCAATGTCACTTCTGCTAAACGCGTCGATGGAGTTATGAAGTAGAAATGTAAAAGGAGGTCGGTCATGCCAATGAAGGGTGAACATCCGCGGGTCATAAAGCGCTACAAAACAAAATATTTACGCACGGTTCGTTTTGCAGATACTTATTACAGTGATGGTTTTGTAAATATTATACTGAAAATCAAATATACATAGCTTTTAAAAGCCACAAAGTGCTTACCATGAAATCTGCCATTCTTTTTAAAATTGTAGTCCTACATTCCGAACTGGTATTTAACCAGGCTCAGAGAACAACCCTTCTGCGTTGTTATTTTACGAGTCCCGGATTCGTCACGAGCCGGAATATACTTTGTTTCTTCTATTCCGTGACTGTGTCTGCTTGTTGTGAGTTGTTTACAGGGAAACTATAAGGAAGACCACTTGTAAAAATATATATGTTACCCGGATATATAAGAAGTTATGATTAGTTCAAAATATAAATAAATTAATACCTAATGAGTAATCAATGCCTAATTATTGTCGATCAAAAATTCCAAATGCCATAAAATAAACTATGTTGCGAAATAAAAAATATGTTTTCACTTTAGTCAAACACAAAGGCTCTGTATAACTTGCAAATGCTGTCTAAAATTGTTGTTAGAGGGCGTTTCGTGATTGTAGTGGGGTATGGGGACTTGTCTGCATTCTGTGCCGTACAGAACACACGGTGTTCAATTCTAGACTCGGATAGATACTTGTCGAGAGTCACCTTCATACCTCTGTCGACGGCTTTGGTGATAAAGTGGTTGACAGTAGTATCTTGGTCAGCTCTCTCAAAATTTGTTGAGAATGATTTCTCTGTGTACCATTTACAAAGACATATCACGTATTTATCTGAAGAAAAATACTTTGCAAATACAAGGTTTGCAATAATGACATACCATCGAATTACATACTCATTTTAGCTGTAACTGTACATCATATTGGTGTGTTTTTTACTCATGTTTACACCCTTGCAGCACTCTGGCCATCAGGAAACACGAGGTGTTTTTGTCGTTTTACTGTTTTCATTTATGTAACTATGAAATTGACTGTAAATGTACAGTCAGAAAAGAATCGTTTAACTACAGAAAATTACACTGCTGGCCAAACAGCCAGCAAACTTTAACTGTAAAAATGCACCATTTGTATACCATTAATATAGAACCTGTACTTAAAAACAAACTCGTCAAATATGGCAAAATTCTAGTTATTTACCGCGGGCCGATGGTTTACTCCGGTATGAAAACAGCTGTAAACACTAGGAAATCCAAGCCTGTGTCCTGTGACGATATTTCTGTCCTCTTTATTGTCTTTCCTTGTTCTCTCTCTTCAGGTTTGTAATCACTCACCTACTCCTCACAGCAGAGGTTTGGTTTACATATTAGCGGATGTCATTTGTTGTACCATATCTTTGCATGCTATAACTTTACATGGGAACCATTGGCTCCAGCAGAGTATAACTGATATCTGGGAAACATGACCCAAAATACATGTATGCCGATAGCAAACATGCACATGTAGTGTGCTGTCCAGTTTTATCGACGTGATAATTATGTTCCGTATTGAATTCAGTAAAGATCGAATATTTAAAGTTAAATTTACCAAACAGGTTGGAAATATTCTGTTCGTTTCGGTAAAGTATTTTTTCTAACAGCTACTACGACAGTGGAAATTGACTGTGATAAATCGGCTAACATGAAACGCAGCCAATCTGTGTGGGCTGTGACGTAATTCTTCCAAGCGTGGAACACTCGCCAGGGTTGTGCTTGAAACTTATGTATATATGTAAATTTATAACATGAAATGATCAAGAAACTTACCCCCGCCATAACACAATGGCCTAGAAATACTTTGCTGTGTTGATCACTCATGTACTTGTTATAATTGAAATACATAACATTGAAACAGTGTCCTGTCCCTATGCTATTGCATGTTACATTGACAGCCAACTCCAAACATTTACGTCACAGTTTATAAATAGCTGATATCTCCTAACTCGCTAGTTGGTCTATCTCTTATAAGCTTAAAAGCGTGAGCGCCTTCAGAACCCCAGTCTGCTGCAAATACCCCACACTTTAAACGAAGACAATTCAGCAAAGATTTCATACAAATTCAAACAGGTTTTTGCATTCAAGAGTGAATTTTGTCATATTTTTAATGAGCGTGCCTCATTCTTTCACTTTAATGGGTCCTAAAGCACTACTGCTGCTCAGCGAATGTACATCTACCGTCTTTCTGGGTTCAACTCCGAAGTCAGGTCATGTGTGAGACTTCAAAATCGACCAAGTAGTTATAAGCATATCCTGTGATGAGAACCCATGTCTGCATGGTGTCGTCTACACGATCTTCTAACGGGGGAGATCGAGGAATATACATCGACGATGTAATCAGCTTCCTACAAGAACACCAAAATACTGCTGACTGCAAGGTCCTGATGAGTGTTAGGTTCCACCCCTCTGTTTTGCATCAGATTTGTTGAACACCGAAATGCACCGGTTATTTATGTATTCGTGTTCAAGGGGAAAGAAAGCACAAAAAAGTTATGGTGAATAAAAAATAGCATTAAAATTAGCATCTAATAATACATTCGCTGATTTTTTTACAGACTTTTTACCAAATTAAGTGCAGTCAAATGTTTTGATTGCATTGTGCTTTTTTTTTGCACCATACTGATAATGTGGTTCACCTGTGACGTCACACTGACTTTTCTCTGACCATAAAACAGATATTTAATGTCACATTAGCTTTTTCACACACTGGCAAAAACTACAGGAGCTCTCTTCACATACATGCACTTTATTCAGAGAGGAGCATAAATGTGTACAAAAAGTTATGTGACGTCACTAGTGAACCACATTATAAATGTAGTCCACAAAACCTACCATACGATCAAAACATTTGATTACATTTAATTAGGTGGGAAAAAATCAGTGACTGTAGTTTTAGATACAGTTTTTAATGCTCTTTTCATTCACCATAACTTCATATTTGTGTGGCCTTTCACTTTAAGGAAATGCAACGTTTTCACTTACACGTGACGGAGGTCACGTTTCTATGTTTGGAGGCAATATAATATCTTAATATAGAGATTCTTTGGCCATGGTCAGTTGAAAAATTACCCATATTTAAATAAATGATTGGCGCAATGTTATAGAATCAGTAAGATTGATGTATAACGAGTACCCTATATATCGTGGGTCGATACAAGCGTGAGCACTTGAATTGACAGACAACTGACTGACCGAGAATAGGTACCTTGATGAAATTTATATGGTCATGGTGGGAGTTGCAGATTGGAAGAATCTAGTGAATTCCAATATTGTGGTTAAGTTGTTAACTCTTGGGAGCCTCCGTGGCTCAGTTGATTAGCGCCCTAGCGGAGCACTATGGCCCAAAAGCCTCCCACCATTGCGGTCGCTGTGCTGGCTTTCTCTCCGGCCGTACGTGGGAAGGTCTGCCAGCAATCTTCGGATGGTCGTGGGTTTCCCCCGTGCTTTGCTCGCTTTCCTTCCACCATAATGCTGGCCGCCGGCGTATAAGTGAAATTTTTTTAGTACGGCATAAAACACCAATCAAATAAAGAAAGAAAGAAAGAAAGAAATAGTTGTTAACTCTACATGTATTCTCTACACGTTTAAGTTGAGGAACTGCTGATTAACCAGCCATACAGGTGTGGGTAATGGGTCCCCGCCCCAGTCTCATTCCCTACTTCTTCTCATCTACCTTTATATACCTTACTGAATGCATATAAACTAGCAAACATCATCGCAGTTCAGAAGGCGGCAGGTCTTGTGATTGCGGCGTCCATTGCGAAAGGCCTATTCCTCTCTCTTTTTAAAAAAATCTTTTACCACAAACGATCCTCGTCCATATTTATACCAGCAGTTATCCCTGACGCATCCTCACTGCAGTAAATCTGTAATGACCCTACTGCATTGAACGTTACTTTTGTCTGGTCTTTGTGTATTTGGTACAGCCTTTATGGGCCTACTCATTTACACTTATTGTTTGTATAAAAACTGCGAGGAGTTAGGCGTCAGTATCACATGGTGTACCGAATGAGCTATAGTGGACATTCGATTGTTTTTGCCATGACAGGTATTTCATGCGACGTAAATCCAACGGTTTTTCACACAGAGTGAGGTCCCTTATAAGTGCCCTCTCCACTACATGCACGTCAGAAGGCGGGAAAGTTTGTTAACAACTTTCGGCTGCGATTTCTTTCTTGAGATTTCGAAGCTGAACACTGCCGAAATTGCGACTACCACTACCTAGACTTCTATGTGTCTTTCCCCTACTGGGCGGATCCACAAATGATACTTCGTCACGTGACATAGGATTGGAGTTTGATAGGTTTCACAGAACCGGTATATCATTAAATGTGTGAATCAAGTCTAAGTGTCTTGTCAAGGAAAAGTCAGACGTGCAAGTGTGCATGTCGCCCTGGGCCGTTACTTATACATGTACCGGGAGCAGCATTTCAGTGCTTATACTAGCTTTCGTTTTGTGGAATTCTGCATTAGCTCCGTTGGTAGAGCGCTGGACTTTGTCCGCAGAGATCCGAGTTCAAATCCTGGTGTGACTCACAGGGTAAGTTAATTCTTTACATTATATCAATCCTGTGTGGTAAGTATCCGCAACACACTGTAATTTTTCAGTTCTTCTCGGAAATAAGCCGAATCGGCATTGGAGCCGTCTCGCGAGATGAACACTGTTTGGGCAAGACATGGGCGGGTGCTCTTGCAAGCTGACACAGCGATAAAGAGACGTAATTTCAAGTAGTAACTACAGAATACACATATGACAGATCCAGTTCCGCCACTCTTTTTCAGTCAATATTTCTTCATTGTTTTTCTATACTTTGCTCAAATAAAACATAGGTGAGTTTCCACCGTAGGTCGAGAGCGATTGCTCCTTAGGTCTTAAGTTAAACCAAAATGCCCTGCGTCAGATTGTTGCTGCCGAGCCCAACAACAAGAACAACAACAACATTCTAAGGTATAACGACTACCGGAAATCACGACCTTTTAGCGTTATATTGCATTAGTTTGCGAGAGCTCCCACCCATGTCTCAGCCTAACAGCATTAATCTTGCAAGTGTGACGCTCCAATGCCAATTCGGCTTATACTGAACCAAACTTGACAAATATAAGGTGCATCAACAACATGGTCAGTGAAATTTTGCTTGATCGCTCTTCAAGCTGTTAGTTATTTATAGCTGGAACCTGCGGATGGTCGTGGGTTCCACCTCGGGCTCTGCCCAGTTTCCTCCCACAATAATGCTGCCCGCCGTCACATAAGAAATATTCTTGAGTACGGTGTAAAACACCAATCAATCAAATAAATAAATAAATACTTATAGCTGGCAGGTAGATGGCACTTGACAGTTCTGAATTTTTGACCCACAGTAGCAACTCCAAACCCTGCTAGTTGGCGCTAGCGACGCCAGAAAGCTGACCTCGCTAACATCTATTATAGTACCAAAGTGTTACGACTTATACCATAAAATGAAGGCGTATATTTCTCGCATTTGTTGCACGTGACATTCATAGGGTGATATTTTGTGTTTTTCGATATATCAGTGTCAGAGATGCTCAAAGCAAGACAGTGGACGTGAATTTGTGGATAGGTATCGGTTAAGTGTTAGTTTAAAGATTTCTGTTTGGCGCTGCAGAAACATACTTGGAATTGTTATCTGAGGTGTTTCCTGTCAATCTCCTCAAAACTTCGTCAGTAAAGAAGGCATCAAAATGTATTTTTAATCAAATTTTCCATGAGGGCGTCACGATCTGTGCAGTCATGATTTGGCTAATGCGCATGCATAGCCTTGTTCAGCCAGTCTGTATGGTTGACAGTGTAGGCCAAGCTTGACGCTTGTTAATGATAGTCCTGTTCATGTGCAGAATTTTAAAATCTGATCAGCAACTTGCAGACAAGTCAAAAACTGTTAACGATAGGCCTGGTTAAGTTACGGAAAAAATATTTACAAATTACTAGTAAACTAAAATAAATTGATGCTTTGCATCTTTGATATCTGTAAAAATAGGTTTCATGAAAATCCTTGATTCCAGTTTGCCAAGAGACTTAAAAAGGAAATGAATTTATAAATAGTGCTTAGCCTATCAAAATACATGTCATTTATATTTCCTGACCTGTCCCCCAGTATTTAATACAACGTATCTGTGAAATTTTATGTGCCACCTACCAGTTTGTCAAGCTGTAACTCATGGTACACAAACTTCTATAAAGGTTTGGCTTCAGGTGTTTAAGCTTGAATGGTAATTTTTTTTTCAGATTTCATTCTAAAATTGTTTTCTATCTTTTGTTATCTCAGGCTACGATTGACGAAATGTGATTGAGGAGTGTACTGCTTGTGTCTTCCATAAATGGAGGTAAATATTTCAATGTTGAAATATATGTTTAGGCCTCTGTTAGAGCACTTGTGACGTATGAAAAAAAAAAAGGATTTTATTGTTGAAGTGTTCCATTTATGTATGTTCAGTGTGGTAAGGTCACATTTTCACTTTTTTTCTCAGAAGTACCAAGAGGAGTTACCTGCCCTTGAATGCCAGTAAAATCAACGAGGTGCTCCAAAGACTAAATTTTTTTGTTGATTTTGTGTATTTCACTCCACTTTGAATTATGAGAGATATGGTTTTTATATATAAATGTGTTATTTTAATTTCGTGTGGGAACACTGCCCACAGCACGGTGTCGTCTCACGCGTTTACCCGCTTTCAAGTTCTGTAGAAATAGGCTACTGTACATGATCTTTGTTTTGGACTGCTTGTTTTCCACCAATCTCACTTTTGTTTATATGCATGGGAATGAATGTCAGTAATATGCCAAATGTGGGGTGGTTTAACTCTGAACACTCCTGTTTCCCATATTCATAAAAATTGACACCATTGTATTGGTGAAAGTTTCTTGAGCTTTAAAGAACAATCCAATAAATATATAAATACATATAAATTTCTATTTTAAATGCTATTGCAGCAGAGTTTCATACATAAAGAGATAGCATGCATTAATGTTTGCATTTACGTTGGTTGTTGTAGGGTGCTGAGAGGACTTTCTTTTTACTAATGGGTGATATGGGAAGAATGACAGTTGTGTCAGGTGAAGTGCCAGGCTGTGTGCATGTGTCTCATCAGTCTGGAAGGAATTCTGGTCTGACAAGATCAGCGGAAGGTATAATTACAAGTCCATGATTAATGTACCTGTTTATTGTACTGTTATTGTGTGGCTCCCCTGTTATCGTGAACAATTTACATGTAAAGGCTTCCAGTCATTTAAGGGTTTCCATTGTCTACCAGATAATTACATAGCCCTGTCTCCTTCAAGGATTGGCGAAAAAGTGTCAATTTAATGCTAAAGAAGTGCATGTCAGTCTTTTTTTTTTTTTTTTTTTACAAATATAAACCTGCCTATTGATTTGATGAACTTGATAAATTTTGACAGCTTATTCAAGATAAAACAAGAGATGGTTATTTAGTGTACATTTACTTATGGTTTTAAATATACATGTATGTAGATTTTTTAGCTAAGTGCTGCATGATCGTGGATGATATTTGGTTATGGTACATCGATTATTATTGTATTTGGCATTTGGCCCATAGGTGAGTAACTCATTTTTTCCTAGTTGTAGGAGTTTTATTGATTTTTTTGGGGTTCACATGATATGATGATATCCCACTGGACAAATTTAAATTTCACCATGAAAATTAATATTTTATTACTCTTTCTTTCCCTCAAAAAAATGAACATCTTGGGGCAAATTTTTAAGGCATGTAAGTTTGTATTGTTACAACTGCAGTTAGAATTCACAGCATTTTGTACTCTGCCACATTCAGTACACTTGAACAATTGATGAAAATACACCTCTGTTAAACAGTGTCCTTGTAAGTAGGATACCTGTGATTAATGTATTGAATTACATGTACCTCTTTTGATCTGATTGTTGTGACATCATATATCACCAGGTACCTGACAAATCTCCCAACGTAAGGCAATGTTAAATTACCAGGAGCTTGATTGGAACTGACCGCCCTTTGTTCAAAGGATGCTGGACATAATGATTAGTTCAAGAAAAGCTCACTGGTCTTAATGAATGATAATTAACACTGGAACACTAGTTAGTACATGCACTAATTAGTTCATTTGTTAAAATGGTGAGATGCATGTATATCTCGCTTGAGAAACCATGTCTTTATGAGATAACTTGGGTGTTCATTGATCAAAGCAATTTGAGGTGGAAAGTATTGGGTTCTAGACACAAGGAAGCCATTGATTTCTTTCTTGTAGTTATCAAAGGGTAAATGAGGTCTTAGGAAACCATCAGTATTTGAGTGGCAGGGTCAAGAGCAGTGCTGTGCTGTCTGCCTTAGATGTCTGTTATTGTGAGTATTCTTTGCACCACCAACCATCAGCATTAAGTGAGCCAGAAGCACATAGCAGAGACAACAGCCTTTTCAGTTTTTGCTACAGACCTGCTATTTCATTGGATCTCTTGTCCGATATAGATTTTGCCATTCAGCAGTTCACTTGCATCCAATAAACTGCACTTTAACACTTGGCTGTTGCATTACAATGAAAGGCTTCATGGAATGTGTCATTTTTGTACAACAGGTACTTTGCACTCCTATTTTAGAGCATATTTTTGTTTCTTTCACTAAGAATCAGCTTGTCAGAATGGGCTATATCAAATAAGGATATCTGAGTGTGATGGATTTATGATTTTGACTGATGCAGTGTTGCTTTTTGACTCATGCAGTTATGCTTTTTATGTGCTCTGTGCGAATCTATATAGCAATGTCTTATAAAGGGCTTAAAAATTTCCTAACTTTCAGAACTGAGTTGTCGACCAAAATGCAACCAATAAAGAAGTAGGTCCAAAGATGATGAACAGAGTTAACCTATCTTGTAATCAGTTTTGCTACGTTTGTTTTACGAAATATTATAGTGAGGACATGTGATGTAATAATTAATTCAGTAATATGTTTGAATTGTTAAAAAATGCAATTTTTAAGATGTCTGCATGCAGGGTAAAAGGGGCTAAAATTAGAACTGATCGTATGTGACAAGTAAATAACTTAGAGGACAGATCTTTATCAGTACATATAAAGATTCTTAAGTGCATGACTTAGCATCATTTTGACTTTTAACAATCTGAAAGCTTGATCGTTTTCATTTAGTTTTTGTGCGTGTTTCACTCTGTATGGTATAATCCCACTTCATTTGCATTCAACCATTTTCTTAGCAAATATTTTACAGTAAGTAAGCACTGTGCTGGAATTTTGAGAACTCTCGATGATGTGGCGATCCTATAATTGGAGGGCATGGTGTATTTTACTTTGTCCAATCTGTGGGTCATTTGGAAAAAAACTTAGACTAGGTGACCAGTCACATGGCAAGTTACACAAGTGATCACAGGGCTAGGAAATGTTAACAGGGCAAGGCATAATATGACATCATACTGATGACAGATTCTGTGTCTTGACTTACGTAAATATAAAACGGTACAAGTCGCCAAAATTATTAAAATTGACTATATTATTTTATTTATTTATTTGATTGGTGTTTTACGCCATACTCAAGAATATTTCACTTACATCACAGCGGCCAGCATTATGGTGGGAGGAAACCGGGAAGAGCACAGAGGAAACCCACGACCATCCGCAGGTTGCTGGCAGACCTTCCCACATACGGCCGGAGATGAAGCCAGCATGAGCTGGACTTGAACTCACAGTGACCACATTAGTGGGATGCTTCTGGGTCATTGCGCTGCACTAGCACGCTAAACGACTGGGCCAGGGAGGCCAAACAGTAAGCTAATTTAGCTGAAGTATATATTGGAAATATTAAATATGTTCATTATGAGGCCACCACCAGGTGGTAGAGGGGCAGACAAAGTGAAAGCTCATGCACATGCCTTACAGGTTGAGGCCTATTTGTCATGTAAGCCCACACAGTACACTCACACAGTGGAGTGGATTACATTATCAGATCCCATACCTTGAACAACTGGGCAGTTAATGGATAATTAATATGAAACTCTGATAGAGTTACTGTGGTGTCTGGTTCATAGACAATGCCAGGCATCATAATCACCTGATTGCAAGGAAGCCTTAATTGGTGTTCCTCACAGAATACATTTCAAAGCCTACAATCTCTAACTAGTTATCTGATGGAATGATTTTTTTCTCCTGATGCCTTGGTGCTGTTGCTTGATGATTCATTTGTGCTGTCTTACATTTATTGAGGACCATTCCTCCCACCAATGTCGCATGGAAATTTTGTATGTAACTTGCTAAAGCCACAGCAGTTTACTCAACCCATAAACCTGGTTGCAAGTTTATGTAAGTAAAAATTTCTAGAGTATACATGACGTGTTAAACAACAATGAAATAAATAATTAAATAAATTTCAAATCATGTGGGCTTTCGGTAATATGTGTATGTTTCTGAACATTACAATGAAATTCTCAGATAAAAAAAAAGTGTGAATGTTTTAAATATATTACCAACATTTCATTGTGACAGGGTGCAGTTAATGTACAGTACTGGATGATTGTGAAAGGTGCCTGTGTCTGGTTTACCATGTGGATGATACACCCCCAACTGGAAATACACCCTGTTTTTATCTCTCTGCCAAGTGCATGGTGTGGAAAAGGAACCAAGATAGGTAGCGATATAAACAAGAAGCGATATAAACCAAAACATTGGCAATAATTAGCACCTTCTAGTCCTATTCTTGTCTTCTCAACAAACCTGAAAACACTTTCTTCATATCAGTATAACTCGCAGAAGCAGGCAAATTGAGCAACTAAGTCTTGGATGAAATATTAAGTCATGGGCTATATGCTGAAATACCAGAGGTACATTTTAAGTAGTGTAATTTATCGGTACAATTTAAGTAGCACATGTAATAAATAGTAAACATTGTTGAATGAAGTTCAAATCAGATTAGTATCTACTACATTTAAGTAGTAACAAATAATATTGTTGAATTCAGTTCAGGTCAAGTGATATGAAGTCATGTCATGTGATCATAGCAGATGGTCCACTTCTCAGGTTTCTTCCCTTGAACCTACACGTTGCGACCAACATGTGCCAGCCAGCAACCAAACTGGGTGTTTCAGGTGAATAATGACAAGACCACTTTCCAAAATAACAACACAAACCACCAGAGGCCTAAGAAAATATTGAAATAAGAAAAATTAGGCTGGATTCATGTAAAGAGAAGCAGGCAAGAGTATTCAGTGATGATGAAAGATGTACTGAATATTTTAGGCAGATGAATAAAATCAGTATCATGTACCATTATATATGGCGTCATTAATCAAATGTGTATTTCCTTTGCACTTTGATTGCTGCTGTTCATATATCCAATGTGGCGATCATACTCCATGAGCATACAGCCCCTAGCCCCAGGTTATTTATTTATTTATTTATTTGATTGGTGTTTTACGCTGTACTTAAGAACATTTCACTTCTGCAATGGTGGTCAACATTATAGTGGAAGGAAACTGGGCAAAGCCCGGGGGAAACCCACGACCATCCACGGGTTGCTGGCAGGCTTTCCCATGTACGGCCGAAGAGGAAGCCAGCATGAGCTGGACTCACATCAACCGCATTGGTGGGAGGCGTCTGTGTCATTGCGCTGCGCAAGTGCACTAACCAATAGAGCCATGAAGACCCCTAGCCCCGGGTTTAGCGGAATTGGTCACAGGTATGAGCTTTTGGATACCCCTTCCATATTTAATAACAAGAGAGGTGTATTCATTGTAAAAATTAAGGAACTGAAAGGTGTTTAATGGAATATCCTTGACACACAGAAGACTGCAATCTGTAATGATGACATGTGACAGTCACATGCTACAACCATAATTCAGATTCTAGGCTTCTGTTTTAACTTGCATGATGCAAACATTCAGAAGCATGTTTACCAGTCAAGTCCAACTCATGCTGGCTTCCTCTCCAGCTGTATGCGGGAAGATCTGCCAGCAACCTGCAGATGGTCGTGGGTTTCCGCCAGGCTCTGCCCTGTTCCCTCCCACCATAATGCTCCCAGCCTAAATGTACCATGTTATATGACCTCAATAAGGTTAAGGGCCTCTGTGGCTAGGGCAAGGTGGGGGGAGGGGTAGTGCAGTAGTGCAGCGTAATAACCCAGATGCCTCTCACCAGTGCGATCACTGAGCTCAAGCCCAGCTCACACTGGCTTTCTCCCCCCCCCCCCACACTGGAGGGGGGGCGTCGAAGGGAGATGTCAGTTTCCTCCAACCCTTATGCTGGTCATCATCATAAGTGAAATACATGTAAAATATGAGTCAAATAAATAAATCAAAAAAATCAGTAAGATTAAAGTAAGATACAGGAATATATTGCTGTATTCATAGAGCTTTCCACGTATTTAAATGCATGGAAAAAGTAAAACTAAAACAAAAGTTGGCTCCCTAATACAGGGAGACACACATCCCATTGCACGGTCCGATCATAGGTGAAAGTTTTGAACCTGGGGATGGATTTGTTTGACAAAGAAGTTTCACATATCTCTTGCTGGTAATGTAAAACAGAATGGTATGTTTCTTAAAAACTCCATGAAGCCTTTCAGAAACAAATTTGTATAGAACAAACCCCACTTAGTTTTTAACAATCTTCTTGTCACAGCTTTTGTTATCTTTCCTTCTTGGCACCCAGAAGAATGTTGACCAAACAACAAATACCATTATAAGGGTTCAAAATCAGCTTACTTTAGGCCCTGTATTCTGTCAATCTGTGCACAAATATTATATTTTTATGGACAATACTTCAATAGTGTACAGTGCATATGTATGTGGAAACAAAAGCAATACTTCAAACAAAGTAAAGAAATAAACAACATCTTGAAGTTGGCAACCAACCTTGCCGGGACAATGAATCATTTGAAGGGCTATGTTTTTGGCAGCATGACCAAAAGAGTTCATTTTAAAGAGGAATATTTTATTTCTTTGCTTAAACTCTCTTTGGTATTTGGGCGCCGACTTTGATACCCATATTTTAAAGCTGCGTGGGAGAATTGGATGTATTGATCACTGACTGACATGGTATGGTCTGGAGCGAGGAAATGCCAATAGCACAGCTCACTGCTCTAATACACCGCCTCCTGTCTGACTTTAAAACCCTCGGGATAGCGCTCTAACTGCAGGCAGTCAGAGCCTTCATTGGCCACGCGACGGTCACACTATTCAGAAGAGCCTTCATAAACAGTCAATTGTTGTAACCTTGTGATTTTATTTCAGTGTGCAGACACTGGCTGTGCTGTGGTGGACATATATATACACTGTGAGAGTGTGATTCTCTTTATCCTGGATTGTACCAGACACATCAAATTGGTGGATATCTGTAGTGGTAAGCATTTATGATAGATTTTAAAACTCAATGTAAGATGTTTGATTTTTTATTTTGCTTGGGACCAAATTGTGCTAATTATCAGATTTGTCAGATTTCTGCAAGGTTTTATGAATGTACCTGTACGTAATGTAATGTATGAAGCAGCTAGTGTACGGTTATTGTAGTACCTTAATTGTGAAATTTCTGAACAGGTATTTCATGCGTTTAACCTTGACAGCTTTATTGGATGCAGTAGAATTATGTACCATCCAAATTTCTATGCAATACATAAAGGATAGCCTGTCAGCCATCTACTGTAGCTCTAGCAATGGAATCACCTCAATTTTGGGGGAGCTATTGCTCAAGATATAAACTAGATGCATTTGCATTTTATTTTAACAAATTTAGTGTGGAACTACTCTATTGAGGGGTAACATTTTCTAAGTATGAAATACCTGGTATTTTAACTGATGAGTTTGGGAATTTTTCCTCTCTGTTTCCAGAAGTCTGTCATACAAGTGTGTATGTTACTGCTATATGTCCACACCTACATCTAGGCATACATTGCCAAAGTGAAATTTCCCAAGGAGGCAAATTTTACAAGGAAAGGTGTTGTTGCTGGGCATCTACTTTAACGTTGAGAAGTTATTCATCATGATCAAGATGAGGTAAGTAATATTTTAATTTTTTTTTCTGTTAATCCCCTTGTATGTATGTGTAGAATAAAGCATCGGTTCTTCCAATCGGTCAGTTCAGTGCTGTAAGGTTAGTGAAGTATTGTTCGACATCGCAGCCACAGTTTGAAATTGAATGGTGGTTCAGTTCTGTTCTGTACACTTGTCCCTTCATCCGTCCATCTGTCAGTCAGGTTCAATGATCACTTAGAAATTGGTTGAAAATTACCTAGTTTGGATATATGGCCATATGCATAGGGAATTGATGGAATCCTATTTAAATAAAACTGTTTTGGATTGTAATTCATTGAGTTATGTGTGCATAAATATGCAGACAACTTCTTTTCGCACATATTCATCATGACATAGGACTGACCTATACACATGTGTGTGCATCTTTTTATAGCTGTGAAGGTAGAGTAACCAATTGTATGTGCTTTTAAGAAGGTTGAAGGCATAAATTTCCTGGGGAGAATGTTTCTTTCACTGTTTCTTAGCAAGTTGGTGTACTACTTAAAAAAGGCGTAATAGGTTGTATATGTATTGACTGATTGTCAGATTATAGCCAGTCTTGACATTGTGTACTGCTCCACTCATAACTGTAAATGCTGGCCATTTGGTTAGACTATCCACCCAGTGAGATAGATAACCTTGATAATGGTGGTATGTCATTAGACCCACTCTTTGACCCATTGTCAGTATGCTCTGACTGGGTTAGTTATCCTGTTAGCTATGTCTGGAATGTGGTTTCCGGCATGGCGTTCCACAGAGACATATAAGAAGTATTAGCGATGTATTATCATAATGAAAATGACCTGCAAGATGAGGGCTTGGAAACCACATTAAACCACAAGCAAACAAATAAACTGATCGTTGGTTTGGATTTATGACTCCCTGTGGACAAGGAAGAACATGTCCTGATGTGCAGAGAAACCGCAAAAACTGCTCAAACTAATTTACCGAGTCAGGACAGATTCCCACAGAGAAGTGTCCCAGTTATTGTGCATCCCAGCCAACCTCTGCCAACCAGTACTTGGGGCTCTGCTCTCTTTCCCCTACATGCATGTGTTTTTCTAATTCATGATTGATAGCACCTGGGTTTTCTGTGAATTCATCACTGTATAGACATGAGAATTCCCAGTCTGTTGAGTAACTTAGATTTCCCATCACACAGGATGTGCGTATTGTCACAGGACGTTGCAGTTCACTAGCTTGAAATTAAACTGAATTGTAATCATCTGTCGTAATAATTATATTCTTCAAGCTGTACGTTATTTGCACACCCATTTATTGGACAGCTTGCATTTGCGTGTACATCTAGTACAGCAAATGTAATTTTGGTGAGTGGGAGTCCAAATGTTCCTCCATGCGGAGAGTTGAAGTTCATGGAAATGTCGAGAACATGTAGACTCTTACATCACACAATGTCATTACCATAATGAGGCTGTTTCATGCTTCCTGGTGTAAAGCAAGAACCGCTGATGCGGGCAAAAGTATCTTGTACATATTATATGAACAGTTAAAGTAGTATTAAATATGTTTTGAATAGTTGATAATTTGATACTTTGTGTTATAGCTGTCCACCCCATTCTAGCATTTCCAGCTCTGGCCACAATGTGGCTGGACTAGTGCCAAAGTGGTGTGAACCTAAATGTCGAAACTGACATTCGTATACTAGCTGTCAACCAAAATGGCCACTCCGAGTCAATAATTGCAAGAGAGTTTCCAAAAATGTCAAATAACCATGTAAACTATGAAAATTAGCACAGATTCGATCATGCAAAGAGGAGCAGTCAGCAGTTTTCAGTGATGACAAAAAGATCCAGCGACTGTTCTAGGCGGATGAATAAAATCATTTTCTAAATCATATACTGTTTCAGTATATCTGGTGTCAGTAATCGAGACATAATAGTAATCATTCACATATTTCCTTGAAATGCTACTCCTCCTACAGTTTTTGTCTGATTTCAACAAAACTTTAATCAAGTGTAGACTACATCAAGATACATAATTTGTATACAGTGTCAATTTTTCATTTGTTTGATTGCTTTTCTCCCTCTCTCTCTATTCACCAGGCCTTTGTTAACAATTTTTCAAAATGTTACTACATGTACTGTTTTAGTTGTCGTGCAATTTCAACAAAACTTGATACAAGTGAATCAAGATGCATATTTCATAATATTGATTTTCAATTTTCCAAACATACATGTAATTTGCCCAAACCTGGAGAGCTGTTGTCTCAACAGAGATTCTGGTTAACAAGCAAAGAACTATACATCTGTAGAAAACAAAATTTCATTTTAATGTCCACTATTAGGAAAAAATCTACAGATCATTGTAGATGTGTGTTGGATTTTACATGTGTGAAAGGTCAGAACCTGTGTTGTATCTCCATAATTAGGTGTCTTTGGACAGGTTGTGTTGAATTTTGTGCTGATCATAGCCTGTCGGGTTCAGTTTTGTGATTTTCTGCATGTAACAAAAAGGCTAATGAAAAGGGCATGGTTGTGTTTAATACCCAACACACAAAATGCCAATGCCTGTCTATTGCGATCATGACTTTGGAGAAGCCTGATACACTGATGTGTACATCTATAAACATAACACAGTTGACAGTGACTGAGCAGTAAAGGCTTGTACTTCATCAGGGTTGGTAGTATAATGTTTTTATATCTTTACCATCACAGCGAATTGCCTTCTCTTTGAGCCTTCACTAATTCCCTCCATCAGGCAATGCTCCAGAGCTCCGCTGGTTTGTGGCGTCAAACCCTCTTCCATCCATCATCATTCTGGCCACAACAAATGGATGCCGGCTTCTCCTGACGAAGATTGTAATTTAGCCTTCACACATTCCCAGACTACCAAACAAAGCTCAGCTCTGTACATGTATATGTATGCCGACCTTCCTGGCTTTATCAAGGCTTTAGAGTGGCTGGGGCCTAAGAATTCATTGACGTTATAAATTAAGTGAAAAAGATTGCCTATTGTTTTCTTGAAATAGCTTTGCCTTAGAAACCCTCAAGTGGAATTAACAGATACAGTTTTTGCCACATATTTGCTCAGTTTTTCTGAAATATCCAAACCGAACACTCGTGTAGAGAGACATTGAAAAGTTAGTAGTACTTGCTTTTTATAGAATGTTACCTGAAAAATCGTGTATAATTGCACATTATCAGAGGATCAAAAAAACGATGCTAGCACTGTAATAGCTAGACAATAATAAACTATATCTAAGTTCCTCCTTTTGACAAATTTATACTAACAAGGTTATTGTGTTTAAATGTTATGTCAAATGCCTTGCAAGATATGTGTTTCCGCTACAGTCAAACAATAGCTAACTTTGCTTATCTGTAAATAGATTTATTTTCATAAGCTTAGTGTATTATTTAGTTTTTTATTATATTGAAAAACAAGTGCATCTGAATACAGTATTGTCCAAATTTTCTAAACATACATTTTTATTAAAGATTACATTTTATATGGTATGGACATAAGATATTAATTAATCAACCTTTTCTCAAGTTTACAAGGCATTTATTCTGTGTTGACGGATAAAATTATACTTTTTGTTAAAACTTTGTTGAAACTGGTCAATCCAACCAATGTAGTTTTGTCCCCAAAATCAAATTAAAAATTTGCACTGAAAGTTGCTCTTTCATATACAAATGTTGAGGAATCAGTTTTTTTGTACCTCATGAAACTGATAAGTTAGAGGACTCAGTATGGGCAGTCTTCTGGCTTCCTTGTACCTTTTAATGCATGAACAGTTATGGTTTGTATCCAAGAACTACGTTTTATGTGCCATCTAAGTAGAAAATGGCAATAAATTATGCATCAACATCTTTGCTGGTTTAACTTTCAGGGGATTACTACAAGTTGGCGTTTTTATAATTGTGGCAGAGTATAATTGAGTAAGGATAATACCTGTTAGAAAAATGGGCAGTCTAAGGTCCTCAGGGAAACAAATTCGGAACTGTTCTTATTATGTGCAACGTACATGTTTGGTGGGGATTGAGAAATAATAAACATGTCACAAATTGTAGAAAGTAGCTGTACATGTAAATCCTCTGAGACATTTATATCTGGCTTGGGCTGAATATAAACTGTGTGACTATTTCAAAATAAGATGGAATGCTTTGCAGACTTCTTCAGAAATTTTCCACATTGAAGACCTTTGGGAAAAGAGTTATGAAGAAACTCAGGGGAAATAACGTTGTATTCATGCCAGTGTTTCAAATATTTTCACTGAGATTTTCAAAAGACCATCTCAAGACGATTTGTCAGAGATGACTTGTCTGAGTTCTCCTTATTCAGAATCTTCTGATCATTTCAGTCAGTTGCGAGTAGTAGACAATGATCATAGTCCCCCCCCCAACCTTCCCAGATTATATGCTTTGATATTGGCTTGCCTGGCACTCGCACACCTTGGGCAATACCTGGCACTACTTGTTCGCCCATTCACCACCAGCTTGTCACTTGTCCAAATTCACTGACGGTGGTAGATTTGTCATGTAACGAAAAAAAGGCCACAATCAGGCCAAACATGTAGTTTGTATATATATATGTGTGTAATAAAGTAGTAAATTAAACTGTAAATAATTATATGCATTACATCTGTGTTGCATTTTTTGGACAGTTCAGTTTCATAAAGCAATAAATAATATGGGTGTAAACACAAGATAAATTTCTTAAGTAGTGAACTGAATATAGCCAAACAATGAAGAGAAAAGGTGCATTAATGTCAACACATTTGCACTATAGTCACAGACTACATGTAAGTGTGCAAATATTGATTATCTGTTAGGTTGTGTAATGCTGAAGATATACAGTAGGTACTGTAGTTATTTTTTGTGTACCTTGAAAGCAGCATCATCAACTTATAAGAGGATGTGCTTATGAACCAGCTAGATCAAATCCTCTGGCTGTGTTACAAAGACACAATGAACGAAAATCGATACTTGGGCAAACGAGCAACGAAAAGGAGCATTGTCTTCTAATTTCTTCTTATGACGCACAGGTTGTCCTAAACTGGCCAAAGTGGCTATTAAAGTTGGCCGCATCTGCCAGTTTGGCTGGCTCTATCTGTGTCACTATTAATGTACTTTGTGGCAGGCTACCTGTCAGAATGAAGTGTTCAGTGGAAAAACTTCCAGCCTGTTTGTTAATGACTTCCTCTCCATCAGGAAAGCATTCTTGTATACCATATATTTATGGGTTTCCAGCACTTTCCCAGATCTGTTTAGCATGTTAAGCAGCCTCTGACAGGAGACCTTAATGGAAATGGAACTGTGTCACTAGAACAGGATCAGCCAGTTTAATTGGCAAACCTAATATGCAAATGTGGCAAGACGGCCTTTGTGACCTTGTGCTGCTTTTATCTCAGTTGATTTTATTCTTATCCATAATAGATGATTCAACACCTGAAGGTACATGTAATGATGTTCTGTGTAAAAAAAAACACATCATAAGGTTTTAGCCGAGGTCGCACAGGTTGACGCGAACCGGGGGGGGGGGTGTTCTCACAAACTAATGTGACTGAAGACGTGATGCAGAACTCCTCGGACTTTGAGGTTTGATGCCATGGAAACTCCCAAGTGTGTTTCGAATGAAGGCCTCGAATGCAACTCTTGCTAGACCGTGTCTTCTGTTATGTTGGTTTGCGAGAGCACCCCCTTGTTTGACCTAGAAATGCATGAATTTGTGAGACTCCCAAAATGCTGGAATCCGTTTGTTGAGGTACCCATGAGTATAGCTCACTTCTTGGTATGCCTTTGGAATTAAATAGCTTTCTGTTGTATCATAGGATGTACCCTGGCTAGGCAATGTAATTTCCATTAGACATTCAGAAAATTTTTGATGCAAGTATGATTCTAATGTTGAAATTTGTATAATAGGTGAACACAGTAATGATATAAATGAGAAAACTCACCTGCTTAAATTGCCTCCGCTGAATTGAAGTCTCTCATGTTGATGCCACATTTGTTTGAGCCCTCTGAGCAGGTGGGACCTTCAAAATGGCTGCAGGCTGTGTACCTAAATTAGAGTGAAATCATTAAATAATAGTTAATTTTTCTGCAAGGTTTAGAGTTCTAGGGAAAATGGATGATTTCTTTCCGAGAGTTTTTATCTCCCCATAAATCATTTAATGTCCTCTGGATTTACCCACTTGAGGTAATTAGGAATCAGCTGTAGGTAGGGCTTGACTGTTGATGGTATTCTCTCCACAAAGTGCAACAAGTAACTTCGCATATATTTATTTGAAATAAGCCCAAATCGTTTGTCTCTTCTGGTCATCTCCAGCGTTCGTTTGTGTGTTTTGGGTTGTGTATTTATTTGGGAATACAAAGAACTCCACCGACTGTACATTGTGACATTTACGTCAACTTGCTTCATTTGTTGTTGAACAGCGAGCAGCCTCCATGGCCTTGGTGGTTAGTGCACTGGCACAGGCTTCTCACCAATGCGCTCACTGTGAGTTGAAGCCAGCTCATGCTGGCATCTTCTCAGGCCATATGTGGAAATGTCTGCGAGCTGTGAAATGTTCCTGAGTACAGCGTAAAACACCAATCACATAAATAAATAGTCTTGTCGCACAGCAAACAGTTAATGTAATGCACAGCAATGTTTGTTAGCCATTTTGAGTGAAAAATGTGAATTCTGATGTGATGGAAGAGTTATTACTGCTGTGAAATAACCTGCGGATTGCACACGACATTCAGGCCATTCGACTGATCTCACATTATCTTATGTTGGCTGTCACCTGACAAAGAAGTTTATTCAGTGCGGGCCAATCACCAGCCTTGGTTTTCCAAATTGAAATGTACAGATTTCAAATAGAGACTTGACTTACACATTTTACAGTAACCTAAGAAGTCTGAGTTCCTTGCTAGGCGCATGTATATGTCTGACCCATATTGTTTTCAGAAATAGTAATGAAATGGAAGAAAGAAAATTAAATCAGGAATTCCTTCAAAATGATGCATGGGTTGCATGTATATGTAGTGCTTACATATGTATATAAGCGATTTTTTGCAATTCAAATTGCCTTCATGTTTTTAGTCCAATTTCCATCACCTAACTTCTGTCACCTATGCTTACCACATTAAATATCCATTTTACTGAATCAGCAAAGGAGATGAGGAAACTGAAAATATCAGGTAGAAAGCGTTTCTGTGAAATCTAGGTGCTCTGTAAGCCGTAGAAATCAGGTTCAGCCTCGAACTTCAAAGGCTGCTGACAGCAGTTTGTCACGCTGACTGGATGCTGAAGTGTTCTGTTGTGGCCAGTATGCAAATGAAGCATCGAGCAGCCTGAAATGTGAATGTGACTTCATTATTGTAAACCACTGCTCCCAAGTAACCTCGAGAATTGCCTGTTGATTATAACCTACATGTAGACGATATGACATTATTTATTTATTTCAGTGCCATTTTGTGCCTTCATTCTCTGTTGACTGATTTTCATGAATGCCACTTTTATTAAGCTTTCCTGTTTCTATTAAGACTAAGCACATATCACAGCAGCCTAGCCATACCTTTGGTAAACTAAACCAATTGTCTGTGGTTTTAGAAAGGGTTTTCCTGTTCAGTACAAAAGTGGGTTTGTTCCGACTGACTAATGACTAATATACTTGTGTCTGTCTGGCACATGAATGTCTCTCTGCTCTTAATCAAGTTAATAGTTTTCGTACAGACAAATTTGTCTGTCATTATTGCCAGATATGGATTTGCAGTCAACACTTCTAAGGTAGCAAAACCCATGCATTTCACATGTTTTAATGATATTACATCACAGATAAAGGTCTGGATTACTTTTTTGGCCGAATTAGTTTACTCCAGGCAGGACAGTTTTATGTACCTGCGACTTGAATAAATGTCACTTATTTGTGATAATTTTATTCAAAATACATGTATAGCTCTTTTTTCATTTCTCACTATTTGTGCTTAATTATCAAGTAAGTGATCACATTCCAGTTGATTGACTTATTGTGTTGGGTGAATTGTTGACAGAATAAAAAATAAAAACATTTGAAATTTATTTAATTTCAACAGCTTGGAAAATTGCTTTGTGTTTCAAATGTTTGAACCATGGAAGCTGTATGAACTGGATGAATGAGTTGATGTGTTATATGGTTTAGAAAACATGTGTATTACCAGCATGTACATGACTGGATACAGATCTTTGAGGAGATTTGCCTTCAGTGTGTGATGTATATAATGAATTCATGTGTGTGTATAGCCATTGATTGGAGTGCTTCATCGACTTCTAAAGGTGTTGTTGTATAAGGTATTACATCAGATAATTTGACCAGATCACAGCATGTCTGGACATCAGACAAATCCCATGAAGCTAATATCCTGTGCTGTTAAATTCAAGAGTAGAAATTAGCTAAGTTGTTACTGTAGTGACGGTAGTTTAACAGTTGGTGTCCACGGAAACTAGATTGATCAATATAGACTGTGTCTGCTGAAAAGTTGAAATTCTGAGAACTTGGCATGGGAAATAATGTTTATTCTCTCCACCATAAAGAGTATATAGTTTGACTTCTGTTTCAAGACATCCAAAAGGGCAAAGAAATTTACACAATTGCCTAAGCAGCATTAGTTTCCTTGGCAACTGGAGTTGGCTTTGGCACTTTCATTGCCACAGTAGCCTCCCTGAGGACTTCGCTCACAGTTAAGGTCTGAGTGCCATCAGCTATCCGTTTCCACGACATTAGGCTTCTCCCAGTCAGCACATAACATGACTGATTAGCCTTAGTTCATGTGTCTTATACACCTTTGAAGTTTATTAAATTCCAGTGGCCTGGAAAATTAGCTTAAAAGCTGCTGCCATTGCCTTTAGTATACATGTATGTATGAACCTACCTTAGCTGGTTGACCTGATAGTTATCGACTCACCTACGCCTTGCTACCTTCATTGTACTGTTTGCTGTTTCCTTGTCATTATGATTCACTGTCTGCATTGCTGTATGAACAGTATGTAATACTGATCCCTCATCAGAAATTGGTTTGATCTTGTTGTTGGAGGAGGAATTCCTTCATGGATGAAAATCAATAATCAGCCCTTAATGATCAAGCAATTGCTGGACGTACTGCTGTGCAATTTCAAACAAATTGTTGGTGTTGGACATTTGCCCACTTGATGATAGATAATGGAGCTTTTTTTTATTCAGCATTTGCTAATAGTCATTTAGCTCCTTCTTGTATGGTATGAACATTACCCCTCCTGTATCATTCCTACAGAACTATTGCTGAACTCAGCTCTTGTTGTTTAGAGTGCGGCTGTCAGTTCGGCTTGTTGTCAAGCGCCCAGGATGAGGCACATTTTAAATCCGCCCATATATCTGACCACTGGCAATTTTAAAAATTAAAAATTAAAATTTGCAACATTGACAGTGAAAAGTTAAAAAAAAATATAATTTCATTTATATGGAACCAATTAATACATGTTTATTGTCCCTTTCGTTGACATTTCATATGTTTATGTATACACATGTGGAGTCATCAGCCCAAATATGTGTGTTGAGATCTACAAGAATTTGATTATTTTACTTGAAGATCTTGTTTTCTAGAAATTTTGTCCATGTACTTGTTTTCAAACTTCTTTTTTGTGGAATTTGGTTTCACAGGTTTTTAGCTACCAACTGTGACATTATGTGACAAGGCAGGTAATTTTTAGTAATTATCACGTTTCCCATATTGATCCCATATTTGTAAGATGGCACTAATTCAGGAAAATAGCAGGAAACAAAATTCCCATATTGTATTCCTATTGCTGTATATATGGATGCACATAATAATTTTGTCTATGCGCGATATCAGAATTAATGATAGTCCTTCCCAGAGCACCTGAATTCATCCCCTAATGGAACCATTAAACTGGCCAGCCTGGAGGCAGTTGTCATTAAAACACAATGATTATAAACTACAGTTGTGTAACTGATACCACAAGGGTGCACCTGCATTATCTGCAGCCATGGTTTTGTGCAGTCATTATTGCATTGTGGGCTTTTTCCATCCAGATATGTCAGGCTAAGTGATCTTCATAAACTATTAAATATCTCAGTTAGGGCTGCCTTGAGAGTTGGAGTATTGTTAACTGATCAGTGTTTTAGCTGAGCTGAGCTGAGCTGAGCTAAGGTGATGTTACTGCATGCATGTTGTGGTTTCTGCTGTTGTGGCAAAGGTGACTCCTTGATGGCAGCCATATGTGTAATCAATCTCTGAAATATTTCTCACTGAGCACCATTGATCAGATCACAGATGATACTGATGGAGCCTTTGGAACACTTCACTGTTCCAAGGCAGGGTCTTATGTACCTGGGTCAGCCGATTGTTTATATCCTATCCCTGGTCTAGATAACATCATGATCAGCTCCCGTGATTGTGAGCATTAGGCACCTAGCTCATTTCATGCTTTCTTGATGCCCATACTCATATGCATAGACTCTGTTGGGGATGAGCTGCAGTCAGATAATCCCAGAGATTGGGTACGACAAGGTTGTTAGTAAAATTACTGAAGCGGACAATACGTTATAGTCTGCAAGTTAGCGGAAACCTACACAGGTTCCGTACCTGTAAGATGGACGGTATCAAAGTTAGTTATTTGTCATTCACTAACTGAAAGGCTGCCTGAGTCACTTAGTTATCATCCAGCCGACAGCCCGTACATTTTGAGCCTTGTTTGTTAGAGCATCAACATATTCACATGAAATACATGTGTATTTTTAACACTGGAAATATTGGAGTAACATGTTTGTGAAGGACACAGTTCAAGAACAAACTTATGGTACGGTCACTCACTGTTGTCAGCTAATTGTAGCAGTGTACATGTACATGCCAAGTCATTTATGGCTTCATTTTTACAATAAATGTATGCTTTCACCAGCCTTTAAAAACTGGGTAATGATTGAAATGGTTGAAAATTTACAGTAACTTCCTTGTACATAGCTCCCGTGACCAGCTTAGAAATAGCTGTAGGTCGTGTTACCATATATTTCTTTAAATGTTATGATTTCTTTTGTATTTCACTCAGATCTCATTTTAGTTTGACTAGTATGCTGTCAGTGTTTATAAATATGTGTTTATGGAGAGCCTCGGGGAAGATGAGTAATATATTGACTGAGTTGTAATACCCTCAGAAAATGAAGACATTATTGTGCAGAAGAACAGTGTGTGCATGGTTTGATAAGAATTTGCAGTCAGGAGGACTAATCTCAATTTTTATGACCAAAAGGCTGAAAAATAAATTTCATTTGATTTAGTTTATTTTGCCTATATATAATTTCATCTGTTTGATATTATATGCCTTATTTTATTTATGTATGGTTTTATATGTGAATTATTAATAGTGATACAGTGGATTTGTGTATTATGAACACAAAAGCCAAACGTTAAAAATTGTTACTCTTGTTGTTTGTAAGAGTTGGGAGGTACAAAAAGCTGTAGCCAATATAATTGCTACAGATTAAATTCTACCTTCCTTTTTAATCTTTAGGAATTAAAGTCTGTGATGATAAACTTGCTGAAGAACTTTTAGATTTCTCCCCCTCCTCCCCATTTTTCACCCTCTACCCCACTCCTTCCCTCCCCTCCTTCCCTCAGATATGCATATGTATATACCCTCGACTGTAAGAGGAACAGTCAGGAGTAGCTCTGGACTCATAGAGAATGTCAGATTGGCCGTCATTCTTTATGCAGTGTTTACAAATGAACCAATCTGCCAGTCTGAACCATGGGATAGTCGCATAAAGAGGGAAGCAGTAACACACTGTTCAAATATTCAGTCATCTATTTATTCCTCTTGTCTGCCTTATTCCCATGTGTTATTCTTGCTGGGATAGCTCTCCTCTCTCATAGGCCACTAAGCTGGCTTAAGCATGCCTGTGTGAATGCATTTGTTGTCTCATTAAAAATTCACGGCATGTCACCTGTCGGGCGTGGGCTAAAGGCCATGTAGGGATGAAGGGAGAAGGCAGGATAAATTGTGGGTAAGGCTGGATGAGATAGGCTCAGTTCTCTCCCATTGATTGTCTCTGGTAATATACTCCCTGCCAAGATGGAATCTTAACATCAGCACAAAATTATCTCTCATTTTAGCTACATTGACAAATGGTATTTATGTGGTATGTATGTGGTATGTGGTATATATGTGGTATGTATGTGCTATGTGTGTGGTATGTATGTGGTATGTATGTGGTATGTATGTGATATGTATGTGGTATGTACGTAGAAGTTGGCAAATGGGTTAATGACTCAGGAAATTCTTGATGTCTTAATTATAAAAACTAAATTGGACTAACTGCAGGACATATCCAATAACTTTGTGTCACTGTTTTATTTATCTATTTATTTGATTAAAATCAAGTACTCAAGAATATTTCACTTATACGAAGACAGCCAGCATTATGGTGGGAAGAAATCACGCGCAGCCCGGGGGAAACCAACAACGATCCCCAGGTTGCTGGCAGACCTTCCCATATACGGCGGGAGAGGAAGCCGACAAGGCCTGGACTTGAACTCACAGTGACTACTTTGGTGGGAGGCTTCTGGGTTATTACGCTGTGCTAGCCCGCTAACCAACTGGGCCACAGAGGCCCCCTTTTGTGTCACTTTCTGTGTCACCTTTTGAGCCATATTTACTTCTCGGACCTTACATAAAGACTTACGCGTGTTAAGAACTCATTGTTTCTAAGTTTTAATTGATATATTGGCTTACTTTTGTTGGCTTTGTCTTCATGCATATAGTATGAAGACTTTTCAAGTGCACAAATAAGGTAGTCTGCTTCATAGGTTGAAGAAATCAGGCCGTGCTCAGCACCAAACAGAAATGTACCAATAATGCCAGGTTTAAAAGTTATGGGCACGATTTATATAGAGCCCAGTCTCAGATTACAGTGTGTATAGCTTAACCTTTTCGTGGGACTTTGATTCTCTGACACAGTTAATCCATGTTGTCCTGAGAGCTGCATGGGACACAACTCTTGAGATCCTTTATATGTTCATGTACATGGGAGATAACTTTCACTGCTAAGCTTGGGACTTGGTTATGTTGTTCAAATGTGAGAATGATCACAGAGATACCAAAGGCTGCACTGGTACTCCAGTGGTCATAGGTTCAGCCTATTCTGACATTTCTGACAAAATTAACATGGAAAATTTGGAAATGAGACACTCTGATTTCAAAATGTGGCTAAATTTGTGGTAGAATCATTTAGCAGTAATCATCAGTTTATATATGAATGAATGTGATCAGTTACAGTGTACATGCACATGTGATTGACTTGCTCTTAGAAATAACGTTGACACATTAATTAAGAGCTGGGACTAATATAACAGTTATATTAGTCCTACTTAAAAGTTAGGTGCAGAAGTACATCTACATGTAGAACATCATTATCTGGGACTAATATAACAGTTATAATAGTCCCAGTTAAGAGTTAGATGCAGAAATACGTGCACATGTAGAACATTATCTAATCTTAATGCATGTAAAAATCCTGCATCATTAGGAACTTAACCTGTATTGAAAACTTTGTTGTGCTGGTACCAAGAAGACATGATTAACACACTGTAGAATGTATCAGTGAGAATTAGCAAACTCTATACTACAATGAAGTTGTACATTTAGATTCACTGTTAGTGTTCCTGTTTGATTAAACAGATATGGTATTAAAAGATACTCCGCTAATGAAACAGCCCAGTTGACCTGTCAGAGGTACCTTTTTGAAACAACCCTAGTATTGTGAAGTCTCTCATAATAAAAGACATGAAAAGCCTTTAGGCCTTTTCTGTTTTGTAAATTGCATCAGTAGCAACAACCGTAATAAAGATGAGTGAGCTCTTCAGTTGTCATAAATGCCTAAATTTATTTTGCATGCTTTTAATTACCTTGTAAATATAATTGAAAGACAAATTCTTTCCTAAGATACAGCTGACATTAGTTTAGTGTGCAGTGTAAAGTGAAGTTGCTGTTTTACACAACAAAGCTGCATGGTTCACCGAATGCAGTTGAGTGATGAGTAAATCTGTGAAGTTAAATACTTTTCTCTCAGGCCTGTTTTCCTATGCTCTCAGCGCTTGTGGGGTCTTGGTGACAATAAGCTGTTGTGGATACTTGTGTGGCTGCAGTCTTCCAACATTATGGTGTGCACATTTGTATGTCACATATTTGTCAGTATGTTGCCAAAGGCCGGTGGTTTACGCTAAGCGCTATAGTTTTCTGCACCCATAAAACTGACTGTCGTCGTGTTATTGAAGAATTCTTGAGTATGGGGAAAAACATACATGTGAATAAAAATATAAATACATAAAGCCTTTGTGCAGTAATTTTATTAATGACATTCACTTGAGCACTTTCAAAATTTTACCCTCACAGTATCATTATTTAAGAGAGTTTAAAGTTTGTTCTGTCTTGAATCAAACTGAAATATAGACATATTTTCATAACAACAATAACAGTGCTCTAGCTTTTTTATAACAGCTCAAGTGTAGTGATGTCTTAGTTAAAATAAACTTCTTCATTGTCCAAATCAATGTAGCCAAAACTATGGAGCAGAGGTGTGACCAGTGAGGGTCAAGGCCATTACACCAAACAACTGTGGACTAGAAACGGAACAAGAAGCTGTGGGCCAAAAACTGCAGATAAGTAGCTGTGGGCCTAAAACTGTGGGACACGTAGATGTGAACCAAAAACTGCAGACAAGTAGATGTGGTCCAAAAACTGCAGACAAGTAGATGTGGTCCAAAAACTGCAGACAAGTACCTCTGGGCCAAAAACTGCAGACAGGTACCTCTGGGCCAGAAACTGCAGACAAGTACCTGTTTTCCTAAAATTGCAGACAAGTACCTCTGGGCCAAAAACTGCAGGCAAGTACCTCTGGGCCAAAAACTGCCGACAAGTACCTGTTTTCCTAAAACTACAGACAAGCAGCTGTGGGCCAAATGCGGGGGCCAGAAGCTGTGGACCAAAAACTGAACACAAAGCGATGGGTTAAAAACTGCAGACAAGTAGCTTTGAGCCAGTAGCTGTACATCATACATAGGCACTGCATGTGTGATGGCTAGACTTAAAGCAATGGTAAATTTTATGTAAATGGTATACTATTCATCAGGTTGATGGCACAGTACATGAATATGATATGAAATGATAAGCTAGCGAAAAAACAAAATTTTTGAACATCATACAGGTGTGATATCTGCCGAAAGCTGTGTGCTTATCCTGCAGCTGGCTGCATGGCAGTCACCTTAACACATTCACTAGGGATAGAGATTGAATTGTATTTAAAATAAAACATTATTATTGTCCTGCTGCAAATTCCACATTGCAACCAGTTGTCATAAAGCAACAAAGATGGTGTTGTAAGTGCTATCAAGCCTGGAACAAGCCACCTGATCCATCATATTCAACTAGCAGTCATCTGATCAAGTAAGTTTTTCCCTTTGTGCATGTATGATTGTTTGTCGAAGATGTGATGATAGTCATTTCTGATTTGAAATTCAGGATTTTATCTTCAGTTGTCAGAAAATGTCAGTAGAAATCCATAGTCTGTCTCTAGGGAGAGGCTTTGACTAAGCTCCTCATTGATTTAGGATATTTGTTCTTTAGAAACCTGCTTTCATTGTTTGTGATATGTGGAAAACATAAACAAACTCTGCATTCAGTGCTCTGTATGTCAGACAGAGCCCATACCCAATGTGGGCAAAGTTTGTCAGGTTCCACCCTGCCATTCTTCTGTTTTGCTCTGTATGTCTGTCCATCAAACATGCTTCTTTATATCTGTCCATGCAAAGTATTGTAAGAAAGGGCATTGATCATACTTCGTAGACCACTAGTTAGGTTATCTCAAAATAGTTTTATGCAGGTTATATTACCATACTGTTTTGTACACTTACCTTCATGATCTAAAGTTTTAAACAAGATTAAACACCGAGGAGATATTTAAATTCTAATACTCTTCAACAATATCATGTATGCCAGATGTATTTGGAATTCATACATAACCCAACTTGAGCACTATTGTTGGATGTCATGGCACAGTGAAGGTATCTTTTTTGTTAATGGTCTTCTACTTTATCACCTGGTTAGTGTAGTACAGTGACCTACGAGCCTCTCACCAATGTAGTGGCGGTGGGCTCAAGTCCAGCTCAGGCTGGCTTCCTCTCCAGCTGTTCGTAGGAATTAAGGTCCGACAGCAAACTGTGAATGGCCTTTGGTTTTTCCCAGGCTTTGCCCAATTTCTTCCCAACGTAATGCTGTTAACTGTTGAATATGTGAAATATTTTTGAGTGTGGCTTAAAACATTTTAGCAGAAAGAGAATTATGCCATGGTCAGAGGAAAAACTATTGCGATAACCAAACGTCAAAAATGAACCAAAATGTTGTCAGTTTGCTCCTCCCTTCCCCACCCCGTCCCATTTGACAAGAGGGAGGGATGGTTTAATTCAAATAAAAAAAAGATGTACTAGCCTATGTATTGTTGATAAGAGTCTAAATGAAAAAGACTTTGGAATTTGAGCAGTGAAAGAATTGGTGACGTATTGCCATGATGCTGCGCACGATTTGGTGACGTATTGCCAAGGTGCAGTGCAGGATTTGGTGACATATTGACATAATGCAATGCAGGATTTGGTGACGTATTGCCACAGTCCAGTGCAGGATTTGGTGACATATTGACATGGTGCAGTGCAGTATTTGGTGACGTATTGTCATGGTGCAGTGCAGGATACGGTGATGTATTGCCACGGTGCAGTGCAGGATATGGTGATGTATTGCCACGGTTCAGTATAGGTTTTGGTGACGTATTGCCAAGATGCAGTGCAGGATTTCGTGATGTATTGACACAGTGAAGTGCACGATTTGATGATGTATTGCCAAGGTGCATTGGAGGATTTGGTGACTTATTGCCACGGTGCTGCAGTGCAGAATATGGTGAGGTATTGCCGTAATGCTGCAGTGGAGGATTTGGTGACTTCTTGCCACGGTGCAGTGCAGAATATGGTGAGGTATTGCCACGATGATGCAGTGCAAGATTGTTGACGTATTTCCACGGTGCTGCAGTGCAGGATTTGGTGAAGTATTGCCACGATGCAGTGGAGGATTTGGTGAAATATTGCCATGGTGCACTGCAGGATTACAGCATACTATGAGTGAATGATGATCTTCTGCTGATTCACAAGGTTGTAATATGAAACTCCGTAAGGGTAGATAACTGATACTACGTCATTACGTCAACTGCAGTAGTTAACTGATCTGTAATCAGCAATTTTTAATGCAGATTCAAGTGCGTGTATTATTATATTTTATCCTTTGAACACTGCAGTATGGGGTACAGTTAAGCTGAGTAAAGAATTGTGCTTGAACATGTATGTGTATGCATATCCTCAGTCTGTAGCATTTGCTTTATGGTGCAAGTCAGTTCATTAAGTCTTGGTTTTACAATAAAGCGTAATTTTGCAGAAAATCTAGGTCAGATGATTCTATCTTCCTGTATTATTGATTACTGTGCACACAGATGTGCTCATTAGAGGTCATTTATGCATAGCTGTTATTTGTGTTTTGTCTAGCCTGACGTGCATGTAATCAAAATTATGTTTGAAAATAATGTTGAAATTAATATTACTATTAAACATAAAATGATGAAATGTTTGTGCAGCGTTGAAGAAGCATTGATGATGCGTATCCTTGACATTGACACTCTTCCACCGGTGTCTGTATTTGTCACAGAGGGTATACATTATATTACACGTGCGCCATCTGTAGGGATTTTTGCCTCTAGCCGAGAGGAGAATAGAATAACGGCAATAGAGAATAGACTAATGGATATGTTGTGATTGGGAAAACCATGTGTACATGTTCAGGTGCATCATTAATCAAGGTTGTAATAATATGAAATGCTGTCCATGAATGCAGAAGTACTTGTTGGGTTCTACATTCAGAACTCAATACATAAGTTCTGTGTGTCCCCGTAAGTATTTGTATTAACACGAATGAAACTCAAAAGGATACATTAGTAGCAATAGTACTATTGTGGTGTATGGTGAAATAATAGATGTCTGGTGCATGCCTGGCTCATTTTTCTTCCTACATGTGCTTCTTAGCCATGGTTATACTAAGTAGCTCTCAGCGTGGTGGCCTCAATGGTGTCTTCAAAAGGCCAGTTGAAAGATTATTGAATATTGATGACTGGGCTGTCTCATTTGTTCCAATCAGGAGGGCGTCAGGAAGGAACCGTGGATAAGCTTACGAATTACAGTAGCGAAGATGGTTGGTGGTGGAAGGGCCTCATCACTAAGCTGTTAATCCACATTTCTCGGAAGCGTTCAGTAATTAAGGTAATGACGACATGTACACGTGCACAGATGTATTGATCCCTGTGAGAGAGAACACAACTGAAGACGATAGAAGCTTTATCAGGGAGCAAATTGCCCGGCGACAAGTCCCTGGTGTTTTGCTGTGGAAATCAATCGAGCCGAATGATCAAGAGATTACAATTCCACACAGCCAAGGAGGCCCACCAGTTTATCGCAGTCAAAGCTCTGGATTAAACACAACAAAGTCATGTCTCCGTTTACATTAGAGATTTCAATAAAAACTGCTGTGCTTGGTCGTTTTTCTGTAATCTAGGCCCCCAGCCATCTAGCAGGTCTATTTTCTTTGCATTCAGTAGGATCTGACAAACCAGAAGAGCATGGGAAATTTGCAAGCCCTCAAATAGGGATTGGCAAAGATCCTTTCAGCATAGCATCGCCAAATCTCTCCTCCTCAACCCTTAAGCGATTAACAAAACACATGGCTAGTGCTGGAAACTGGCCGTCTTACATTAAGAAACTTCGATTTAGGGAATGCTTCCTTTCGTTTTAATGCAAGCAGGCTACCAAAGATCAGGGGAGGTAAGTCAGCACAAAAGTATAGGCTGGACATTTTATTTCAACAATAAGAACCATTCTGTACAGTAGTTTTTAGTTATAATGGCATTGTTTTGCTTTTCTGCTTCCAGTTGCCAGTCTGCTCAAGGTTCTAGGGCAAAAGAGGATAAATGTGAACTTCACATTTCAGAGTCTCCTAGTGTAAAAAATGCAGAGAGATATTATTTCATTGACTGTAAAAACTTCAGAATCCTCCTTCATTAAATTATGGCTGTTTTTGCCTCTTTGCACTTTGACAGTTTTCCTGACTTTTCCAGAATGGCTTGTTGCATTGAATAGAAACCTGATAGACAACTTTACTATGGCAGGTGCTTTCCAGACTTTCAAAAATAATTTACTGTGTGATTTTGACACATGGTATGTGACTTTGCCAGGACTGGTTACAGATCAATTGTGAGTTTTATGCTGTTTTGTTCATTATCAGTGGCATTATGGCTGTTTTGACCCATTGGACATTTGAATTAAAAATTTAATAATCAGTACGTGACTTCACCGTAACAGAATTTTCCTGGATTGTTTTCAAAAATGGTTGGTTATTCTGAATTGAAACTTTAGGACACAACAAACTTTTGACTGTTTCAGCCATTTTTAACCAGAAATCCACTTGTGTGTTGTGGACTTCAGTACAGATATTTTTCTGAAGGTTCTAAGCAGAAGGAGACATGATGTATTGTAAAACATCTGGAGTGCTTGTTCTTCCAAGGGTTGCATGATAGACATACAGTAGTCTGGAATAAAGTAAGAAATATCACTACCAAGTACTCAATCATTGAACTGGTCACTGTGTGAGAATCCTCAGCCCAAGGTTATTGTGTACAACTCTCCATAACAATGTCTGGGTTTCTTTTTATTGATTTATTTTGCCTTTGCTCTGCAAACTCAGGTTCCAGCTGTATGTATAAGAACATATAGTGAGAGTTTATATCAAAGCTAAATGAGCTTCCCATGAATGATAAATATTGTCTGTAAATAACAAGATGTCATGTCTAACAAGATGTAGTAATCAAAATAAAATGTTGTAAATTCAATTAGCTACATGTAGTGAAATTGGCATACACCAGTTGCCTAACGAAGAATTCAATCAAAATCAGTCAAAGCGTAATTAACCTCACACTTGGAACAAACATCACCAAACTTCTAAGAAACTTAAAATATTGCAAATCCATCAGATTGGAGCCATTTTTTTTTTTCTCTAAGAAGCTAATCCAGTCATCACATTTGAGTTATGTACCCTTTTCTACTGGCCCAATTATTCTCAGTTTGTCCAAAGGTTATGATACCCAACATGCAGAGAGGGACAGGAAGTTAGGAATTTAAATGCTTATTAATTGCCTTAATGATTTGTTAAGTAACACTTGGCATGCATATTAACGTCTAATTCAAGAGCCTGATTTAAAGAAACAGCTTGACACCACCACTTAATAAATAAGCTTCGTCTTGAAGTCCATGATTCCAATATGACATTTTTTTGGGATGAGTTTTTAAGAAATTTTTAGAGTAAATAAACTGCGAAAAAAACATTCTTTAGAGGCTAAAAAGTTACATGAGCGCCTTTCAGCTTGTACATTATGATCCAAAAGTCTACCATTAAATTCAAATCTTTATTTCTGTTTGACTATTTAAAAATGTGAAAAGAAAGATAAAGAAAATCATGAAGGTCATATTTGGAAACCACACGAAACAGTGATCTAAGCCTTTTATTAAAGAAAGTCGTAGGGTGTGAGATTGATCACTCTGGTACTTTAAGATTTGCTACAGTATATAAATGTCACATCAAAGATGCATGACTTCTATACAATAATCAGGTGTGAGTTGGTGCCATGCAGGAGGCTTGTCCAGATTCTGTACAACAACAAGTACTGAGCAATGGCACTGGGGTTAAACCCTGTGGCTGAGACTTAATTACTGGCTGGATTGCCTCCACACACTAGGCTGCTGATGTAAAAGTGGCCTTTGAATATGACAGACAAAATACTTTTAAACACAAATGAAATGGGTGAATAATTTATAATGTGTTGAAAAATGCAAAGGAGCTTACAGTGAGGCTGTGTGTTATGTTTCTGGCAGGCACCTATGTGATCGAGGGTTGGCATTTATAACCAGAACTTTGGCTCTTGCCCCTGTCCATCTTGATACTCCCATGTTCTCCCGGCTTCTGTATTGTTTGGAGAACAATTCAGCTGGAATTACTGAGTACCTCTGAAAATCTCAGACTTTACTGAACCTGGACTGTGTAGTGCAGATAAGGAGTCTGTTTGTACTGCCCAGAAACATTGGAAATGCTGTCATTGCTGAAGGTGATGATCAGGGTGGGAGACGTTTGCCCATTAAACTCTCTTGGTTCCATTCACATGGTGTTAAGTGCAATTTAAATGTGGCCCATGGACTTGACCTGGCTGGGTCACGTGTTGAAAGTGTTTGAGGAGATAAGCGGATCCGACAGAGGCTTGCTAAGTGCTGCGTCCACCAGAGTCCCAGTGCATGCTGTAAATGCTTCAGACATGCTCCAACAGCATTAAGCCTTAAGCTTTAGACAAGGTCAAGTTTCTGGATTTGGCAGTAGGGGAAGATTGTGGAATTTGTTGGAGTTGCTCAAGGCTGAATTAATATATATACTCCTCAATTCTTATTGAATTTCATCGCGGTTGAACCCTGTAGGAAATTCAGTCCATGTTTATGTATACATGAATACCAGTATTATAAGCTTAATTTATATCACATGAATGTGGACCATCATTTATTGATCTTACTAATGCATGATGCCTGCAAATGGAGAAATCTTTATTCACACATTTTAAGTGCTGAAAATGGTAAAACCTTCACGCATAAAGCTTCCTGGTGGAAACAATTAACATCATATTTTCATTGGCATAGAGCAAGCTCTGATGAGCTTTATTCCTGCCTTAATGATATTTTTCAGATCTATATTTATGTTGTTATTTCAAGATCTATGGTAAATTAAATGAAAATGAAGACAGCTGCCACAGGTGACATTATCACAGATAACAATACAGACATTGATAACTTCTGCACTCATGCATAAAACTGTTTTCCTGGGTTACTGATGCTGCTATTGGTAATAACATACATATATTTAAAATATGAAATTAGACATCTGCTATTGATAACCATTTTAAAAAAATAAAATTTGCTTGTTGCTATTGGAGACACCTTAATTCGAATAAAATTAGAGTGTAGGTATAAATATCGTCATACATAAAATAACAGTGATTTTGGTTAAGTATATTACCAAAGAAGATACATGTGGATTCCAAATGTAACATCTTTACTCCTGTGAGATTTAGGAGCATGTATTTGTAATAATATTTTCCTGTATTGGTCAGTATCAGAGTATTCGTGTTATATTGTAACATCTTACACATAAATTAATATTTCTTCCATAGTATTGTTTTCTCCAATAAAATTCAGAATTTTAGCATTTGTTGCATCTTCACACACGAAATTGCCACTATATGTAGCATCTCCTGACCTGAAATTTCTACCATTTGTAGCATGGCATTTGTGATAAACAACACAACAGATATTGCTCTATACATGTTTATACAAGCTTTTTTCTATCATGTTGTTCATCAAAGAAATATTATGAAACCAATCCATACCCGCATATACATTTGTAGCATCTGTACAGATAAGATTGCTACCATTCATGGTGTTATGAGGTGTAATCATCAGCATGTTGTCAGCATAATACTCAAGTTAATGGTAACATCATTATGCATAATTCAGCTGTTTAAGATCTCTGGAGCACAAGCCTAATTTGCTTGCGGTAATTAAGTAATGCATCACATCTGGGGTACTGGCAATCATTTTTTGGTTTCCTTAACAGACCCCGTGCCAGAATATTGAAATGGCCAGGGTGCAAAGTTACATTTCCCCAAAAAGGGGCAGGATGGCTATTTCCACTGCCTAACTGTTAACATTGTGCCACAGAGAAATTGGTGCACATTTTAGGAGCAGGATGCAGTGCTCTTCTGAAGGTGCCTAGCTAGGGGTATGCTGAAGATCAGAAGCTTTGGCTCAAGTTAGATTTTCTGTTTGCGGTAGACATGAGGTGTACCAATAGATGATGTCTACAGTATTAGCAAAATACAGCCAAATCCAGCCTGAAGTGTGCTTCACTGACCAAATGATTCTAATATCTATCTTTGATGCGCATTATCGTAAAACCAGGAAGAATGCTGACAACATCCTTATCTTTACACTGGAATAATTGGGTTCAAGTCGGCATGAGCTCCACAGGTAGTAATGGGGGGTCAGTTACCAGGTCACATGGATTCCTTTTGAAGCATTTGAAGGCCAGCAAATGTAAAAACCTAGCTGTTCCAAGTGTTTGTTGAACCAGTACGAGACCGACGCTAATGAGCTGAAAATTTAGCTAGAGGGCAATCATGTTCAGGAGTTTCTGACGGTGTCAAAGTGTGCCAATTATTGTCTGAGCGGATAGATCTACGAATGAACAACTTGTAGAGGCGTATTGGACTTGTCAGTCTATAATGTCCAGGACACATGAATTTGCTCTAAACATTCAACCAAAAAGTACAATTATTATGGGCAGAAAGATCATAAAATATACTTTTGATGCTGAAACTTCGACTTTTTCAGTAGGATAATGTCAGAATCGGACACATTGAGTGTTTAGTCATGGACGGCCCCGTTGTCACTTTCTTATGTTACAGTAAGAAACATTCATTGACTGTCAGCTTGTCATCTCTGTGCTGGCTTGGCTTTTAGTTGGCATGTGAACAGAATGTTAACAAACACGTCTGATAGTCCAGTCATGTATATTGGATATTTGTCTGGGTATGTTAATCTGGAACATCTAAACATTCGTTTTCCTGCAAAGTTTCTGTTTACACTGTAGTGGCACATACTTATCCAGTTGAGTAACTAGTTGAAACAGACTGAAGTCATTTTATACAGCTTTAAACATAAATTTTGTTATGTGTGCCCAGTGTATACATACAGGGGTATAGTTTATCTGAACATTGTTTAATGCCATACTGACATGTTGGGGATTAGTTACATGTATAGAGGTCAAACCAATTCACGGACCAAAGTTACTGACAGTATAAGTGACGTGCAGACTTACAGAGATGTAAAATTTTAGTTCTTTGTATGATGATATTTTTATTTCTTCCTTTTCTTCGTAAAAAATTTCTTTGTTTCTTGTTTTGTTCTGTGTTAAAATCAAATTAAAAGCATTGTAGGATGGTTGATAATCATTTTTATATGTCTATTGGAGAGAATTGCCAGATGCCCCATTGTAGGGGCATGAAAAAAAGTGGAGAAATTTGTGGAAGTAGTTTCACTGAAGTACTCACTGTCAGTGCGTTCAACGAAATCGACCGTGCGTTATGGTCAAATAGTAGCTTCCTTTCGTGATGTTTTCTTCTTTGTTTTATTGGAATTTATATACAGTGATTATGCATAGAATAAAATTTTGTATTATGTCTGGAGTGGTGCTTTCATTTATTATCCATATAGTTTTATGTTCGGAAAGGTTATCGAATGGGCTTTTGCTATTTTGAGGATGGTAACGGTAAATGTTGCATTCTGGTTGGTACCTTGACTGTCTAAGGTAGCCTATTCAGCCAAAAGATTTACATCATGTAAGATAGCGTACATGGATGTATTTAACAATTTCTAATTGTATTCAGGCCTACCTTGAGACAGTCGAGCGCTTGGGTAGTCATTAAAATGGTGGAAATAAAGGATAATGTGGAAGGTAATTATCAGACAATACTGCCCAAGAATAGCAGACAGTACTAGAGTAAAAACCGAAATAGAGGGGGTGTTAGTCCATCTAAATGTTGTGTTATTTTAAAATTCTTACATTCATCACAACCCTGATTCCATCACCCGTACCGCTGCAGATCTCTGAACTCGCAGTCAACATAACTGCTTTCGATGAGGACCGCGCTCGTGTCACACATTTGACCTTGACTCTTTGGGTTACTGCCCAAGAATAATGGACAGGTAGCTTGCCTGTCACAATTACAACTGGGGTAAATTTCCAGGTAATGTACAAGTCACACAGGAAGTGTCGCTCACTGTTGGTAAACATGCGAGCTTTGTAAGTCAAGAAGATTAAATAATCAAATTTGGCCCTTGAAACGAAGTATTGTTATATAAATGATGAACACAAGATATAATATAGAGGCAAAAATGTGTGAAAATTGGGCTTTTACAGTAACAAACTTAAAGGTACAAGCGTTCTCAAACAACAATGCCATCTTACTTTTTATTTTCTAATCAGTTTTAATAGGCTGCAGTTTTGCCACCCACAGCGGCCAAAAATCACCACCTGCTGGCTACTATAATGAACACCCTGATGTATATAAACTTTCATTTCTTAGCAATCACATCAAAAATAAGCGTCATAAGCTGAATTATTGGGATAATAGGATAAGAACATATTTATCTTCATTTTATAAAAATTACAAAAGTACATATGTTATGCTTTCATGGTTTCCTGGCAAAGCTCACGTACAATTTTTCGCCTTTCCACCTCTTTACCTTCTATTTCAGGGTAATTTTAACAGTAGTTCTGAGCACCTGCAGGCATTTGTGTGCTATTATGAAATTTTGATGAGCATATTATTAAACAAATATTCTCAAACATTTGCAGCTTTGTGGACAATCATAAATCTGTATTGAAAGAAATGTGTTGCCCAGCATCATTTGATTTTAAATGTTGAGTGTTCGTGAAATATGTGATTCCGGTTCATTTGTTTATTTATTTCATTGGTGTTTTATGCCGTAGTCAAGAACATTTCACTTATAAATGGAAGGCAGCATTATGGTGGGAGGAAACCAGGCAGATCCCTGGGGGAATCCACAACCAGTCACAGTTTGCTGGATTTTCGGTTTAGTATACATGCAGGCATGCTTCTTGAAAATGACCTGTCCCCATACTCACAAATTAAATGTCTGATTCAAATTAGCAATTTTAACATGCAAAATAAATGATGTTGAATGATGAATCTGTAAACGTTTTTAAAAATTTTATTTCATTTCACGTGAGAGTAATATCTGTACACATGCATTTTATGCGACTGTCCCACATTTGTTGATCATTTGTTTTCTATGGGGTATTGTGCATAACAGTAAATTTCCATAACATTCTTGTTAGTAGTTGAGTGATTCTGTGCAAGGTCTCAAGTCAGTTGACAATCCTCAAACCACAATCAAGTGGTGCCAGTTTTCATTTTACAAAATACAATTAGCTGATGCCCCTTACTAGTTACAAGCAGTGGTGGTATATTCGAAGGGTCCAAAGCCTCCAGCTAGCATTGGGCTGAAAATTTTCCACAATACAAGCTTGACAAAAATTTACAATTAACATGTATTACAATGTGTTGCCTTGACCTCTTGCCAAGAACAGCAGTGGTACAAATAATGAAGATATTTTGACTTGCTTGGTGGTCACACTAAGCGAAAAAATAGACATGCTAAGGACTTAGTTGCTGAATTTTGTTATGGTAAACGTCTTCAGTCTTACAGTATATCACAATATGACATTCTAGTGCAATGCATTCTCTTTAAACTAACGTCATGAGCTGGGGAAGAAAATATCGACATATAATGTTACAAAGTACTGCTGCCAAGTCCCCCATTAAGGACACAATAACGAACAGGCTCTTGTGCATGGAGAAGACTAGTGAATTAAATTGGAAGACAGCTGGTTACTAGCTGCAAGAAGAATAAAATTAGAAGACCAAAAGACCCATTTCACAGCCCTTGGGCTCTAGTTAATTTTTTTCCTGCAAATCAAATTTCCATTCCTGGTAATACAATGGTAACAACTTACTAGATTAGGCAGATAGCCTTTGAAATACTATCTCTCACTTATTGTCACCAAAGAGCCAAGTAGAGTTTTAGGCAGGGGAATCTAGAATTTCCCTGTCAACTCGTGCGATCTGCTAGAGGTGATGAAGACACTGAGCCAGGCTCCTTCATACCTGTAGACATACCAATACATAAACTGCATTAATGCTGTTCTAAGGTTGAACAAAATATATTGTCATTGATAATAATTATGTCTTCACCTGAAGAGAGAGAAGCAGTCAGTTTTTGTGTGTGAGGTCAAAGTTCATCCTAATGGGCCATACATGAAGCCTGCCTCCATTTTGGTGGTTTATGCTGACCTGTGAGTCTATTTTCATTGGACGGTGTGAGGGGGAAATCCATACATTATGGTATATTGCTAGATTCGCAGATGTTGTTGGTTTGCTCTTCAGTCCTCTTTTGGTCATCAGAGTTGGAAAGCATACTTCTCTTTTAATTTTTTTGGCAGTTTATTCTTATCTCTTCACATTTCAGACAAACCAATAACTTGTGAGTTGTTGCATGGATTCGCAACCAGATTCTAAAATTATATTGCCCAGTGTTTGGTGCATCTTAAAATTTTTCACCTTTAATAAAGAATGACATTCATTCAGCAGCAGTTTCTTTTTCGTAGGGCCTCTGTGACTCTTTAAGTTTTTGTTTCTACCATGTATATCCAAACACTTTCCATTGTTCTGTAGCAGTGCTTCTAATACACTGTTAAAGTCATTGTTTCTTTGGTACACATGTGATCACCATTCACTAAGTTACAGTGGACAGTTTCTAAGGCTTTGCTGTTACTGGTAGCTTTGCCATAAAGCATCTATTAGATGGCAGGGGATTCTGCCAAAAGCCATTTCCATATTCCCCAGGAGACAGAAATGTGTGCTTTGGTCCGATGTCTGCTAATTCACAGATGTCTGTAGTTTAGTCTGGTAAATAACGTAGCGATTAGGCTGCATGTTTTGTGGACCTAATAGCCCGTACAGTTCTGTGCATGGTTAGAGAAGAGCAACATGGAGAGATTAGCTATCACTACAGGGATCACATATTAATATGGAACCAATGCTCAGTTGTTCAGTGCTGGAGATAAATGCTGGCAGCTTGCCTTAATGATTTTTATTTCTATTCCCAGACCAGATTATATCAGTGATAATACAAAAGTCGGCTGTTGTGAATGGCATCCTAACTTAACCATGGACCTGCAACCAGTATCTAAGTTGGAATCTCCGCCCGTACCTGCATCAGCCTAGCTAGATTGTGGTGGATGAGGACTTCTGATTGCTATTGAATCGATCGATTGCCTTCGGCCCTGCTTTCTTTATTATTTTGCGTTTTATTTGTCTTAAAATTTGCCTGCAGCATTTAATCAAAGGAGGGCGCTATCTTGATGTCTCTGTCACATACTTAATAACCCATAGCAAATGGAGATAAATTGTCTGAGCTGTACATATTGCAGGACTTCAGTCTCGTGCACATACATGGTCAATATATGGACTGATATTATCTTCCTCATAATGCCTGTTGACTACAAGTTATTTATGATTTATGACAGATTTTAATAGGCATATAAATGGAGTGTGTTGAAAAGAAAATGGTAGCACTTAATTGGTTTTTTTCCCATATGCCGAATGTAGGTGTCATTAAGCTGTCAGATTTGTACAGGTGGCCCTTTGTCATTTTTAGCTAAAATCTGAGACTGATGATTGAGTTCATGTAAGCTGACATCAAATCTTATAAAGAAAATAAAGTGAAAATATCGGGAAAGTTCCCCATCTGAAAAGATGACTTTTATACACTGACTACCACATTTGCATACCTTCAGGTTTTGAGAAACGGTATAAACATAACATGTTTTTCAATCAGCAGGCTGTAAAGTGAATTTGAAGTCTGCTATTATTTTTCAGGGGTTTGTCTACCCATCTTCTTTTCAGAAACTGAAACTGAACAAGCAGAAAAATATTTTTTTGTCATCAGTGCATCAAAAACTCAATTTGTTTCATGAAATCTCGATACAAAATTTGTCTAAAACTCATTTTTTTGATATTTCCAAAGTGACAGGAAAAATACCTGATATATACATGGAAAAAAGAAAGTAAACCATAGATATCACCAAAAAAATATTTAAAAAAAATCAAAAAGTCTTGTTTTTAAAGTGGAGAAGATGGATTTCATTTGTGGGAATATTGCATTACTGGATGCTTCATTCCCAGTAGAGATATTATAGAAGTCCTGAAGACATCATGTGACAATTTCGTTGCAATTTCAAAATACCTGCGTTCTGATGGTGGCTAGACAGATATTGGAGCAGTATATTGGCATTTGAGCTTAGGGTATTTGAAGTGTTAAATTGGTCCAACTATTATCCAAGCATTTTGGTCCAACTGGGCCAAAACTGATTTAAGTGATATTGAGTGCGGCTGCCTGTGTTACAGTGCTTACAAGTTGAGCTGCCGTAATTTGTCTGGGCGAGTTGGCTGGAAAACTGCTTCGGGACAGCCATTGCCTGAGAATGAGAAAATTTCGTAGCACAATTTTTCCTTACCCGGTAGCAAAGCCAGATTTATAAAGGAAACGTCTTCCTAGTATGGACAGAAAAAAATCTGTTTCAAATACCCTGCTATGTTTGGGATATTCCCTGGTGTCTACAGCCGTGCTAAACCTCATGCAGGCTGAGAACTGCTGAAAGATGGCATTGTGCTCACGAAGTTTGCCATGACAAACTGCTGAAATCAAAGAAAATTCAGCCATTTGAAAACAACAGAGCTGAAACTCCTGAGTTGGTTGTCTGGCATTTTAGTTTCTGTTTTGTCTGCTACAAATGTCTCTGCCTGGTACATATATTGACGTGTATAATTTTTGAACCCTGGGGCATTATTCATTACCGATGGTGGAGGAGAGCAATAAGGCAGTATGACGTGAGAATCAATTCAAGTTTAGTGGTTGATTTTATGTTTACTGATACATACAGAGTGTGTATATAGACATGTAGGCTACATAACATTTAGCTCTTGACAAATAGTACATGTTAACTAATGCCTTCTTGTAGTTAGTGGTCTTGTTGGCTGCTAGAACATGTAGATTGACCTAAGTTTTTTGAAGCCTGGTTGAATTGATTGAATACTGCCAGAAAATTTCCTCTGTGATGGATTAACTTTAGTAAGGACAGCAGAAATTCTATCCTTGCGGTGCACACCGTTTAATCTGGGGAGAAATGATTGTTGTCAAGGTAAATCTGACCTTTGATATTCTATGTAATCAGTGGTAGCCCTTTCAACCATATGTTACAGTATGGGTAGAGTAGCTGGTTCAGTAATGTGATCTAAAGGTCTAATTGGGCAGAGTCTCAAATAAATGTTTTTGCTTGAGTGCATGATCTGTACAGCATTGCACATTGTACATGTAGATGCACTGACCATGATGATGCTGGATTTGTCTCTAAAGGCTGATCAATAGACGCATTTGGTGTCTATCCTGCATCATAAAGATTTGAACCAAAGACATTTTACGGTGCATTAAATCTGCACGAGAAAAAAATGTTACTCAGTTTTGATGAAGATGTAAATAAAAGTAGGATTGTTGTACACGTGCATGCTGTGTGGTAATAAAAGAAGTTTCTGCAGATTGGGCATAAACTCTACTCCATGTGTCATTTGGTAATAGCTTGGCACTGTGTCACCATTACATGAATGTATAAAGACCTAGCTGTGCATTTGGCAGGTCTTTGGTAAAGTAGATTTCTGTTAAATTCATCAGCTAATAGGTTGAGGTCAGAGCTGTTACAGTGCCACAAAACTATTAAAACAAGAGTATTTCAAACTTAAGTAAGTTAAATGTGGCAGAGCAATTTTAACTAGAATGAGGTTTTATACTTGTTCAAAAGAATGAGTGTTGCATCACATTATACTTACCACTTCTTGCTTTCCATAACATTTCCATGCTGGTTTTTTTTAGACATTTTTATTTCATGATGTTAATTAATTATATTTATTATTTTTATTTATTTATTATCCAAATTAAGGATTACGCCGGCTCTTTTGAAGATTTGTTTTGCATACCCAGATGAAAGAAATTCTCAAATTCTATATAGGACTATAGCTAATGAAAGTCTTATGGAAAGTCTTGGTGTATCGGATCTCAGATTAGTAATGTCCCTTGGCCTACAGCATTTGACCTGTTAATTGATCGGAGAGCTGAAGGTTTCCTCAGATGATCGAAACATCGAGCTGATATACGTTAACAACTCACATGCGTGTAGTTTCGCTGGGAATTCCACAGTGCTTGTAGATGTGTGAGCTGTGTTGGTAAGCTGTCTGTCTGACAGTAGTATTGGTTGTACGTTGATTAATAGTGTTGATGGCATCTCATCTGACCTGGGTGACCACTTCACATTTCCGTCCACAAAGGTTCCACCCTTAGGGCAACTAATTAGCGTCATCACCTCCTAGCATTGTAGGCTACCATCAAGCCCTAAGCTGAATGACGAAGGTTAAGCGAGCTGTCAGTTGGACATAAAAGTCTTGACTGCCTGACCCCGGGCTTTGTAATTGTTTCCAGACCAGGTAAGATTTACACCTGGTTGTTAGCTCTCTGACTGTGAATTGTTGAAGCCTTAATTGTCCCCCAGCATTAAAGCCTTGTAAATTAGTGTGTATGTCTCTATGAGTTATATATTTGTATTCATATCGCAGAGGCTAGTGACAGTAGCTTCGGTAGCTTCTGATTAGCTGAGACAGGCTAAGAATTCTGTTATGCAAACTGCAGCTTGTTTATCACTGGGAACAGCCATCTTGAGCTGCCCTGCTGAATTTTAATTACATTGTACCCTGTTATGCATGAAATACAGTTTGGCTTATTTGCAGAGGTTGGGTGATTTTCATGAAATGTTTTTGTGGACAATTCTGATTATTCATCAAGTAGGGATACAGGGTATCTACCTGATGACAACCAAACCCATGTTTGGTATAAATGCCCATCTATCCAGTTTCGAGCACGGTGGACAAGGAGTAACTAACTTTATAGTAAAGGAAGGAAAATCTGTCCGTATGAATGTATCTAAGTATGTATTCCTGATTTTCTCCACAACCAATTCTTCAGATTGACTCCCCATTTATGTGTATTGCTGAATAAAAAAGTAGGCGCAGTTTTGATTCAGAAAAATGAACTATTATGCAAAACAGGGAAATATCATGTCACATGCACTGCATTAACTGAACATAAAAATAGTGACACGTAATTTCTCAATCTCTGACAAATACATCGATAAAGAATAACATGTTGTGTTATAGGGGTATGAAAAGCGATGAACAAACATCTGTCTGTTGAAGAATTATATGCACTCAGTGACTGTGAGAAAGGCATGGTATTAAGTAAGTTGCTACAGTTCATGTTAAATTGAACGTCACAGCCTATATTAAGTTAACCGGTGTTTGAGTTTACTTAGTGCATCTTGAAACGTAAATACTGGTTTTCTAAGTTAGAGCCTGTGCATAAACTGTGCTTCAGGGAGTAGAAATATGTGGTAATCAACATAGACGAGCCATTAACGGCGTAATTACCACGTGAGAACAGAAGCCTTCCCTCACATGCCTTTCTGTAAAAAAAAAACTGCGCATTTTAGCTGCACTGAATACACTCTCTGCGTACTCTCCCATATACTCATCAGTGTATAATGTCTCCTCATCACACCTGTGTAATGTGCTACCATGTGCTATGTAATGTCTTGTCATTACACCTGTGTTCTGTGTCATCATCATACCTGTGTAATGTCTTGTCAACACACCTGTGTAATGTCTCATCAACACACCAGTGTGATGTCTCATCAACACACCTGTGTAAAGTCTCGTCATCACACCTGTGTAATGTCTCCTCAACACACCTGTGTAATGTCTCATCAACACACCTGTGTAATGTCTCATCAACACACCTGTGTAATATCTCATCACACCTTTGTAATATATCATCATCACACCTGTAATGACTAATTATCACAACTTTGTAATGTCTCATCATTATAATGTAATTGTGTGTGTAATTTCATTCTATCACACTTGTGTAATGTCTCGTCTTGGAACCTGGATGCAAAATGTCAGAGGATTAAACCTGGTTTTGGTCCTCGTGATCTTGGCCAGACTTCCGGCTAACAAAAACATTATATTGATAGGTCATAAAGAACGTCATGTGTATCAGTCTTAAAGAGGATGATTAAGTGCATACATTGACATGTACATGGACTTATTCCATTTGCTCATAACGTCTCATAATGCAGGGCCAGGTTGCTGTCTGAACATCTGTCTGGTGTACTTATTCAAGCATTTGAATATCCAGGTTTATAAGTGAAGGTTAGGGTTTTGTGCCATTGACTGGAAGTGTCGCAGCCATGTCACAACAAGAGTCAAAGTCATGGGTGGAAGAACCCATGGCACCTTACCAGGTACCAAACAAACCTGCCCACTTCTGTTTGCAGCTAATCAGATGCTATTACAAGCTGTGTACAACCCATGATATAGAGCATCTCCAGTATAGCCTGTTTGATTGTCTTCAGAGTATGCGGACAGATGCATAGGGCGCCATCACTGGCATTGTGTTTGTTTTAGACATCATAACACATCTCCCTGTCCACCCAAGAAGAAAGGGGCTTACCCTTGAAGAAGTTATTGGGGTTTACTTTTGATGAAAAAAATTATTTTTATTTCTCTCGAAGATGAATTTCTGTGAAGGAAAAGATTCCACAAGGCCATTAAAACCTCTGTCTGAAAATACCCTCTTTTCACATTTCTTTTCGCCAAATAAAATGCATTCAGATGTTGTGATTTTAATGTGGATTTTATCGACCATATTGATTATGTTTCAACATTGACATCACAAAACTTTTTGTACACTTTTATCTTCAACAAAAATTTCTTGCCTGTATATGGAAAAGCTGAAAAGACATTAAAGTTTTGAGCCAAAGAAAAGTCAACATGATGTCACTCTTGAGACACATTATCAGTATGGTCCATAAAACCCACCATACAAATCAAAACATTTGATTGCCTTTATTCTGCCTGAAGGAAAAAAACCGTGTAGGTAATTTCAGATACAGTTTTTAATGGTCTTGTACATATCGTAACTTCATATTTTCGCAGTCTTTCCCTTAAAATCTCAGAATAGCAAATATAAATAACCTAATTTCTGACCAACCTTTGGGTTACATATAACAAAACCTTTTATAGAGGTAGCTCATGGTAACTGTAACAAAGAGTGTGATTTATGATGTTTTTTAAATTGGTCTTAGTTGAAAATGGATAAGACTCAGTCAGAAAGTGCCAATCAGTCGACTGGATCAATTAGTCATGCCACAGTGATGCTTTGTGTTATGACGTAAGGAAGTCATGGACTGGCCTTGAGGTATGCTACAGGTATAGTCAGAATACATCTATGTAATGCATGCCTGTGCAGTGTGTTCGCTTGTGCCAATATTGTTAAGTGTGTCCTAGCTATAATAGTTGGACAAATACCACTGAAGATTTGATTTGGCACTGGATTCTTATTGAGCCTCTACCCTGAATGGCTATGAAGGAATTACTAGGATGAGATTTGCCAGAGATCTGATCGAGGTACATCTCAGAGGAAGCAGTATTATTGTACAGCAGCAGTTGATAGAGCCTGCAGTGTTGTCATTACTGCTTTGAAATCACTGGGGCCAAATGGAGGTAATCACCAATTCTGTCAAGTCCAGTTTGCAAACAGGGCTCCTGGAGGTTTGATAATCAAGTTATAGCTTCATTTTCACTGCTGGACAGGGTTGGCCTTAGCAGGCCTTAGCTTACTGTCTCTTATTTTGGTCCTGCCACCTTCAGGCCACTAAATATAGATAAATGGTGATGTGGTCCAGCTGGGAGACCAGGGTCCCAGTGCTCCTGGATCCCCACTCGTGGGGTAGCATGACCCCTGATCCAGTGAGACATCCGGACCAAGTGGCATCAACCTCACAGTCATCCGAACACAGTTTTAACAAGGTTTGTCAGTCTGCTCTAATAGTCCCCGTAGAACTGATGGAATGAGATACATCACCTTGTTCAGTTACTGTTTGTATGTATAGCTGTCATCACGTAGAGTTTGCGCTGATGTTATAAGGGCCTGCCTATTACCCTGTTGCTTTAATCACAGGTATGTATATTCATGTAGATGTCAATCATATTAAGATAATAAGCTATTGTCAGTATGTTTGCTTGAATGACCCCATGTATTACATTATTGGCTCGTCCATATGTATTTCATCTGTGAGAGGCATTTAGAAATTCAGTTGGATAACATAGTAAGGTTATAAGGATAACAAATCCTGTTTATTTTGAAGCGACACTTCTGTATAGATACTCATTAGTAGCTATTCCGAAATGTCGCTTCAAAATAAATAGAAGTTGTTGTCCACATAACCTTGTTATGTTGTCCATGTGTACATACACATATGTGGGTGCCACCTTCAATTTGTGTATGGACAATACAGTCTGTGACCAGATCACCCACCACACAACACCTATGCATGTAGCTGTGACCATGTTGAGTTTGTACAGCACAGAAATTTGGAAAGTGCACACATCCCACCCACTGCAGTACCCGGCCGACCTCCCACCCTATGCTTTCTCTGCTGCTGCTCAACCTGTGTAACAGTAGGATATGTGTATTACTGAGAGGTCATCAGGTGCATGAACATATCCCTGAATGCACTTGCAAGTACATGTAGTTGTATAGATGTGGAGTATTGTATATATTTCTCAGGTGAAGTAATAATGTCTCAGGTCGACATGTCAATTCAAGATTTTAAGATTGCGATGGAAAAATGTCATTAACTTGATAATGTTGTCTTGAAGCGTCACATGACTTTAATGAACATTGAAATGTACATAAACTAAAGGGTTGGTTTTTTTTTTAACATAACTAAGAGTTGTTTGAGTTAGTTGTTAAACTTGAAGGAGAGGCAACAAATAATTTAACTTTTGTACTCTACAAATCTGCTTTAAATCTGGAATTCTCTGTGTGAGGTCATTACTTGCGCCATTTTAGAGAAACCGGAAACACCATGTTGCGTGATCAGTATTCGCACCACATGCTTATGTGACCAAAGGGCACAACAGAATTTGGATAATGTCAGCAAACCCAGGTGTCTTCTGGTCTTCTGGAAATAACTCACGCTTGATCCGTTATAACTGATAACATATGTGTTTGATGTGTGTGAATTTGCTTACTTTGAGCAGTACCTGATAACTCAGTTATGCAACATCACAGAAATGAAAAGAAATGCTTCTTAATTTGTTTGTTCTTTTAAAACATATGTTTTATATGAGTGTGTGCAGTATAAGTATATAGTTGAAGGATCACATTACGTTGAAGATGTTGGGTGTGTAACTCTCAGCAATCCTAATGCGACTGGCTGCCACCTTGATCAATGCATCTTGCCAACATTAAAGGTTCATAGACACTGGGAGGTTGTTAAGTTTCAGACAAGGGTGTTGGCTTTGATCAGATTAGCAGAAGAGTAGACATGAAGAGATTCTAGTCAGCCAGGACCTTATTCAGAACTCTCAGCAATAAACTGGAACAATTCGTCTTGTTGATACGTGTTGGTCATTTATCTCCATAATCCTTCAGATCGCCCAGAGACAGCCTCCTAATGATATCCTGCCAGTATCTTCCCGGGACATTGATGTAAGATGCCAACTGACCAAAGGTGCAACAGCGCCTCTTTGTTTCAAGATTTACTTGGAGTGGGTAAAGATTTTCTTCATCCCTCTTGGGAGATGTGAACTATATTGTTAGTTTTGGAGTAAAAAATATTGTCATAATTTAGAAAACTAATCTTCAGCTGTACTGCTGTATATGTTTCTTGCTGGGAAAAAATATTCAAATCTTCTTGAGCATACAGTTACAGTGAAGGGTGTGCATTTTGCCAACAAATTGTAAGCCTTCAGTAAAGGCTGATTCCAGCATCAGAAAATGCTATGATGTCATTTAGCCGTCGTAGCCCTCTCTTGCCATTTATCCTGAATAAAATGACCTTGAAGAAAGTAAATATTTGACCTTTAATTTATTTTTGTGTTGAGATGCAGAGATCAAGTGTACTAATTATAACAGCAAATTGCAGCATGTTAAACTTATGCTTTCTGCACTAGTTATGTGCATTCTCTGGAGACAACTGTATACGACACCGATTTTTTCCGAGAAGCTATGTCTTGGCAGCACGATTACGAACATAGTCTCTTGCATGGATTTGTATGAAAATCTGTGCACATTGCCAATCTGTAAAATTTTGGTGATGACTTGGATCATCATCCATTTCCAGGAATTTATTTAAGCAGATCTTTACCATTGGCATGTAGGACAAATGCAGAGTAATGTGTCTTGTTTGTATTGGGGATTCAGTGTATGTTAAGCTTTGCCAGATGTTTGCACTCTGAGAGTGTCTGATAGATTAATTATATTTTCTTTCATATTTCCCCTTCTTCCTGCTATTCATGTAAACCATTTATTTCTCATTAAAGCAGTAATGATTGCATCTGTGGTGCACCATGTGGGCACTAGTCTGCACCTTGAATTGAATACGCTTTCTACGAGCCATTAGCTGTGTTATCATCTTCTACTTTACTTTCATAGCAAGCAGCAGCTGTTTGCAGCCATTTACAGCATGTATAGAAAGAGAAAAAACATTATATGAAAAAAAAGAGCATTCAGCTGTCTTCAGTGGGTGTGGTGAAGTGACGGAATTTAATAGTTTCAAACCTTGGCATGAAATTACCGTTTAATAGTTAACCTGGTTGGTGTACCTGACCATGTAGTAAAGTGAAGTGTGAAATTGTGCGTCCAGTTTGCTGCGTTGTGTCTGCAACTCGGTGTGATTAGCATCATGTATCATACGATGGGTGATGTATTTTTGACTGTAGTGTTAAACACATCGACTTCTGGTAAAAGAATAATGTTCTCCTACATGTGGGCTAATTTGCAGGTTAGTTAGAGAATGGAGTGCCTCTTCCTGCTCATTGGTGATTCAGGCCCAAGCCAGGGTGTTTATTGTGCTGCATATGCTATGTACATTATCAGTTCGCTCACAAATAAAAGACAAAAGCAGGAATAAACAATTAGACTTCAAAGATTTGGTGGGAGTTTAATAGTTTAGGCAGGAAATGTTCCCAATTGGTGGAAAATTAAGATGGAAGAAATGCTTACGGACATGTATGCACCTGTAATCAGCACTGCACATCACACTGCAGTGTCTGAAGGATGACAGAGTGTCTCAAATGGAAGGTCAAAGAGATGCAGGTTCAAGCCCCAGACATGTCATCGCTTCACAAGGGAAGGTTTATTACTGACTTGCCGAAGGTCGGTGGTTTCCCCCATGCACTCTCCTTTCTTCCTCTTTTAAACCTGACAACTATGGTACAAGTGAAAATTCTTGAGTGAGCAGTAAATGAAAGACTTAAATGCGAAATGCTGGATATAGCGATTAAGCTAGAATCAACCACTTGTGATACATGAATGTAAGGTAAATGATCTGTATTTACTTGTACTCGTAGAATCGTCAGCTTTTGAGACCTCTCCTATGTCGATTTAATAATAATATGTAAAGAATCGTCAAAGCTTTTATATTGCGATGTTGTCCAGTTTTATGGTTTCCCAGCATTAGCCAGGCCTTATTGCTGATGTGGTCCTGTGTTAAAACAGATCCACCTGACAGCATATCTGTTGGCTTGTAGGAAGGGTGAAAACTGTGGATGTACAGTGCTATCCTCAGGTGTTTATATTCTGCCTCAGGAGTCTCCATGGAACAACCAGCTGTATGTCAGAGCATGTGTTGTTTTACACAAACATTATCTGTTTGTCGAAACATCTGCCTGCGAAATTTGTGTTACACATAGGACTGGCTTTCTCGTATACAAGAAATCCAGGTTTGTTTGAAACGAGGGAGTAATTGCCCTGCCAACTGGTGTGTAAACGGAGAAGAAAGAGGTGAAAACTGGGTGTTACGTGTGCTGAGCTACAAAAAAATTGTCATTACTGTACTTGTGAGGTGCCATGGAATGTGCCATAAAGTAATTGCTGTAAGACATTATTCACAAGGAGAATCATGGAAAAACCTCATGAAATATTGATATTTATTGCCATGTCATTGCTCAACTGGCTTTACAAGTAAATATCAGCAGTCACAGGAATATTGTGAGGTATGATGGTCCTGAAATCATTACATTGACCTTTTGAAGCCATCAACATTGATCTGGTAATACTAGATGCTATAGAAGCAGTGCACACAGAAGTATTAATGGACAGAGGACTATCATGTGCTAATTAGCAATGGGAGTTTTATGGAAGACCGAGAAACGCATCCAGTGTGACTTGTATGCCTCAGTGTAAGCTTCACATCTTTTTACCTAGGCCCTGTTGAACATGAGGATTAATTGAGATATTATGTATATTTCATTGTGAAGCCATGTAGATTACATTAAATGTTAGGCACAGTTACCATGATATACTGTATGTTCACATACTGGCTAATCCACTGCAAGTGTCTGGCTCAGATGCAGCGTATATCGACTTCATTGCTCTTATCTGGCTTCCAGTGTATTATATGCCAGAAACAGACAAATTCAGTTTTAACATCATACAGATATCATTCATCGCTTGATAGATAATTTCACATCACAGCAGTTTTGAGGCTGTCACTCATAAACAACAGTTATTTCACTTTCATATATCTATAAGTATGACTGTCTTGGATGTGGTTTCTTGAATCTCTTTCGCAATTGCAGATCATGCCAATAATACACATGCAGCAGCAGTGAGGTTAAGATGTGTAATTGTTGATTATCTGTCAATACACTGTAGGAGGACATAGGTGTGGTGTCTCTTGCTTGACTTTCCAGTGAGGCAGCATCATAAATACAAGCGCAGTGCCCATTTGTGATATTATTCCATATTGCAGTTTTCGGAACATTCAACGCTGCTTTTCTTTGGATCTGCAGCACCTGGCAAGTCTTAAGTCAGTGGGGTAAATTTGTTTATAGAGAAAATCAAAGGACATATATATATATACACACCTTCCTATCTATGTCATAACATATATATATCTACCTTGCTAACTTCATGGTTAGTTGTTGATTAAGTCATCATCCCAAAAAATTGCGATAGTGATATCAAGAATGAAACAAACAAGGTGACCACAGCATTAGTTAAATTGGTTGCTAAGTTATGATGATGTTCTTACCATAGAGCATTCCAGGATCTGATTATACTCTGTTCCTCTTCAGACATGGTTGTTGTAACCTAAAGTGGAACAAGGCTAGTGGTAGCATGTATATATAGACAGTAAAGGTAGACAAGAGGTGTGTATACCTGCAGCACAATTTACGGTTAAATGGAAAAGTCAACATGCATCCTTCACATTCTTTATTTGCCACATGTGCGTGTTATTCATGGCAGCCTTCATTTAGTTCGTTGCTGTTAGAGATGTCTTCATGCCAGTGTATGTCAATTATTGTAAGCTGTTTTTATTTTGCAAATTCTCGTCAACAGACATCACCATCATTATTTTTTATTTATTTGAAAATTCTACCATTTTGAAATGTATGCTTGCTAAAAGTCTATGTAGAAGGAGATTTGTTACCAACAGTCCATTACAGCAGAAAGTGTAGAAGTCGGGTTAAAATTAGATTTGTCTGAAACCTGACAAGTGCAAGCAAACTGACTTAATGTCCCCAGCCTATCTTGGTATAAGGTTGTGAGGCAGAATAAATGAAGATATACATGCAGAGCTGTTACGGGGTTTCTCTTAATCTGTAAATTTGAGCTCAGTTTTTGTTTTCAAGAAATGATGCAGAATTACAAGGCGAAGAAGAAGAAAAACTTTTCATATAACTGCAGGATTTAGGGCAGGATGTAGGAAGCGGACGGCCTGTTTGCAGATTGATCCTGTGGACTTCTTAGAGTGTTCTGTGTGTCGTAGCTGAAAACCAAAGTGGATTTGGACAAGCTTCTTCTATTTGCTCTGCCGTCAAGATATAGGTGAGGCTGGCAGCTACAAGTAAGCCAGGCTAGACAGTACTGTATTCAGTAGCCATCTTGGCTGACAGAGGAGTCGTGTTGCCAGGCCTCCTAATGAGGCCCAATCTGGTCCCACTGAAGTCCCGACTAAACCCAGGATATAATTCTTCCCCTTATCAGGTAGATGAATGACTGTTAGCCGACCCACTGATGGGCTATAGGATGACCGTAATGACCACACCACAGAGCTACCAATCCTGGTTTTACCACGTATGCTCTTCAGCAAAGCCAAAGGTTCATGTCTGATCGGGAGATTTATTGCTGCCTGGACTCCATTGATGCGACAGAGCATTTCACCTGTATCTGTGTAAGCCAGTAGTGTAGAACAGGAGGATTGGTCACGCAGCAGCCTGGCTATCTGCGGGGGAGGACGTGCTACAGTGGCACCTGGCAGACTGGACTTGTCCTGGACGGCACTGCTCAGATGGGATTAACGCACATAGCTGGCTGGACAATAACCAGGGACTGTACCGCGTAATCATTACTGATGTGAGATTAATTCTGCCACACCAGAGTGGATGAATTGTCTCTTCAAGAAGTAATACAGCAGAGGTATTGAACTTGTATACCTCAGGGGAATGGTAATAACACACAGGGGATAAGTGGGAGAGATACATGATGAGGCAACTCTTGTATCTTGGACAGTGTTCTTTTGTGCACCCTGGCATTAATTGTGATAAAACAGGTAAATACCACACAATACGATCATTTTTCCAGGAGTTTACTGAAATCACTTGGACAATGATACATACATGTATACTTTTTGGGGATTTTAATGTTATTTTTTTTTCTGATTTTAATTTGTGTCAGACATTGTTCACACAGCAAGATTTTGTGGTAAAATTTGAGCCTCAAAGAGCGTTCAGGTCAAGTATTAGTTTTACTCTGTGTTAGTTTTGCTTCTTGATGTTTCCTTATATATTAGACAATTTAGGTAAGTCAGAATATTGATTTATCTTAATATGTTTTTAATAGTGTGACATTATTTCTTAGTTTCATCTACCGTTGCTTGCAGTTAGCAATAGGATCAAATTTGTTTAAGAACAAGGGAAAAAATTTGAAAACAGTCATCACAAATGCTACTAGTAAACATTATACTTCTATTTGAAAATACCTGCAGCACATATCAGTATTTTACATTTTTTCCTCCCACCTGATAGTGATTTATCTTGGCTAAAGCATGATAAAGTAAGGGAAATTTAGGTTCAGCTATCTGTAGTTGGTTGCCATTTTTACTTTAATACTGAAAACTTTCCACTATCCACCATACTCTAGTCTAAGAATGGCTCTCTAGAATGGCAGTCATGCTCTTCTACCATGAAAACTCAAAGGGAAGTCTCTCTTTGGGTCAGTGAATGTTTATGCACATCTGATCAAAACTACTCCAAGCACATGCATGTACAAAAACAGATGAAATCAAGCATGCAAACAAAATGAGAACATGCACTGATGGAATGAACATGCTAACACTTATCTGATCTCAGTAGCCTTTACTGTTGAGTCAGGATAATACACTACCATGTACTTATCTGATCTTAGTAGCCTTTACCGTCAACTGTGAGTCAGGATAATACACTACCATGCGCTTGTCTGATCTCAATAGCCTTTACCTGTGAGTCAGGATAATACACTACCATGCACTTATCTGATCTCAGTAGCCTTTACCTTTGAGTCAGGATAATACACTACCATGTACTTAACTGATCTCAATAGCCTTTACCTTTGAGTCAGGATAATACACTACCATGCACTTATCTGATCTTAGTAGCCTTTACCTTCAGCTATGAGTCAGGATAATACACTACCATACACTTATCTGATCTCAATAGCCTTTACCTTTGAGTCAGGATAATACACTACCATGCACTTATGTTCAACAGAGGTGTTGTTCTTTGTAGGATGAATTGACAATAGTACTACATGTACATCCGTATGAATGGAAGTTGCTTTCACAATTCACGCTGGCGTTGGTCCATTGACATTACATGTTGGCTGCCATCTGAAATGTTTGTTCCATTACTTTGTTGTCCCGTGGAGGTTATTCATCCCGTTACTACATGGATCAAATATGTGCTGTCACGGTTCTTAAATTATGAAATTAGATTGGAAGAGCTGTGTTTGTTTCTGATCCTTTGTGGATGTGGTGTGTTTGATCAGCGTAGTTCCCATGTGTGCAGTGTGCGGTGATATTTTCAATGAGGCCCAACAGTCAGTGTCAGAAATCTTTAGTCTTGGCTGTTTGCTCTTAGAACCTGACATGACAGAAACTTTTTCATTTGCCCGCTGCATGCAATGGTGAGGGCTAGATGACCTTTTCATGTAGGTGGATGTGATTTATCCTAAATAGGGCTTGCACTTCACCACAAACATGTGGAGTGATGACATATACATTTCATTCTGTGCACTTGGCATATTTCCTTACATGTCTGTAGATCATCTTTGTCAACCTTTTACAGATGCTTGTTTATTTATTCGTATATCAGATTGGTTTGTGTTTAACACTTTACTCAAGAATCAGTTCCTGGGATAAACAAGGGACATTTGGCAAGTAACAGAGAAACACCTTGTGAGCATGCCCTGGAGATTGAAAGGCACACACCTTTAACTGCCTGCTGCCCCTTCTTCAGATAACGGAACATCTGGGTATAACGCGAGTAGTTACATGTGTAATACTTCCATTTTTATTCCTTTTGCATTTAATTTCTCATTAAAATCATAGAGTATCTTACTTTGAAAAATTAAAAAAATGAATTAAAGATTCTGTATTTTCAGATATTTTTATTTATTTTTTTTTTTTTGAAACATAGAAAGAGCTATTGATACACCCTATTTCATTTCCCACGTTTGTGAGAAACTGGAGGCAGAATTTTAGTGTACTGTAGAGGCTTATCTGTGCTGACAGATGGGATTTGTACTATTGATTCCAACCAGGTTATATGATACCCGATAAAGTTGCGGCCCTCTTACACGGACAACTTGTGTAATGTCAGCAGATGTGAAATATGAAGATAAGTTTCTATCCAGTCTAAAAGTTCATTTCTCTCCTAAAATGTGCCGCTTTGGTTGATGCCTTTTACACTTTGACCTTTGATCTACTAACTGTGTAGTGGCTCTGTTTGTCAATCACATCCACTGCAGATTCATGCAGAAAGTCCATATTAATATATAACATGCAGATGCATGCATGAAGGTCTTTTGTAAGTTAAAAACTAGTGATATGTAGAAGACATTGCTTTGTGAAGGTCGAATAGCATAAATATTATTGAAATCTGAGGTGCAGATGATAGTTAGAGTTGACTCAGACATGGAGGGGGGTTGGCACTGTACCATATAAGTACATTGCATGTTTGTCTGCCTCTCATTTTGAACAAATTTGAACTTTCTTTCAGATTGGTTCATGGTATGGAATGGAAACTTGGTAAATGGTTCCATAACAGTTGTTACAAGTCAGTTTAGAGTCTACGGCATTGCATCTGTTGTCAACACAATAGGAGACTGACCTGCTACACAAAAGGGTCCAGATCACAGTAAAAGCACATGATTTTCTGCTGTGACTCTTCAGTGTTTGTGTACTACCTAAGAGCTTTGTGTGCACACATACATATACAGGCGTGACGTACTCCAGGAAAGAACAAAGGAATACACAGCTTTGGACCCTTTTATTAAAGGCTGGAAGGAGATTCACGAGCTCCTCACTTTTTTTAATAAGTTCTTCAGAGTTGCTTTCATGGCAAGTTACAAATCAGGCCTGGGCCCTGTTTCTGGCCATCATGGACCTTCCTGCTCTGTTCTGGACGTTGACATGGATGTACATGCAGCTGTTATTCTCATTTTGGTAGAGACGTGTTGTGAAACTAATGCTTCCTTAATGATTGAACGATTCAGATTGTAATGTTTCCAAAGGTGATTTTTGTTTTCAGATTTCTATACATTGTAGCTGCAAAGATAGACATTTATTAGAAACGGAATTGAAATTTGACTCCATACTCACACATTTATATTATTCGGTGTTATATAATCTCATTGTTCAGCGTCTTGAGAATTGAGACTTGTTAATACAGGCCTTTTTTTGTGTCACAAAAAATTCTCAGGAACAAGTGTAACTTATCACTGTGTTGTCTTTGTTATTTCAGGTTACATAACTCCCTGAAGACCTGTAACATTGCATGGTAAGTACTGTTCACATGTGTTTTCCTTTTAGGTTGTAGTCTTTAGAATCAACAGAACATCATTATAGAGTAATATTATATTATTTTATATTCTTGCCATTAAATGCCGCAGGGATGTTGACTGGCTTACCAGTTTAAATTCAGGTGTCTGTAATTGGAAGTTCTTGACCAGTTGTGTATATTTACAGTGGTGTATCTGTAAGAAAGACACACCTGGCAAGAACAGTTTGATCAGATGTGTGCAACAGGCCTGTTGTCTGAGTCTGTAATTGATGTTCCAGGTGGAATATTAGTGTGGCGTTTCTGTTAATTTAAGATCCAGCGAACATTCTTGCTTACATGTGTTATATACATTTACAGTGGTTACAGTTGTCTCCTCTATATATGTGTTGATGGCCTGTTAGATAATGGATGAGTATAGGGCCGTATTTCTCAGCTATAGATTCATTTTGTTGATATATTGCCATCGATCTAATACCTGACAGGGTCATTAATGTCATAGAAGGTCTTTCAGGTACCTTGGTTTGCAACATAGGGCCTATTCCTTGTAGATTTCCAATCTTGTCATTGTACTTCTAATATGTAAATATTCCATTTCTTAAATACTGTACTACCATATGATACTCGGTAACGTTAGTATTAATTCTGTTATTATGGTCCCAGTTAAGATCTCTCCCTAACTCCCTATAATACAAACATAGGCGTAGATAGTAAAACTTTTGTCGATTTGTCTCAGTTACAGTTTATTCCAACTATTCAAGTAAATGCCTGAAAGTAGCAATTTAAATCACAAATCCAACCCCTAGCTTAAGCAGAACTGTGTCGAAAAAACTGCAGTGATCTGTTAAATACAATTCTTAGACATATTTGATCATTAAATTGACAGTTTGATATAGTTTGAAATTTTGATTTTTTTTTTTTCGAAATAAATTGAATATCTTGTTTATTTGAAGGAATTACGCACCCTATCTACAAGGAAAAAATTGAGTTTTAGTATTTTTCAAATTGAGTTCGATAAAAAGAAAATTTTTAAATACCTTGTTAATTGTCATCAAATATATATTGCTTACATCAAAAGAGTATAGTATAGTTCAGACTTGCAGACGTGTACTGATGTGTGTCTGACGCTAAAGGGTCAGTCAGATTGTCCAGTTTTATCCGAAGGTTCCCTTATTCCCATCATCTCGCTCAAGTCACTATACATGTATTAATAGAAACCTGGCAAAAGACATTGAAGGAAGCAGGCTTCAGCTTTCTGGTAAGATCAATGGGAGTGACTTATACTGCAGGATACGTGATCAGTGAAAAACAAGATCATGTTTTCATTTGTAAACTAGATTTGTAATGAGGCTCAAGAAGGACGGAGACCATGTAACACAACATATTTAATATATTGCAAATTCTTGGATGATGCCTACACCATTTAAGTTTTCTCCTGTTTTTCTGTCCTTTGTGACTGTCCTTTTGCAAAAATGCTATTGATCCATTAAATTGTGTACTTGTGCAATCCATGAACAAACATTGTAATGTGGTTATCTGTGTTCTATCTCATGAGCATGTGAGTTTGTCAAGCGGACAGTTTAGACCATTGACAGATTTCCCTTTAGAATTCACGTAGGTACATTTTTGGGAAAATATAGACCTATGAAGACAATTACTTCAAAGTCAAACGCAGTTCATATTTGCGTTCAACTGAACCAACTAAAAAGAAAATAGAATTTCTTTGAGCAGCATGCTCTATAATAAACGTTTACGAACAAATGATAATGAATGAGTGTGTATGTATGTTTGTATGTGTGTGTGTGTGTGTATTGGTCAAGGTGTTAGAGTGCTAGCACAACACAATGACTCAGGAGCCTCCCACCAGTGCAGTCACTGTGAATTCGAGTCCAGCTCTGGCTTCCTGCAGTCGTGCGTAGGAAAGCTAGCCAGCAACCTGCATTTGGTTGCAGGTTTTCTTCATTGCCATAATGCTGGCCTCCATCATATAAGGGAAATGAATCTGTACAGGTATATATGATGGAAAGAGTCAACTTTTTCCTCATGATTAACCCATTTATTATGCCTTGTGCAAGGTTAATCCCTTTCATGGAATACTCTACTGTTATGAATTTCCACAAAATGTATGTGTGTCATTAACCTCCTCTTTATAGGTATCATGTGGACTGAGGCACGCCGTAAGCCTCTTCATAACATTACATGCGCAATTTAATGTCTACATACTGTATGTGGGAAGGTCCGCCTGCAACCTGCTGATGGTCTTGGGTTTCCCCAGGGCTCTGCCTGGTTTCCCTCCCATGCTGGCGGTCGTCGTAGAACTGAAATATCCTTGAGTACGTCGTAAAACACCAATCAAATAAAAACATAAATAAATAAATAATGTCTCCGTATCATGACCTGAGTAACTAGTCCTTCCACAAATGGTGCACATGACTAATGTGGCAATAGTCCACAATTAATGTCCAATTTACTTACATGTTAATGTCTGACCTCATTGCACTGACCCTAAATCTACAAGCCACAAATGCTCTGGGCCTGATATTCCTCATCCCTTGGGAAACTCCAGTCAAATTCCTGATATGGGTTCACCGAAGAAATGTTTCACAAAGTTGACAAACTGCTGACAGGTCAAAAACACCCAGTCAGAGGTCAGTGAACCCATATCTATCACTACTTTTGCGTGGTGTTCATCTGCCTCCATTTCATAAAAAACACGCAAATTTATATCTGGAATGAAACATTGAAGCCTTTCCTACAAAATGATACAGCCCAAGCTGAGAAAAATGAAAAATTTTGCCCAAAAGAGTGAAAGAAAATATGACTAAAATTTCAGGGAACTGCATTTGTTCTTCCCAATCAGGAAGCATTAATAGTGAAGTGTAGCCATATGATCCACAGGAGATCATTCATTAATCTCATCCACAACATGATGTTTACCACTAATAATTATCACAACATAATATGCTTATTTAATCAAATCCACAACATGATGAGAACCATTGATATCATCCACCACTTGATGATCCAATCTCACCCACAGCGTGATGTGCATTATCATCCACAACATGATGTATATCATTTGTCTCTTCCACAACATCCACCAGATGATGGCCGCCATTAAATCTTCCACAGCTGTCTGTGGAAGCTCTTCTACAACATGAAGGGGACAGTTATTCTGATGCACACCATAATGTAACCCAATAAAATCATCCAAAACATGTGCTCCATCAGTTGATGCTACAAGATGACATGGACCATTAATTTCTTCCACAGTGTCATGTGCCGGTCTCAGAGACGTCTTGTGCTTAGCAAATTCCTCCATCGAGCTTACATACCCTTGAAGAATACCTCTTCTGTGACAAAACTGGTACTTGACCAATGGCCAATACAGGAATAAAACATAGAGTAGTAGCATGGCTACAGTACACCCGGTTTTCCTAGCTGCATATCCTGCTCTTATCCTGACATATGTTGTGCTGACCATGGTATGATCCTGTTGGATTATCTGTAATTTGTGGGTGTAGGATCTATATTTATTTCAGTAGTTGAAGTACCTTTTGCTACACCACCCATGTGTCTCACATTTAAAAGAGCATGTACTGTGCTGTTCTACAGCTGTGTTGACATTTTTCAGTGGGGGATCTCCGTGGCTCAGTCGGTTAGCACAATGGCCCGAAGCCTCCCACCAATGCAGTCACTGTCAGTTCAAGACCAGCTCATGCTGGCTTCCTCTTTGGCCGTACGTGGGAAGGTCTGCTAGCAACCAGCTGATGGTTGTGGGTTTCCCCCGGGCTCTGCCCGGTTTCCTCTTACCATAATGCTGGCCGCCGTCGTATAAGTGAAATATTCTTGAGTACGGCGTAAAACACCAATCAAAGAAATAAATAAATAAATAAATTTTTCATTGTTAATCAAGAATAAAGTAGTATCAAAATCCATCTGTATGCCCACAGAATTTGTCACTCTAATGTTATCCAGTTTCAACCTCTGCCTGTCTATGATGGGCCAACCATGAGCATAGGATTTTGTTAGGATGGTAGCTGGGAGTTGGCCCATGGCCATGATGGCTGTACGATATTCTACAAGGGCCTGGCTAAACTGGACATGTACAGGCACAAGTATGCTTATAACTCATGTTTTAGCCTAAGAGAGTGTTTGAAACCTTCACTCTAGCTAGAGGTAGTAAGGATTTCTCCACATGCCTGTTGACATTGAAAATGCCTTGATATACAGTATAAGGCGTACCCTGCTATGTATTTCTGGCTCCGTGAAAGATTATATATGTAATCCTTCATAAGGTCCATCTGCGGGATAACAACATGGGCTTCAGAAAATGCCTCGCTTAAATCATAATGATTTGTTTCCAAAGGTTTCCAGGCCCATTTCTAAATTAAAGAGATGTTTGGCCCTAAGAAAGCTTCTGTCGCCTTAGTAACACATCCATAGATTATTGAATGGACCAGAATAGATATGGCAGTGATGTTCTGGGAGTGAAATGAGAAATTAATTGGAACTCATGCTTAATTCCATCTGTAAAACAGAAGAATCAGTTGGGAAAAGTACCAGACTAGAAAGATAAATCACCGAGATTTTGGGGGAGTTTCTATGTTAGTGCATGTACATGCATGGTTCCTGGAGATATTTTCATAATATTATCAAGTAGCGTTAACTGAACATGTTGAAGTTACTCTAATTTTTTCAGCAAGGTTTGGATTTTTGTCAATTCTTGATTTTATGTCCGTCCTATGGTCTGAGTAAATTGGATATTTCTTGCAGGAGTATGTTGGGTAATAAGAAATTAAGCTGTTATAGTCCCAGACTAGGATGGTTAAGTCTGTGTGCGCAACAATGCTTTCTGATATATATTTTTTTTTAATCTTTGCTACTTGACTCTGAGTCAGAACAAATTGGATTCAAAATAGTCGGCTTGATGGAGACTTTAAAACCAGACAAAATTGCGCCTTCTGATGCACTTGAAAGATTTCAGGTTTCCAAAGTATTTTTTTCTTCAAGGAACCAATTTGCTATAGGGTTATCAAGTTCTGTAATTCTTTTGTACGTAATATTGTCTGTGTATGTTAGAAGAAAAAAATCATAAATTTGAAGAATGTTAATTGACCACATAAAGTTCTCTGAAAAATACCTAAGGAGTTTTCCCAAATGGTTCTTCAGCATGGTCTAATACATCTTTATTATATGGTACTTGTAAATGGTGATCTAAGAACCCAGGGCAGTCAAAAGGACAAAGGATAAGTATGGGTCCTACACAGTATGAGGACAGGATAGTTCAAGAGAAATGGACAAAGGATAAGTATTTGTTCTACACAGTATAGGTGACAGGATAGCTCAGGAGGGATGAACAAAGGATAAGTATTTTTCCTACACAGTATAGGTGACAGGATAGCTCAGGTGAGATGGACAAAGGATAAGTATTTGTTCTACACAGTATAGGTGACATGATAGCTCAGGAGAGATGGACAAAGGATAAGTATTGTTCCTACACAGTATAGGTGACAGGATACCTCAGGTGAGATGGACAAAGGATAAGTATTGGTCCTACACAGTATAGATGAGAGGATATCTCAAGAGAGATGGACAAAGGATAAATATCCTTCCTGTGCAATATGTGACAGGATACCTCAGGAGAGATGGACAGAGGATAAGTGTCTGTCCTACATAGTGGGTGACATGATACCTCAGGGGAGATGCACAGAGGATAAGTATCTGTCCTACATAGTGGGTGACAGGATACCTCAGAGGAGATGGACAGAGGATAAGTAACTGTCCAATATAATGGGTGACAGGATACCTCAGAGGAGATGGACAGAGGATAAGTATCTGTCCTACACAGTAGTTGACAGGATACCTCAGGGGAGATGGACAGAGGATATAAGTATCGGCCCTACACAGTATATGACAGGTTAGGATATGGACAAAAGATGACTTCATCATTACAGTGTGAACTTTATGATCCTGGTATATGGCTGCAATCCTGCCATTATCAGTAGAGGAAGACACATCCTACACAAAGGATTTGATCTTTAATTGCTGAAAGGATCTGAATTCTTTCCTTGAGTTTGAACCCTTCCCTCAGACCTGGGTTCTTTGGATCTGAATCCTTCCCTCACATCAGGGTTCTTTGATCCGATCTGAGTTCTTTCCATAAATCTGGGTTCAGTCCTCGGGTCTGGATCCTTTGCTTAGATCTGGGTTCTTATTTAGGATCTAAATTTTTTCCTAAGATCTGTATTGTTTCCTATGGCTTTTCCTCAGATTTAAATCCTTTCATCAGATCTTGGTTCTTTCCTTGTTTCTGGATCCTTCCCTAAGAAATGGGCTCTTTCCTTAGATGCGAATATACATATCACATTTGACAACATAGAAATCCAAAAATTCCAGTTTGTGTTAGAAACACTCAAAAAGCACAAGAAAATAACATCATATGTAAACATATACATGTTTACCAGACTATAAAGACTGCTGTGCATGGTTTTCCTACCTGAAGTTTCATGGGTAAACGCTATAAAAAAAAAAAAAAAAAAAAAACTCTGAGTGATACCCAGCAGCTGTGTGAAACAGTCATCCATCAGCATGTGTCAGATTGGTGTACTAGACCAGTTTTGATAGTGGTGCATCTGTCACTATAGACCGACATGAGCACATACCATCCTTGATCCACTTTGCCACTCACCATCCAAGATCCATTCTGCCACTCTCTGCTGGAAGCCCCCTGATAATTTGACATCTTTTGACATTTCCACTGTTTTATTGACATTTTACATTAATAAGATAGTCGCATTTATTGATTCTGTTAATGCCATTTTCTTTTTCTTTTGAGCGACGTCTGTCTTGTGTGTGACCTAATTTAATTGGTGAAATATGAAAGGTTTTAAATTGATTTGGTATTGCTTGGGCAAATGTGTTCATTTCTTCTGTCTGGTATAAGAAGGTTGTGCTGGTTGCAAGGTCATCTCCCTTTGATGTCCATCAGCTTGTTTGCACAATGGATTATAGGGTATAGAATCCATCACAGCACAGTATCATGCACCAAACTATTCTTAAAAAGCACTCTGCATTGTGATATAAGTAGAACAGACTTAGAGACCTTTGATGCATCTTTCACCAATGGCACAACAGCCCTTGAGATGTCAATTTGAACTCATTTGCCGTACATTTTATCTTTGAACATTGTTAAATTTATGCTCAATTGTTTCAGGACTGGACCTTGTACTGTCCATAGGGCTTTGTGGTAGGATATTAAAGTATGTTTTATTGCTTTGTGTAAAATGTGTGAAGGATGTTTGACTTCTTCAAAAAGTATGTGAAGCACTGTTTCCTTATAGTTTTGGCATGTATAAGTTAATTTTGAAACTTTTCCACAATTGTGATCCAGATGTTGTACATTTTTATGTGGGCCCCTGAAAAATGAGGTGGCAGCATGGAATCCATCTCCCACAGGATTTACTGCTGCTTTACTTAAGAATTTTCGCTTAGTTACGAGATCACAGTGGTTTATTTCCAGCAATCCAGACTGCATTGCATATGAAGTAAAACTGTGTTCTGTGTTAAATAACAAATAAAAAAATAAATCGATTAATAATTTTTTGGATGATTTACAGTGGTATTATTTCAGGCTCAGTTGAGAAAACTTGGTTTAATATTTATCATGTACATATCATATCAGTGAACTGCGAGGTGTGAGAAGTTTCTGTGCATGGTTTTCAAAGCATGCTCTATAAAAATGAAAGCAGTTGCAGAGAGCAGAATGCTCCTAAGGCCAAATTGTCTAGTTTGCATAGATTGTTTTCAAATTAGTGATGCTTTATGTTTTCAAGGCTGATAGAATTTCTGTACTCAGCCATCAGTAATCTACATACAGGACAGACATTTGTTGTCAGTGAAGAAAACATTACATGGATCAGCATTGATCGCACAGCCTGTCTTGTGAATGGCTCATTCTTATGTATGCCTGGAGAACTGATCTCAGCTCCCGCTCACGGGTTGTTGTTTGTGTGAATGACGGCATTATAGCTAAGAGCCGTTCCAATTAAATGTGGAAATAGTTTTGTATCTGAACGATTACAAGCTGTCAATGTGTCTATCACCCATGCTTTTAATACTGAGTGTTAAACGTAATCCCCAAGCAATCATTTTACCCAACACTCAGGTTGCATAATGCAGAGTAGTCATCCTTTTTAAAGCTCAAGCTGAGGAAGTCTTAAGTTTTACTGTCAAGCGTCTTTTCGCTTTTTGGGCTTGATAGGTTGAATGTCAGTAAACATGTGCATAAAACATTGGTGTTACTGAAGAAATCCCTACACTTTAAAAGAGTACAAGAATGATGCTTATGGGGGAGGCAGGCAGAGGTAACCATTTCACCTTTCACAGCCTTGGATAATTATGCATGTCAGTAAATTTATCCATGAGCTAGCTCTTCTGTGAAAGGGTAGAAGCTTGCCTAGTGTTACTGAGAATACATATATGTATCTTAAGGGATTTTTGTAATCAATGCATATACTTGTACAGTTTGTAGACGGCATAAACAGACATGTGTAATTGTACAAACTGGGTAATTGTGCTCCTGATTGGTGGTGTGACCCCCAAACAGCTGCCTTGTTGTAAAAAATAGTGCTAACCTGTGTGTGTGTTTATTTACACTGAGCCCTTAGCTCTTAACTCACTTTGGCAGCTGTACCTTTACCATGTTAGCTGGCTATAGAAGAACATAACCAATCTGTGGGGATACAAGATCAGTGAAAGCAAAGGGCATGGGTGGGTGGGACGCATCTGTAGTTAGTAGCAGTATGGGGGAAGGCAAACTCATTAATGGTTGTTGTTACTGACAAAGTAGTTAATGACTGCTGTAATTTTCACCCCAGTTACTGACATTATTTTAGTGCCACTTGGTGCCATGCTGAACAGGTCTACAAATTCCCTCCCACTGCCTTCAGGAGCTTGGCTTACCAGTACTTCACCTTGCCTTGGATACATGGAATGGCAAGTGCTGGTGGCCTTCCTTTGGCATATGGGGAAAAAGAGGTCATTTGTTAGATTAATGATTTTGACCAGTTTATATGGCTGTTGTTTTCTTGTATTCAGGGCTGATTTGTTTAGCCTGTTCACTGTCTACTTAGGCTTAAATACTTGATAAAACAAATGAATCCTTTGCTTAGTGTATTTCGCCTTAAGTTTGGTGTTTATCAGGTGACACAACATTCTGGTTGATCCACGTCATACACCTACTTAAGGGTTCTCTGTGAAGGTTGATTGATTTCGGAAGAAAGAAAAAGATCCCTCGAAAATTAAGTTATGATGTGTAAAAAGACCATGAAAATTCTTATCTGAAAAAAAACGTAATTACGTTTGTTTTTTCGAAGGTTTTTTAACCTGATTAAATGCAGTCAGATGTTTTGATTGTATGGTGGGTTTTAAGGACTAAATCGACCCTACTTTTCTCTGTCCCTGAAGCAAGTCCTATTACCTGTTCCACACAAAGGCACACTATACAGGAGTGTGGTTCACAAGAACTTAATTCAGAGCTGAACATAAGGCCATACGAAAAAGTTTTGTGGCATCACTGTTGATTCAGTCATATGATCAACATGATCCATAAAACCTACCATACAATCAAAATTTTCGACTGTGTTTAATTAGGTTAAAAAGGTATTTTCAGATACAGCTTTTAATGATCTTTTTTATACTCACCATAACTTTACAGGCTAAACTTCAGGCGAAATACAGTATATATATAGTGTGTTTCATTTTTTGACATCAATACTTGTCTTCATATACGTAGTATAGTGTACATAAATGCAGTTATACATATAGAGCACTAGTTGTTTTATGTTGAACTGTAGAGTCTTTTATTTCACTTGTTTGTAGTTGAATATGGTTCTATGTAAGTGATCACATTCATTTTAATTATCCTCTGGAAATATTGTGTTTGTTATTTGTTTCTGTTTGTTGTTTGATGTCATATTCTACAATTTTTCAAGGATACAAAAGTGGCAAGATTTATGGGTGAAGGACACCAGAGATTCCTGTCCCTAGGACTTAGGCAGTTGGGACTTCACAAGCTATAACCACATGGCAAGATACCATTTCCTCCCCTGAGAGTAAAATTCTTGGCAAATATACTGAAAAAACTTTAAAGAGAGATCAAATTGTCTGTATCATCCAATACGCTATGTGTAAAATACCATGTTTGCTTCTCCAAAGGTCTTAATTCGTTTGCAATTATCTGATAATAAACAGTAATGAATTTTTGTGATAAGCAATCGAGCATGGTGATAACCTTTGACTTGTTCTGAAATTATAGAGCCAGCTAAACTGCTGAATGATGAATTGTTTTGTTTTTTTTTAAGAGGAGAAAACAGTGAGATGAACGAGTTGGTGTGTGTATAGGTTGTAAAGTCCATAGTAGTTGGAAGAGTTTCAGTCTATAGGTTCTCTGATGCAATGGAAATATTGATTTTCAAGAAAAACTGTGTTTTGGATTAGAAAGGCATCTTTTCCAGACTCCCAAGGGAGTCTGCTTATCACACTAACATGTTATCTTGAATAAAATTCTAAGCCTTCCAGTGTGTGACTTAAGGCGCTGTTCAGACCTAACTTAGTTCAGTTACTTTTTCATATAGAGATTGATAGATATAGGGGCACTCCGTCTTGACATATGCTACAAGTTCGCTGCTACGATGCCATTTATCAACACTAGTGTGCTCAGTGAGTCATCTTTTAGATGGCTTGCAGAGCAAAACAGAAATAATAAAAGCTTGTGTGCTTGAAGTACGTTTAAAATATTATGATGATGACCCAGTCAGTGGAAAATATGACTAACCTGAAAAAGTATTATTTGGTATCCAAAACAAATGGATGTTCCATGGGATACATTAGGTCAGAATTACTTGGATGCCTTTTTTTATGAAAAGCTGGTTGTCAAGTAGTAGGAAATTTGTGTTTTCTTAAAAAATACAAGTATATTCCTGCCTGGATTGATGTTCTTGATTGAAAGAAGGAATGAAATTGATGAGACCATCTTGAATGCAGATTGAACATAGATATAAAGAAGTAATACACTATGTGACAGGTGATCCTCCCATTCCCCCTCCCCCACCTGCTCGATAATGATGGCAGATACTGGTGACAATGATTTTACAAATTTACCTTGACATGGAAGAATTCAGTAATGGAATGAAAATATAACAGAAATCCACATTTGATCCAAGTCTTGATGTTTTTATCTCTTTCAACTTTTTAAAGTTTTCCTTCCGATCATATAAATATTTCCTCAGCAGGAAAAACTTACCTTCATATGCCACATTTCCCACATATGATTTGCAAGTTTTGAATTCACGTTGAAGAGGATATGAGTGATGATGGGCCGTGGTTAGGTTTGAGTGTGCTTTGCATAAAGTATCACATTTATGCACCGTTAATCGTGGACTGGCACGGTACATGTAGTGGACTGGCAATGGAAGGATATTATCCTGGATGAATCCGGATATGTCTGCAAACTGAACAGGCCCAAACATGCTAATGATTGTGAAAAAACATATATGCAGCAGAGACTTGAGTGTGGTACAGTAATTTCCTGATGGGTTTCTTGTAACTTGTTAGATAATCTCCTGCCATACATACACCTCAAGTGGATTCAAGAAGAGAAAGTAATGTGCCTGGAAAGCCTGAGTGTTGAGAGCTGAATGCAGCTTGTAAAATGGACCTCAGCATTTGAGCTTCGCTACTTTCTAGCCGTGGCACGAAGGTCATGAAGATAGTCCAGCAAATCTTACATAACAGATTTGTGAGGCGGTATCTGGCTGTGCCCACCGCCCTTGTTAAGAGTGTCACTATTGATCAGTTCAGACTGACAGAAAATCACTAAGTTGGCGTGAGGCCGTTGGTTACGATTGCAGGAAGACCCTGCATCCCCTCTCACAGGATAGAGGCAAGAAAGTGGCATTCTCAGCCAAATCTCGTTATGGACCGGTGATAGCCGAGAAAAGATTACGGTGATAGAGATGATTGGAGCAAAAAGCGTCCAAAGAAACCTCATCTGGCCACGGTATCCACGGCCGCCAAAAAGCAATTTGCTTTAGTGTTCAGCCACCGATCGTAGATTGGTGTGGTAATTGGGAACTTGGGATTACTAACAGCACGTAAAACTTCAAGCCAGTTGCTTGGTGCTATAAATGATCACTATAAATTATGTTATCATGCAAGCCATAAAACACAAAATGTTGTTGTTGATAGGAAGTGCCCATATTGCATGGCTCAATCAAAACTGAGCAATAATCCCCTAATGGTTATGTTTGCTAACTGGTGTGATATTGGCTAACAAAGTTACTCTATGAATGTGCAAGCCACTAGATGAGTACCTTGACGATAAGATGAAGATGTACATAAGGTGAGATAAGTTTATTGTGATATGTTTATCGTGGTTCATCTACTGACACTATTTCCATTTCTGCATGTTAAACACTCATACAGTGACATGCAGTTAATGATCATCGGCTTCTCAAGCCCTTTCTATTCCCTTCCCTGACGTCATCTTTTTCACACAATACATTACATTGCACCTTGTTTTTCCAGTTACAAGTCCTGACTGATGTCAGTATAAATCAGACCGTTACCCCGAGCCTTGAGTTTCTTTGGAGTAATTCAGCCATTAGGTCTTTCCTGTTATAATCCCACCCAACAAGACACATTCTGTTCCTTCAGCCACCCCTGAGAGAAGTTGGCCGTTCCATCTTGGAAATGGTTATTAATTACATCTACTGGGTGACATGTGGCTCTTGGAGGAGTTGGATTGAGGAAGTGCCTGCTGCTGTAGAAGAACCTACACACATACACTCTTTCTGCCCACAGTGTCAACCTTTTCTGTGCCTTGTTGTGGATATGGTAGGTGCATCTTGATTTGCACCTGTCTGTCTCTAAGCATGCGTACAGGTAAGTTAATTGTGCACACGATTTCTACTAAAACTGTTTCAGATAGAGTTTCCAAATTTAGTGCACACATTCTTCTCTCGGGAAGCATGATCAGATTAAATTTTTAATGCAGGAACAGTCTTTTTCTTCTTTTATCCATTTTTTTTGGGGGGGGGGCATGTTTCATTTAGGAAATGTGTGATCTTATAGTCTTTTGTTCTCAAAAACTGCTGAAGATAGTGTAAGTCTTCTACATGGAAGCCAACATGGAAGCCGTAGGTTTACCTTACAGAAACTAATTAACTCTATACTGCTGTCGCCAAACAAACATGTACGTGAGAATGTGATTGAAACACAGAGCTTGGGGCTTTTCCAGGGGTTTTTTGTCCAACCCATCATCCAGGCTGATTTTGCTAAGTTAGAACAACCCAATACCTGTTGGAGTCCTGTCTCATTGGACAGGCTGATTTGATTTGTGTAGATTTATGCACGATTACGTTTCTGTCAGGTAGGATTTAGTCTGTCTGCCTTCAGCCTAACCTCTGAACCTCTTTCAGCATGCCCAGGCCGCCTCCCGCCTCTCATTTGCTACAGAGCAGCAAGGCATGTCACAAGGTGGGAACCGGGTAAGCATTGCGCTTTAGGCTTACCTTAATCCATAATCATTCTGGAGTATACAATTTATAAACAAATTTACGCAGCTATACAGTATTTTAACATAAACCCACCTAATTTGGCATATTCCCAGTATATACATTTTGATGCATTCATCAAAACATTACATGCAGTACCTGGATCACCTGTCTCATACATGTATTTGAACATGAATTACCCAAATCTGGTAACATTTTGCAATCTACATTTTATAAGCAAGCATGTAAGCTAAGAGGCAACGTTTTGAGGCATTTTATGCAGTGAAACCATTTTATTCCATATACTTGGTTGCTGAGTTTCTCAGTATTCACAGAAGCTATGAAGTGTATAGAATTGTTTAGTTACAAGTAGGCAGTCAGTCTTCTGAGTGAAGGAAGTTACTAGGGTAAGTCATTGACCTGCAGCAAGTTAATATGAAATTGTCCGTGTGACATACAGATGCGGCTTTATATGCACACCTAAGGGGAAGACAAGTTTTCTCCAATGAACCCTATGGACTGTGCAACCTGTACAAGATTCCTCTTGAAGATGTCCCAGTATTTGTGTTGTGACAGGGACAACACATTCATGTAAAGCTGCAAGTTTATATGTAAGAAGATCTGTGCGCTACTGTTCCTTTCATCATTTGATTGCCATGCTAGCTATCAGATAGTCCAGATGGAGATTGAGAAAAATCCTGTCCTGCCTTGTCCAAGAAATGTCATAAAAGCTGACAGGCTCCTGGTGGGGTTTTATGAGTCATTGGTCCAGTAAAAGGCAGCTGTCCTTTCTGGTGAGCTGGTCACCATACAAATATTGGACATAGCCAGGAAAGGCAATCACAGCTTCTACATGATTCACAGTACTTCAGGCAAGATGATTTGAGCTCATCAAAATCCTTCCAGGCCATGTGCCCAAATTGGCTCCATACCAACTGCCAAGGAAAAGAGAACTCCAAATGAACAGCATGTATGTTTAAGTCCAGTGTTTTAAGACACCCGATGTATGTCCTGGAAAACGTGAATAACCGAATATTTTATCACTTTTTTGCCTCTAACACATTTATTTTGAAAAGAAGAAGCCCTTGTTTTCATTCAGTTTTGTTTGAGTTGAAAGTGGTTCCTGGATACTCTGCATCAAGGCACTCTGATCATGGATATAGCCTTTCTAACCAGAAGCTATTTAGCCATCATGCACCCTTGCAATATAGTAGTTTGTATACACATAATTATTAATTATTATGAAGAGGGAAAACTCTAAGTCATTGATTACATGCAGCATCATGGCATCAAAGCAATCTTAGATCATACCTGACCGACTTCTAAATTTCTTAAAACAAAATTTAGGCCAATTCTCAAGATTGGTCAGTTGATATGGTGGCCATATTGAGTTCTACATGTACGCCTGTGTGTCTAGATAACCTAGTACTACTAGGTGATTTAAAACTGGTCTTCTGTCGCTCAGTGCTATCTATTTAATGGAGATGCAGAAATTCCATTCCTTTAGGTAATAACACGTTTTGTGACATGGTGATAAAAACCTTTTAAATTAAGCTCCCCAGTTGTCATGTGAAGTTATCAACCACATATGTACAATTAATTCACTTAAGCGGAAATTTGAGTATTGATGGCTGTAATACCATAGTCAATGCTTTTGTGACAAACTACTTAATTTTACCCTGACTTCATTGAAATACTACATGTGGAAGCATGTGGAGATGTCAGTATGCAACGAACTGAGTAGTTACTAGTTCTCAGCGCCCCCTATTAGGCTGATCTACAAATATTTCGCATGTATATTGCGCAGTTGTAAGATATTTTTGTGTCATGCAAATCAACTTCTGAAAATTGAAAGTTTATATCTTTGTGCGGGCACATGTGTTGATGCCCTAATTTGGGACATGCATAGTTTCTTACACACATGTGAAGTATGAACTGAAATGAAATAAAAATTTAGAAATTATTTATTCGGGGTAATATGTTTTATATATTTTGTTTATATGTTATAGAAGTTTTAGCAATTTAATTGATACGATAATATTCCTACTAGCTTCTCTGCAAACATATTTCCTGCAGTGGTGAAGAAAACCTATGAAGAATTGTGTTAGCTTGACGATTCATCTAGAGATAAAACGAAAATGTGTGTATTACACACAAACAGCTTCACTGCACCCAGATGTTATATCCAGTAGGCAGTGTTACAAAATCCATGGCAGTGTTAATCATCCAAAGCCTAGTCTACTAGTGAACCAATAATATACAAGCACCTTTGACTGTATACATGCCTCCAGGGTACAGCTGGTGCCCGTAATAAATATTGTGACTAACCTGATGTTTATCAGTTGAGAGAGGTTCCACAGTGTTTATAGGGCACTCATCCCCCTGGTGGCCATTTCCATTTCCCCCCATCTCCTTTCTTCTGTGTTCCTGTTACACGGTTTTCTGATTCTCCAGTATGATTACATAAATAAATAAAATATTTGAAAGATGAGACCTAAGGGAAAGTGTTAACAGCACAGTTAATCATAAAGAAGTGGCTACAGTGGGGTGAATAAGTCTTAGCCAAGCTTTGCTGCCCTGGCCCATGTCAGTAGGTATGAGTTAGGGACGGCCCCATATACATCGGACAAATCCCAGCTGCACCATGACCAGGCTTATACCATTAGGTCATCCTTTAAAAATTCTTTGGTGCTGAAACCCAATCTGGCCCATCGGAAAAAAGAATAGGGCCGGTTGGTAAAGAATTTTTAGTTTATTCCAGCTTATGAAGAAAAGAGGGATTTTGAAGAAAGTAACATTGGGAGCAAAGTAAAAAATTCCATGCAAGCCTAATGAAGACTTTAGAATAGAGCCTTTTCTTGGAGTGTCAGATTACCCCCAATATAGACATTTTTAATGATGGCCTTACACATATACACAGCCCTGGATAGGCAAGATCAACAGTTAGCAATTTTACTGTCTTCTAAACCATGTACAGATATGGCTAACTTACCAATATGTGGTGGTATTTTTGAATGGAATTATTTATTGATGTGTAGAAGAGTCAATCTGCATTAACCTTTTAGAGGATGATGTGTGGAGTTTACTGCAGTCCACCCATAATTTTGAGATTTTCTCCACCAGGAGAAGATAAACCTAGTTATAGATTCTGTTTTGTTGAGTGTGGATGGTAGGACATTGAGTGCTGAATGGTATCATGGAAATAAATAATGTATTATTTGATATGTTATTAGTATCATATGCAGTTCCAGTTGGAAGATCTAAGGAAAGGTGTGGCTGTTTTGACCACAATCTCAGTTATGTCCTTTTATGACATACCAGTCTGAGCGCTGAAATCTGAAATGCATCATCACAAGATCACATCACAAACTTTCATTAAACCAGGTTACAGTATATACATGTATATGAAGAAAATGTGTATGAGTTAAAAAGCTCTCAAAAACTGCAGGTGGAAAACCAATTATTTCTCGATTTCTTTTGTCACTGAAATTTATGCAGAGATGGGATAGACCATGACTTGTGAAATAACATATATATTATTGCTTCATATGTTATCTTTCAACATTAACTGCTTTTGAAGTCCCGAAAAGGATGTCAGACAATGTAAATTAGATACTGTCAGTTTGCATCATTCCATTTGATGAAATTGACCCTGGATCCATGTGATGACAGGATTTGTATGGATGTCACATTCACTTTTCCTTATTGACTATGTGTCCTGAAATCTGAATGGTAATACATGTCTGAGGCATGACGTTTTTTTATTGAAATAATTTCCTGTGGCACCTTTACTGATGTGTAGTCATCGGTTTACCAGAGTTGCAGAAGGTGCCATGATACTTCCCTGAGTGTGACTGCTCTTCTGCCTGCGTGTTCATCATGGAAGCTTTTAATGTAAGTATTTCATTAGTTGCTCTGCCTATCTATGGGCTGACAGTCCATAAATTGAGTTTGCCATCTCATCTGTGCCTTAGATATTATGATGCTCGATCAAATTATTATCTTTGATAACTGGAGTGGATTTCCTGGTATGACTCTGCTAGCTGCTGACTTTGCCCACTTTCTGCCAGCATGTAAGCTGCTTGTGCCCCAAAGACCCTTGTCAGATATAATATCTCCAGCCATTCAACCTTTGTTGGATGTGGTGAACTCCAGTATGTGGACGCCTCAATCCCTGTGAAGCTCCATGCCATTTGACTGTCCTTCATGTATTCTGTCGTTCATCAGAGCTCTTTCATTGCCAGAACAAAATCCTCTCTAAAAGGAGCTGTGTCAAAGTTTGTCCTGTACCCAGAGATAGGATTACTCCCTGGAATTCTGGCTGTGTCACCATGGAAACCATTAGCCAACCCTGGAGATGACAGAAGGGTTTGAGACCTAGCTACCCTGTGTCCAGAGCTAATGGTTATATGCCAACTGACATATTGCTGGTTGTTTCTCTGGAACTGGAATGGTTATCCCAATGTTACATTCTCACCTGTTCTTCTTCCAAAGCTCCCCTAGTGCCCTGTTTACCCTTGCTCTAAGTGACCCCCCCCCCCCTCTACACACCTCCCTCTCCATGGGTGACAGTGGAAGCTTAAGAAGCAGTTATACGCCCCCAAGTGATTTCTGTGAAATTATGTTCCACCAATAAAACATAGGCATGGTGGAGGGAGTGAGCCGCCTCAGATAAAACTGATAATGCTGCTGCCAGGAAGCCACCATATAACCATGGTGCTGGTCATACTTATCCTAGCCAGCTGGGTGCCCAGGCATCCCTCTCAAAAGCGCAGTTGCCATCTGGATGCATTAAAGGAGACCTGCTTTGACTTCTGGGCTGGAATTTGCAGTATAATCCTAACCAATCCCATTTCCTCAACTTTTCCTCAGAACTGTTTGCATTGGGCTGGCTGTCCCTGACACCTGAAGAAGGGGAGTTTCATGAACACTGTTCAAAATCAATGGGCCTATAAATCATACCAGGATTTGTGCACACTTATACCTCGTATGTCACATATTGTTAGTCTGTAAGACTGGAATTTGATTTTTTTGTGTGTGATTTTGGATCCTGTTTGTCTTTTTTTTTTATTTTGTGGAGTTTAGTAGTGTTGTAAAGGATTGGACCAAACTCATTAATGTCTTCAAAGGAACAGCCCAGCCAGAAGTGCTCATATTGAACTTATTTGCTCAAATCTTCTGTGCCAATTTGAGTATTCAAGGAGCTGTTAAAGGCCTTCCAATGACACATTCGCCTTACTGTCACATCCTGAATGACTGACCTTAAGGTGAGTGTAAATGAATTTCTCTTTGCCGTTCTATCAGTTTATTATAGCTGTCATGTTTGAATGCATGTAAGCATCACAGCGACAATATATCACATCTGGTGTGCCAAGATAATAATTTTTACATGAAGCAGTGAGTGTTTCTTCCCTACATAGCAATCATGTCATGTATGTATTAGGATATGTCATTTCTGTTCAGTACAGACAACGCATTCAGGATGAAAATGGTTTTCTCAGAATTATAATACTTCAAAGAAACCGATTTGACACAAAGCAACAATAATCGACCTCCACATTTCTCCATACTCTCTTTTAATGGCATACGAATTAGCAGTAGGTATGCCAGCGTCCTGTTTGTTAGCTTTTCTATGCCTATCTTAGCCACATGCAGTACATGCCTAATGATTCTGTGCACCTTTATACACAGAAAGATTCATGCAGAATAGTTTATATTCACACCTATACTGACAGCTTTCTTATTTCTGTTTCACGAGGGGTCCTCCGTGGCTTAGCTGGTTAGCACGCTAGCACAGTGTAATGACCCAAAAGCCTCCCACAAATGCAGTCACTGTGAGTTCAAGTCCAGCTCTTGCTGGCTCCCTCTCACGCCGGACTTGGAAAGGTCTACCAGCAACCTGCAGATGGTCATGGGTTTCCCCCGGGCTCTGCCTGGTTTCCTCCCACCATAATGCTGGCCACCATCATATAAGTGAAATATACTTGAGAAAGGCGTAAAATACCTATCAAATAAATAAATCAAATTGTGTTTCACAAGGGTATTTTTACAGGATATTGGTTTTGCCCCCTATGTGAATCATTTATAAACAATTTTCATTTTAATCCCATTGTGTGAACACCTGTGAGACCAATCCAATTGGACAGATAGTTTTGATGTTATTATTAGTAGTATTATCTTGTCAGTTTGATGGAACAAACCTGATTTTATAATGTATGCTTGTATGCTTGGGTTTAACATGGTACTGAACAATTTTTCAGCCATATGATGCCCAGGAATCATTAGAATGCACTTGTATGCAGTGTCTCCTCATGGCAGGGCAAGTTCATGCCGCCAAAGTGCTGCCACCACTGGAACAATATGCTGAAGACACCAGACATGACACCCCACCCAGTCACATTATACTAACAAAATTTGTTCTAAACCGGCCTTATCCGTTACTTGCTTAAATGACAGTGGTTTTAGGGGGTTTCCCCCATCTGTGAAAGCAAAAGCTGGTCACAGCTGGCATTAGTGAAACATTCTTGAGTACAGCACAAGACATGGATAAACCAGTTAATCAGTCAAAGAAACTACCTAAGCTGGCTAGTGACATTTGTTTTGAGGTACATATGCACAATCTTGCACTCAGCATTGAACAAGACAAGGGTGAAATGAGATGCCAAAAGTTGACAATCTTGGAACATGTTTTAAAAAAAGGGTGTTTAAACTCTACAAGTAATTTGCTTTGTTCAAGTACTTTGATATATTTGAAGTGATACTTGTATTTCAAACAGTGGTTTCCATTCTGCAGGAGCTCATGCAAGGCTTATGTAGCCGAACCATACTTTGGCTGGAAAATATACCCGTGGGGGATATTTGCTAATATCCACTGCTGAAAGTTGCATGTAACCGCTCCACCAGGGAGAAAACCCAGACACCATCTGGTGGCGAGATAAGCATACATACACTATGCGCTAGTTTCCAATATCAAATCCAAGTCTGCAAATAGGTGCCAGACACTTTTGAAAACACCCCTTTGGCAAAAGTGGTTTAACCCAAGAGACCTTTGTCCAGTAATATCAACACTGAAAACATGGTCATACCACTTCATCCAAAGAGATGTTTTCAAACATGTTGGGCACCTGCATGCAGGTTTGAAATCCCGCAGGTGTAGATTAAACTCTTACTACTCATGTTATTGCAGGCAACTTACTTTGCAGTTATTCATTAAATTGTTCTTCATGTATAGCTTTAAGATCAAAATGACTATACTTATCAGAAATGTATGGTGGCGGAATGTTCGTTCATGGGAGTTCAGCGTGGGGATGTTCACGCATGTGTAGAAAATGAGGGTCTACACAGTAGCAGGGTACATGGGTGTTAGGCGAATGGAGCGTGTTTTCAGTTGAATAAAAAAAAAATCTATATACTTCCCCTGCTTTTGACTTATTTGTTTTCTTTAAAGGACTTCTATGGCTATATGTGTACAGCTCAGTTGTTTATTTACTTCACAGGAACCATTTACCAGTACTCCCATTACCACTCTAGTAGCCTACAGGCTAGGCCTATACCATTGTTTTTTAGAAATGATTCCATTGTCTTTATTAAGTGAGGCAGCACCAAAAAGTGTTCATACTAACGTCCACTGATCAGCTTAAGCATGGGTTAAATCTATGGCTATATAGCTGTCAGATTAAAGCTAATCTGTCACATGAAGACCTGGAATGACAACTACCCCCACGTCCTTGCCACCACACACTGTGAAACCTCTGAGCTGGGTAATCTGGATTATGTTTGTCTTTCCCAGTATAATCCTTTTAATTTACGCAGTGTACATTTTTTCTGTTGACAAGGGCAGAAAAGTCACGGCTGTTCCGTGAAACCTCAATACCCGTACTACTGATTTCTCAAAGTAACAAACATGGCCGCAAAGTACTATGCAGCTTGTACCCTCACTTTTGGCATATGCGCAAGCTCCCCCAGCGGCTCTGCCGGGAACAAACAGCTTGTGTAGGCCCCCTATATTTTGGTATTTTTGTGATATTTAGATGTATTGAATAATACGAATTTGTTTGTGCTTTCTGAGCTGATTTTCTGGTTTTAGACATGAAATGTCGAAAACAAGCCTGTTATCTTAAGCTTTAAGCATGATACGATTGCAGATTTTAGCAACTTGAGCTCATCCATATTACATGATATAATCATCAAATAACATTTATTAATATAGAAAAGTCCTCATCATCATTGTGACCTTTTTTTACACTTAAAAAATGGCCAAACCAAAAGTCCTTGAAGTGAAGTATATTCCTAATATACTTCCATTCTATAACATATCTGTTGGCATAAATTTGCATAAAACATATAGCCTCTCCATTGTTAGATGCTGAAGTATGCATTAGGGCAAAGATCCCACTAGAGTAGTGTCATGTAGGAGAAAAAAAGGTTGGCAAAAGCTTGAAAGAGCTCTATTTGTTTGCAGACCTCAATCTAGCGATGTTTGTGTCCTATGAATGCAGGCTTGAAGGAAAGTGTTCTGTGAGGAAAAGGGAAAAGAGTGAAGAAAAACTCGTACAATATTGATTACTGGGTGTTGATGTTGCACAGTTTATTACAGGGTAATTCACTGGTACTGTATGCTGTCACACGCAGCCACCTAGGCGTTATTGAAGTTGCTACTGAATGTTTAGTAAACCTCACTGTGCAAATGAATTATTGATGATGTCTACTGTTGTAACATGTGTGGTTAGATGTGGTACCAGCCATCATGCCAATGAATGAGTTCCAGACTCCACCATTTTCCTTCTTGAATCTGGCAGATTGTAACAAGGTTAAAGTTTATGAGCCATGTTCTTAGCTGGATATAATGCAATGTCTTGTCAACCCTGTGTGTGCATGCCTATCTGATATATTAGAATTCGACTGCCGTACTTGTTGTGCTACATGACATGTTGTGTTGAAAACAAAATCTTCAGACCATGTAAGATTTCATCATATTTGTGCAGGTTTATGTGGATACACTAGGGGGCATCTGTGGCTCAGTTGCTTAGTGCGCAAGCGCAGCGTAATGGCCCAGGAGTTGTGAGTTCAAATCCAGCTCATGCTGTCTTCCTCTCCGACCGTACGTGGGCAAGTCCGCCAGCAGCCTGCAGATGGCCCTGGGTTACCCCGGGCTCTGCTCGGTCTCCTCCCACCATAATGCTGACCGTCGTCGAATAAGTAAAATATTTCTAAGTACAGCATAAAACACCTATCGGATAAATAAATAAACAAATGTGGGTAGGCTGTGACCATGGGGTCTGTTTAAGACCTGCAAGCTCTCTATACAATATAACTAATATGTCTTTGCTTACAGAACACAGCATCGGTGACAGAATATGCAAGTACACTTATGGCAGACATTTGTGATGAGAGAAAAATTGGTTTGTGTACATGAAGCTTTGTGACTGACCTTCTGAAGCATTCCAAAAGCCAGGGGCAAACACATAGTTGTCTATGAGGCTGGCACACATCCTGTCTTGGGATTTAAGGCACACATGCTTCATACTCGGACACCTTCACACACCAGACAAAAAATCTAGATGTTCTATTTTTACCTGACACAAATAGGTTCAAATTGTTTGCAAAATCTAGGTGTGCAACTCCTGTTAATGTCTGAACAAGGGTGTTGATTGGCACTCAAAAGATCCAAGAACAAGGACAAAGGCCTGAGAAAGCATCTGAAGCCACTTGTTCAAAAGTGTATTCCAAGTTAAAGCCTTTAGCCTTAAATCTTAATCTTAGCAGTCTTATTATCATACAAATGCTAATGGCACATTACTCCAGACTTCAGTTACAATCCAGAATAGTTTTCTAATGCACACGTGAATGACTGTGCCCTATCTGTAACCACTGACATGTCATTCTCTTTTTTCTTTTTTTCTTGCTGATATAACCCCTCTGGCTCATATTCACTCTCCTAGATTCCAGTCATAATATTTTTCACTGTCTCCTTTGCATTAATAATAGTTTCTTGGGATTGTTGTTTGAGGTTAGAAAAAAAATGTTAAAGTAATTGTCATTCATGTCTTAACACACATACACTTAAGGTTGTATGTGTTTGAATGGATACAATACCACTGCATTTATATGAACAGATTGATGACAAACCGAGATAGCAGTGTAGTTTGACCTTGAACTTAAGCTGTACATGCATGTGAATGTTTGTTGTCCAAGCTTAATGTACAGGATAAGGGAATAGAAAAAAGGTAACGGACATGTGAACTGCATATCAGGAGCGTCATTAAACATGAAGAAGAGCCATTAACAGGATTGCTTAAATTGTGAATTGTCTTGCGCCAGCTCTTCTGTTAAGCACTTTTTGTCTAACATGGCCTAAAAAGCCCATAAGTCATGCCCTGTCCATACATAGGACCTCTGGGAGACTACTGATGTGTGGGTGTGCCATCATGTGTGATATCCAACATTTAAAAGTGCACTTTATTGCAGAGTCAACTGCAGAGAATGGATCATGGGAAATTAGGTTTTTTGTTGGTGCACTTAGACATTTATACAAGGGCTGTGGCACAGTGTGACATTGTATTATGGCATGTGGAATCTAATGATTCATTTTTTCATTTGTCCATACAGAATGAGATGAAAACATTCCTGTGTAAAAGTAGCAGTGTTAGCGCTCAGCCATTTATATGCTCATGGGGTGTCTTTATTCATACAAGCATAGTCTATTGTGATATGGGCGGAGTTTGGTAAACTCGGTGAAATGTGAGGAAAATGACTCATTTGACTAATTGCACATCATACAATGTTACAATCGATCTATGAAACAGGTGACGGTTTAGGTTTTGTTTGTTTTTATTTTAAATATAGTTAAATGTGAACATCTTGTTTTCGGTACTTTGTTGGTACAGATAATAATAGTTTCTTTCAAGTTGGTAAGTGACAAAGTATCCTAAGCTTAAAATGAAATCATCATGGTTGGTATGCTAATTAGGTATACACGTACGCCTAGACACATTGCGCTGTGATCTTTTCTTTAGAAGATCAGTAAAGAGGGACTTGTGTAATAACACTGTTCCGTGACAATGAAGTTTGGGTGTTAATATTTCCTTGGAAATGTTCTGTTTTGAAAAACTATTTGTATTCATTTTTGTCCTCCACAATTATGGCATTTCGTTTTTTACGTTATGCACGGGGAAATTTATCAGTAACTTGCCAGACATTATAGCAGTTTACCCTCAGGCCTTCATAAACCTGAGAGCCATGTTGTTAAGTCGAAATTGCTTGTGTTCCTGTTAAGGTGTTAAGTTCTTTACAGCAATCAAATGGAATGAAGGTCGTGCTTAGAATGTTAGCCAGAACATTGAAACAGCACATCTTAGTGTAATATTGTGCAGACATATGTTAGAGCTACTATACCTTCTAACCAGGTGATAGTGGTGGACCTAGAGTGCACACCTCGCATTTTGAACCAGCAAAATATGATAATTAGGTATATATCATATGTGACTGACCATCCATTGGCCAGCAGAGGTCAGGTCAAATTGTGGCCTATGCTGTGATCATCACAGTGATCAAGGGTTTAAGTACCATTGATGGAGGAGTGATCTGACAGGTTTAGCCAAGGAAGCATGTGATATAACAGGCTATAAAATTGAGGGGGTTTTCTGACTTGTCCCTGGAGAAAGTTTGTGCATGAGGAGAGAGAGGGGATGGCATGAATAGGGTTGGGAACATCTCTAGCTGGGAGGAGGGTGATGAGAGACTAATCATTGCCAGCTCTAGCTTACAGCTGGACCTCATAATTCTGTACATCAGTCAGACAGCTTTATTTAATTGTTGACATAAAACTAGCCTTGTCAGATAAGCAAGCAGGTCTCCTCCAGATGCCTAGTTATGGTTCCGTCTAAATAATGTAAGCTGAACTTCCATCCTTCAGTTCTTCATCTTCTTATCTACTGCATTATATGCAAGTTTATTTCCTTAGCTTAATTCTTTCAAAGGAATTGTTGAAGGAATTGTCGTTCTTCCGCTTTGAAGCTTTAGACCTTTGACATCCAATTATCAAGTTTATTCAACACTCTTAGGTCTTGACAGAACCCTCAAGGATGTGGGGAATTTCAGCTGTTGCAGGGTTTATGTTTCCTTTTTTTCAACACTGTTACATGGACTCCCTGAATAAATATTGTCTCTGATCAAGAGTTTCTGGGTTTGGTTGATTCAACCTGATAAACATGTTAGATCCAAATGCATATGTGTGCTCAAGTTCAGTAATTAGGGAAACCTTGACATTTTCATTTTATAATTTGCCATAGTAAGGTTTCTGTGAAGACAATCTGGTCATTTCTGTATGAACATGTTACTACACTGATGGTATCGCATCAAATTCAAAAGTGATGGCAAGCTAACGTCTGTTCATTCAGTTGGCTGGAATCTGTGTTTGTCACGGGAAGATTAACGAAAACTCCGAAGCCGAGGCTTGCCCATTGGCAGCGTCTAGCTCATTGCTCTTGCCTGAACTGTATACAGCCAAAATTTAATTTGTCTGTAGGCTGTCTTCCACTGTGATATTAGCCCAGCTATTGGTTGTGTTCAGTGGAAAATGATAGCTAATCAAAGCCAGACAGAGGCCATCGGCTTCATAGGTAGTTCCATCGGGATCCTTAGTCTTGTAGTCAGCTTTACATTCAAAGCCAGACAGACTTCTCCAAGGCTTGCCAAATCTCTGCATACCTCCATAAAGTTGGCGAAAAGGAAACCAGACGGCAAGAGGGATATATGAATAAAGGCTGCACCCATCAGCGTTAACTGATAAAAAATATCAGTTTCCGTGTTTTTCACAGGCAGATACTGGCTGCTCAATGTTTGCTAATTACAATTGTGGCAACTTACCAAAGGGGCAAAGAATATAGACACTGATACCAGAGGTATCTCCATTCTTTCTCTAACAGTATATACTTTTGGAGTAATTGTGCGTCAGGCCATTGTGTACAATGTTCAGTGTCCGAAAAGGGTTTGATGAATATAAGGGTAGCAGAACGTATTTATCTTAAAAATAGCAAAAAAAGCAATTTAGATAGTGATGTCATATTTTAGCATACAGATTTATGTTGAAGCAACATTCCTATTTGAACTCTGGCTTTTTCAGTCAAAGTTCTGGTTTCTGTAGCAGTCCTAGAAATTGCAAGTTTCAATGACTTGATGGCAACACATTTTGAGCCTCCCCGTATTTGGTAAGTATGTTAAGGTATACTAGGTTTCTATTTAAACTGTGGTTGTTTTGATCAGATGTCAGGTTTCAAATGGATTTCAGATTTGGTATGCAGGTTTAGTCTATGGAGATGAATCAGATACTTCCAATTTAAATTAAGACAGAGTCATTATTCATTGAATTCAGGGGCAAATGTTGGACCCAAATCAGATCAATTGGATAATGATGTTACCATACACTACATGACATAGCTTGTACAGAGATAAGAGTAAGGCAGGAATATGTTAGAACATGTCAGAAGGCCTGGTATCACACAGAGAAGCATCGAGAGAAACAAGTGGAAAAAATTTTGAAGATAATTATTTGCAGGTTAGTTTGACCTGTATTTCATGTTTTTCTGTTGTGGAATTATCTTAAAGGTATTATTTATGTCTTCTTGTCCTTGGGAAGAAGCTGAAATTTCATGCTTACATATCCTGCACTGTTGCACAGCAGATTTTCTTCATATCTACTTGATTTGGCATTAAACAACAATCAAATTGATACCTTTAAGTCATGTCTGCTGTCATATCATTAACAGCGTAGGTTTTCAGTGTGTTCGATGGTCATTGTGGCTGTCCTTAGCCCTTCAGATCATGTTCCAGAGGATGCGTTGTCATTATGATCCAGAGACATTGCTTTAATTGTACATGTGTGACCTGAAAGGCGTAGTTCTCAACCTGGCTAACAGTGTGTGATTAACTAGCTGTAATTCTGCCAGCCGCAAGCCTTCCGCTCTCCCTACCTGACTCATGAAAAACTTGTTTGTAACAAGGATTACAAGTCCTAGAGTCTCTAATTGCTCCTACCCTCTGGAACTGACATAGGAGAAACTTTTCTGTAACAAGGATTATAGCTCACCCAGCCCCAAGTTTCATATCCTCTGTGCTTGACGTGCAATAAAATTGTCTGTAACAAGGATCACAGATCCCCCATTTTCTACCCTCTGTACCTGATATCTGAGAAAATTTCCTCTAACAAGGATTACCGTTCCCCATCCATAAGCTTTCCACCCTCTAGACCTAGTATGTAAGAAACTTGCCTGTAAAAAGAATTCCAGTCTCCCATCCACAAGTTTCCTACCTTATGTACCTGGTATATCCGAAATTCGTTTGTATCAAGGGTTACAGTTTCCCCAGTCCATAAGGCTAATACCCATTGTATCTGCAGTAAGAAAACCTTGTCTGTAATAAGGACTACAGTTCCCACTCATCCATAAGTCCCCTACCCTCTGTACATGTACCTGGCAAGAAAATTGCCTGTAAAAACAATTCCAGCATCCTCATCCACAAGTTTCTGAACATCTGTACCTGGTATATGAGAATATGATAAGAATTTCCCTATCGTCAAGCTTTCTACTTTCTAGAAATACAGTGTTATGAAAGATATTTTAGAACTTTGTGGAACACCAGTCAAAAAAGATACAAACACATGAATGGTTAATGTGTTGGGTTGTTTCTCTTGTTTCCCGTAGGGATAGCTCATTTCCTCACAGAAAGAAAGCAGTGTTGAAAGTTAACTTTGCCTGGTGTTTAAAAGCAGATGTTTTTCATCAACTAAGCAAATGTTTTCTTCCAACATGCAGCAATTAATCATATCATTGAGATAAGCTGGTAGTCAAGCATGCTTACTCAAGCCGAATAGGATATTGGGGTTGAACCCCAGCTGTTGTTAGTTAACATCTATTGTTATGTGGAGTAAAATGAGTGGTTATAATGTGTGTGTGCACCGTGCCAGTGCTGATGTTTTATTAAGTATCTCATTTGCATATTTCCATAGTTGATCACAGTATTGATCCTGGTCTCTGGCTTCTTTCCATTCATGCGTCCGGTAGTCATTAAAACATGCCGGCAAACAAAATCTGATCCTCAACCATAACAGCTGAGGTGAACAGTCCGTTAAGGCTGTCATCAGCATGTTATGATATTCTGATATTCATCGATGTTTGGCCCTGAGCAAGTCCTGCTGGGTTTATGGTAATAATCCATTTGGGGCAGGAAAATCACTGGGTATGTGTAACCTGATTAATAGTTGACATGATTGGTGACAAATAGGCTGTAGATGTCGGTCATATAACATGTCCCCTGCACTCTGTTATCACCTTGTATCAACAGTAAGGCACCCAATCATACTGATCTAAAGATTGCCCCTAAAGTCGTCATCTTTGGGCGTCTGGTCTTAAACTGCCAGGGATGACAGTGGACGTAGTGGGCCTGGGCTGTTGTGAACAGAGCTTAGTGGTCAAAGCAGAGCACAGACCACACGGGTCAGGGCTTATGCGGCACATTCGCCCGGTCAGTTCAATTTGCTCTAACGTCATTACAAAGCTGTTAGAGCCAAATCCGATTCCATCCTTCAAATCCCACTGCAGTTCACCATTTCGAGTTGTTCTGCAAACCCTGGGTATTATGGGCTCTGTTTTGAGCTGTGTTTTAGTTGATTTGATTAGACACACAATCTCATCTGCAGGAATTAGCCTCAGTGAATGTGTTAAACTGACTTTGTCCGATGCCTTGACCGGTCGGCAGATGAGCCATTGGCCTTGCCCAAAAGTCGAGCCATATAACCGACAAATGAAAACACCAGCAATTTGTGTCCTGTTATTTGCAGTTGTTGCAGAGATTGATCACCAATAAGGCCAGCTTCCAGTTCTCCTTGCTACATTACGGATTTGCTAATCACTCTGGGACAAAGCATATCGCGGCAAAATCAGTTTAAAGATGTACATGGTCATGGATATACATTGGATGACTCAGCCAGGCAGTTACACTTTGATGACACTTTTCATGTATAATTTAGTATATTGTTTACTCACAGAAGGTTAGAAAGGTGTTGTTATTCTCAGCAGGTTATGTCCCATGTGGAAATGTTGATATTCTTACAGTGATGGGTATATGACAACTGCTGATTGTCATCTTTTTCCCACGAGCAAAATGTGGTAGTGTGTTTGCTTTTAAATGACGTGATAGTTACATTATGTTCATCATATTAACCCAAATTCAGTTTTGCACAAGAATTGTTGAAGGTTGAAATATTTCCATCGCTATCAATGTTTTTGGCATAATGTAGGCATTTCTTACCATAAATAGCTAAAATAGAGTGACTTTTAGCTCAGTGATTGAAGTCATACAAGTACAGTTTACTGATGTTTTCTTTCTGCAAAGATGTCAGTCTTATTGAATATCTGTGAAAATTATTGAATATTTTTTACATTAAATTATTTTATCAGGTTTCCTGCTATACAGTTTTGTGGTGCTTATTAAAATAAGCGGTGCCAGTAACTTATTTTATCATCTTGAAGAGTTACTGACTGTTTTAGGTGAGTATGAAGTCTAGACTGATAAGAAAAACTAAACCTCTCAAACTCTTGAAGATGGCCTGCTCATTTATATCATCTGCAAAATAAATTAAGAGGTTGCATTTAGATCTGTTTTTGTGTGAGGAAATGTTGCAGTATTAAGATGGCTGGCTCGGCCTGTGTTGTGGTCGGAAGAGCCACACAACCATGGCTTAAGGAAGACGAATGATGATGTTGTAACTCTTGACCTTTTTTATACGTCTGTGTGACGGAACCACCAACGACTCCTGATGTATTAAAACCTGGCAGGACATGGCAAATAAGAACAGATCTCTGCCTACAGTCAGAATTGTCAGGTAATGGGCAAGAATAGATCGACTTTCAGCACATTTGTTCTGGTTAGAAGTGATGAGAGAGAAATTAACTAATGGCTTTGAGGCTATTGGTGATGAGCCCTCAGCCATGTTGTCAGGTGTTTGAGGACAAATTTCTGCACCTGCTTTGTTTATTTGTTGAAGACATGTTGCATCACAGTGCAGTGAATTCGACCACAATTCTAGAACATGGAGCTAACTGCATGACCTTAACTTGAAACCATACAGTGTGTGTTACATGTAGTTAGTCACCTTGCAACCTTTCTGCTGCCATGGCAGGAGTAACTGTTGGCTGTATGAAAGCCTGTTTATACATGTTTAGCTACTAGCATATTCCTTTGACTGTCACAAGATTTCGATGGACATCAGATATTGCTTATTGGATAAATTTTCCATTGAATCCCTTAAAACAACGCTTTTATTATTGCCTTATCTGAAAAACTTCTTGGATTATTTGTTGTTTTCCTATGAAAGGTCTTATCAACAGATGATGTTGATCATTTTTCATGTTTTCGTTTGTTGAAGTAAATCTGGGGTATTGGGATAGTTCCCACATGGTATGTTTATACCTGTACTTTTGTACCAGAGTCCTTTTTCTAACATTCTTGGTGCAGAGATACTTGGCCTGACCTGGATTTCAGGGTTGATATCATCTGCAGAAGGTAGTTTTATCTAGAGGGGTAGTAACGCTGGAATGTAGGCATGTTGTATATCTAGGCAGGCACAACCACCAGCCATCATATTTGTTTCTCAACAGGGGTAACTTTAAACTGTTTATTCGCCATCACACCTCTGTGATTATACAGCCCCATATTTATCATCCACTAAATGTTACATCCATTAATAAATAACCATTTTTTTTTAGAAACAAGCCAGGCAATAAATTGAAGTTTTATGTCAAAACTGTGAATTCAGAGCTGATCACCTTCAGCGATGTAGTTTTTTTAGTACAGGCTTGCATTAAAAGAGTGTTTATGAACACAGACCAAAGTAACATTTTGAAAAACTATTTTTGACCAGCCTAAGTCAGTAAAGAGGATCACAATGGCATGACACAAAGAAGGGAGTGATCAAGTGATGTGTGGTATACTTCTGTGTGTATGGAATTTTTGACTGTTATATTTGTGTGTTTATTTGATCAGTGTTTAGCACTGTGCTCAATATTTTTTATCCTGTCAGCACATAATACCGTCCTGTTCCAAAGGACCTTTAATTGTCATCACAATGTCTTGTCTGTTCATATATTTGAAGGTGATATCAGTATAAATCAAATTGTTTCAGATAAAAGTTTCTTATTTATTGAGGTGAAATAGGCCCCTATATAAACTAATAAATTTCTGTTTTCATTGCAGCTAGTCGTCGAGATATGGCAAGTTTCAAAATGTAATACAAGTTAAATGTCCTAAGATAATGATATCATGTTTTGCAGCAATTTTATAATGTGGTAAACTGGGCTCCTGTTTGAACTGGGGCTGTTTTGGTCAAATTTCTGGTTTCCATGGCAACACACTGGGGCGTCAAGTAAGCCATCTTCATGTTTTGGTGAACTAGGCTCCTATTTAAACTAAGGCTGTTTTGATCAAATCTCTGGTTTCCATGGCGACTTACCAGAAATGGAAAGTGTGAATAATGTGAAACATGTGATTGAGGCAAATTAGGTTCCAGTTTAAACTAAGGCTGTTTGAATCAGATTTCTGGATTCGATGGTAAGGGACAGAAAATAGCCAATTTCAGTGGCACGAACACAATTTAAATCATACAGCTTGAGACGGAGATTCCATAGAGGTTCATATGAGGATAAAAAATACTGTCAGTGTAAATTAGGACAGATTTATGATTGAAAATGGCAAGATACAATTCCTGAATTTTGTACACACAAAGCTGTTAATTCACTAATCCCCCCAATAGGATCATGTGTATCAAAATCTTTCCTGTTCACTTTTGTGCTTGATGGAATTGATGAATTCCAAAATATATTGAGAGATGTTTAGTTATTTGTGGGACAATTGTTGTCAGAATGCCAACGTGTAGAACATGCATAAAAAGGTTGTAAACTTGAGAAACCTTGAAGGACTAGGAATCTAAGATGTAATCGTGGATATGTTAACTGGACTGCATGCTGTGGTAGACTCATCATCCATTATCCTCAGTAAACAGTAACCCACTGAGCTAAACTTCCTTTGTGTCTGTCTGTTGACATACTTTGCCTGCTTACCTCATCAGGAGCTTCAGGGCTGGATTTATGACTGGTCAGAGTATTGTGTACATATCCGTATGCCCACTGCTTAGTTAACTAGGCCATAAAATATATCCTCCAATGACCAGTGAATTGGAGTAACTTGTCTCCATTTGCAACAATTTCAATGCATGTCCTTCAACACTTGATTCTGTTCGGTAGGCTGATGTGGGGGAGTTCTTGTTTGCATCTGTTTTGACAAATGTTTGCTCAAGGGTTTTTCCTCTCTTTTTTAGGCTTTTGTCCTTTTTCCTCAGGAATCCCCAAAGTCTTTCTTGATTCTTGGCCACATGAAGAATTGCCAGTGAAATGAGGGCAGTTTGACCCTCACATAAAACTTGGCTGCCATGAAATGTGATGTAAAACACTGCTGTATTAGGCATTAAACCCTAATAAAACTGCTGAGTAAGCTTCAGTGGCAGATCTGATTCATGCTTTCCTCAAATAGTCCCAAGGCTTCATAGCCTGATGCTCAGCTGATTGGAAACTGGTCAGATCTGGAACAGCTGGATTGGAGGAATTCCCTCCCGATAATTATGGAGGAATAAATTCCGGACATTCACACAGTAAGTGGAATAATACTCTGGATGGAATTCCTAGAACAAGCTTGCTTGAGCTGAAACCATGGTACTGGTAAACAGATTAACCTGTGAACAAAACTCCATCATTCTTGACCAAACTAAAAATACGGGTATACACACGTTTGAAGAAGTGAAATGGAAAGTTTTCTTGCGTGTTGTCATGAACTTCCAAGACCAGGTTTGAAGATTTTCTGAAAAAAGTAGTGACTATTTTGTTGGTAGTTACTGGTTTATTGCATACATAAGATTTGGATTTAGACATAAATCAGGAAATAAGCATTTTTAGTCTCTAAATACATTTTAATTGTAATGGTATAATGGGGACACATGATGTGTGTCTGAATGAGCATTGGACTAAGAAAGAATGGTCTTAGCTGAGATATTCTTAAACATGTTGTATGATATTTACTGGAGGTGGTTTGGTGGTATCATTATACATGTTAGTGTATAACATGATTTTTATTGACATTGGCAGGCTGTACATCCAGGCTGCATGGCTTCTGTCTGGCATTACTGTTATTTGTCAAAATAGGATTTACTAACATCGAAATGCTACTGTGATTCTTCCAAAGATGGGATTTGATGGCATTATACTGTAGCCTTCTTGAAACAGGTTCTATTTGACATGCCTCTGTGGCTATGTACAAAGGTGCCTCATTGCATGACTACTTCCCTTGCTATAGCCAAGGTGCTATCTGCAGTAACTATATCACAGCCCTCCTCATGCTTATTCCACGGCAAAGAGAATCGCCAAGAATGCCCCGAGACATATTTTCCCCTCAATTACACTGTCATATAAAACCACAAACTCTAAGATAACCTGCACCAGAATTTTTCTTGCCCATAAAGCTTCCAGCCAAACTCTAATTGAACTGTCTGACACCAAGAATAACTATGCTATATTCCCATTTAAGTACAAGTCCGAAGATTTTAATGTGTTCAATTAACAGTGGACTTATGCATGGTGAAAGTTTTATGTAGGGCAGTTTTTTACATAAGAAATTAAAATCAGATTCCTTTCTAATGAACTGAGGCTTAAAAACTTTTATTTTGTAGCAAATTTTTCTGCACATGACATAGCACAGTGGTGAATTTAGTTACTAGAAGCGTAGAACTCAAACATACTTCAACACTTTCCTAATTGATTTCTTGTCTAAATGAAAAAAAACAACAACATTTGTTGGTTTTAATTACCTGATACTGTCAGGGGTAGAGGCATGACACATTTTTAGTGGCTTTATTAGGATTTTTGACATCTCCAATGTCAGAATTTTTGTTGCAATCTACAGTTTTTTGCTTAAAATAGTATTGATTTTTAGGTGCAGCATAAAAGCTATAGTGCAGGAGGTATTGAACGTAGGAGGAAGCTTTAAAGGGCTAGGCATCTCTGCATTGTAACCCATGCTCGTCTTTTGACTGCCTCTAAATTTTCAAATTTTCCATCCTCCTCATATGGCCATTGTGTGGGAAAATGATTAAATAAGTTTATTGAATATGCTCAGTAATATCTCCATCAGCCATCCTCTTTCTGGTTGAACAACTTAACGATGTCACCAGGTTAATGATAATTTCAGGGAAACCGTGTTCGGAATTCAATGAGCTGGGTTCAGCTAGGAGCGGAGATTGAACTGACAGCTTTTTCTGCTGATTTTTGTATTATGAATACTCTCAGTATCTGAATTAAGGCCTGTATTATTCACACGCTTGTTGTTACATAATCTGTGGACATGTGCTCACAACAACATGAGGTTCCATTAACTTGAGCTGTTAGTATACGCTGGACAAAAAAGTGTGTTATTGTTACTGAGATGAATTTGTGAAGTTCTCAGTGCAGACATCTGTACATCTTCCTCATGGCAACCAGAGAAGTTGGGGCCTAGGATATCATCACAAGACACACTCACACAAAGGAAATAGACAAATTACATTCCTCATTGTGGAACCATCTGGCACGCCCAAGGGCTTGCTAAGTTGTCAGGTAGTTGGTAAACCATGGATATCTGGACCAGTAAATTTATTCCTCCCACAGAAATTTTATATTTACATCTCTTAAGAACTTCCTGAAGATAGTTTTACCTCTGTGTCATAACGATGTAATTTTTTGTCTCATTGAACCAGGTAAATTTTTCTCTGTGAACCAGATAATTATGCCCTTGTGAACTAGGTAATGTTTCAGAATGTGCCAGAACCAGATATGTTTATCTCTGTGGGAGAATAAGATCATTTTGCCTCTGTGTGAGGACAAGATAACAATGAGCTCCTGTACGTTAAATAAGCTTTTCTCTAGAGCTAATGAATTAATTATACATTTGTGACAAACCTAACATTACTTGAATGGACTGAAAATTTTCACTTGGTATATATAAACAGAAATATAAAAATAGCTATGTGTAGATCAATAATGGTCCCGCACTGCCCATGTGTTCATCTAGAGGTTTATGTCCGGAAATCAGCCAAGTTAGGTTAGTTACGTATGTTAGGTTGGCATTTTTGATCCTCTGCCATAAAACAAGCTGCTATTGCATAATAACACTTAGTCAGGTCTTTAGTATGGCATAAAAACACCCAGGAAATAAAGACATAAAACCAGTGTGTGACCTCGTTTGTTTTATTTGCAACTATTTGTTCAAGGGGAGGAAAGATGAAAGAAGAAAAAAAAATATTCTAATGTTTTATTAAGCCAGCCGTGGATGCAACAAGCACACCTTGATTTGCACAGGTCTGTATGTGAGTGGCACCGGCAGTTTGTTTGGGGTGTCTTTGTATTTCACGAAATTTCCTAAGTAAACTGGTTTAGTCAATAATTTTTTGCCACATGGAGTGTTTCTCAAAAAAAAAAAACCAATTCAAACACTGCATAGTATAATATTATGATGCTTAAGCCAGACACTTTTGCTTCTGTTATGGAGCCAGGCATTTCAAATTTGGTACACACTTTTTTATGATGGTTAATTTTTTACAAACATTGCTCGTTTTGGAATCGAGTTCAGCTTCCTTGGGTTAGAGAGCTACAATGCGGGCAGATCTGTAATACCCAGTATATTAAGGTTTGCAACTTGATAATTCCCCAGGACTGGAAATGGTAATGGCCACGACCAGTATATGTTACATGTTAATCGATCTTGTACATCACCAAATGAGAGGGCTGTTTGTAAGGTTTGTCGGGATGTACCAGTCTCCACCGACACATTTTGTTTTTGGAATAGCTCGGCAACCTGAAGGAAGTACTAATATTTCATAAATGTGACATAAGGGCCTGTAGGAAATTGTTTCACACATATCATAGTGAGGTCAGAGGTCAAGGTTTCTGTTAAGTTGTTATTCAGATTGTGTATATATATGTGTACGGCAGGATTTTTTTATTTCATTGTATGACATATAGACCTTGGAGATTTCTGGCGTTTCTGTGATATTGATTTTAAGGGTCAGTGTCACTGAAAGGTCATTTGTGTGCTGACTTAGCCAAGTTCCTCACTAAACCAGTATTTCAAAATTTGAAAACACCGCTCGCCTAGACATTTACATGGAGAGTGGATATTTCTCACTGGTGGTTGGTTGTCCAAATTAATGTGATGTGATAATAAATATTCAATTTTATTCTGTGTGTATACAGAGCTTTAATCTCAAAATCATTTAGGAGTTAAAGTGCGAAACATTGTAAAATTTTGGTAATGCTGGCAGATTCTGTTTTGCCGATCATGTAAAATTAATTAAACAGCAACATGCTTATTCACAGTGTTATGGACACTGGGCCATTAACATTAACAGACAGAGTGTCCAGTTTTGTACAGATGTATCATGTGAGCGATTGCCTGCACATGTAACTTGTACTTAATCTGGTCAGCTGTCGATAGTGACCTCCACATTCAAGCCTGACGTTATTAGATGGCCAAGCCACAGTGCCTGTAGGGTCACATTTCAAAGAGTCCAGACTTGTTTGATGTTTCGTCTGGCTAAGATATGTCAAATTTAATACCCCTCAGCTTTTAATGTAACATTCTAGGCAACAGTTGTGACCATTAATGAGAAACCTGTGACCAAAAGCCTGTGCAGCTTTAGATATTGAAAGTATTGTTTTAACATAAGTATGATGCACTAGTTCTTAATTCTAATTTGAGCTATAGCACAGCTGTCAGATGAATGATAAATTGTAACGCTTCTGATGTCTTGGTCCTAGGCTGAGGCTAATCGCTGTGAACACAGTTATCTAGCTTGTGTAGTTCGGAACAGTGAGGTGAAGAATTTGAATAGACCCGCTTAATTACCTCCCTTGCCACTTGAGAGCACATATGATGTATTATTCCACATCAGACAAATTCCTCTGCTTTTGATTGGACCGCAATGGTCACATGGTAGGCTTGTATAACTTTATACAGTGCTGCAGATGCTATATGCGTCTGATGACTCAACAGGAGAGAGAACGCCTTAACATAACGGTTACAGTGTTACGCAACAATGACACCTACAATGCGTCACAAAATAAGGTTGAATGAACATTGTCATGACTTCATGACGTCATGATTCCCAGGTCACTTCTTGGTCATTCAAAGCTCCTCGAAGGGACAGGAAGTTATTGTTGAAGCTTCGTCTGTTTTTCAAGAAACAAATTTTCAGGGTAGTTTTTAGGTTCTTCCGCAGGATAAATTCATTACATACTTACTGGGTGAAAGGAATACGATAGTATATGGGGTCAGTAATCCTCCATATGAGGCTTACAGATCCCATATACTTTCTTGTCCTTTCACTCAGTAACCATGTCACTAATAATGCCAGATGAAGTTTTGATGCATGAAATATGGAGAATTGTCAGACCTGTCTGTTGTATATCTTGTGGGATTTCTGCCACTTGTTTTAATTTTCTATAAATTGTAAATTAATTGGGTTCAAGGGTATATTCTGGGCGTTCCAAATCAGTTTAAAGAAACTAAAATTGGTTCAGTATAAATTTTCTCTACAACAGTGTTTGAAAGTGGCCATTCATCTTCAGCTGAAATAGGGACAAACTTTCCTGCGCAAGTGAGGGAGAGTGACCTTAAGGGAGGTAATTCATTGGAACCCTATGCAAATTAGTTTCTGAGAAAGGTAACTTCAACCAAATTTTACTTATGGATGAAACATCATGGTTTTTAGTTTAAGGTAAATGTGGTAAGCAGGGTGGGGTGGGGTTGGGGGTATCAAATGCTGAAAGAAAATACAGAAATAATTTAACTTTGTATCAAGTAGATATAAATTTGTAAAGCCAATCTCAGAACTGCAAATTTTAATTTAGACTCCCGCCTGATTTTCTGTGGTTCACCCACGTGTCCTTTAAGAATACACACACAGTGACAACTGTGCTCTTCTCAACTGAGGAAGAGTAAAGGAATTTTAAGGTACATTCCATGTAACACTTAGCTCCTAAAGTGGGAAGATGGTACAACCGCCCACATTATTACAAATCAGCAAGCTATGAAATGTTGGCACAGGTTCAGTCTAGGCACACTCTGCCAGCTGGAAGCGGCTATGATGGTGGATGATAAGACCATTAAGGTTGTCATCTCTGTTTACCTCTGCCATGTCTGTTCTGGCCCTCTCTTTGACAAAACCAGCTCAGGTTTATATGTTATGTAACACACAGATCAGTGTATGTATTATCATGAAACTGAAACAGTGTTCTGAGGGATTCAGATTGTACCACAGGTTGTTGATGGCTGCAGTGCTTGTTACAGGCATAACTGGTGAGTAGATGAGCCACGTAGCATGTCAGTCTTCTTGGTATGCTTTAAAGGCCAGTGCACAACAGAGGGATGCCAGCACATTTGTATATAGCTACTGTTGCTGACTACATGAAGCTGATGTGTTGAATGGTCAAACGTATATCACATTTGGTTGTTCAAAAATGTTCGGTTTACTCTTGTCAAATATCTGTATCTGCCGATTCAAGTAATGTTACATATTTATAGGGTGATACCAGATAAGAGAGTAGATAACTTTGATGTGACATATGTGGTTTTTATTAAACATGTTAACATCAAACACATTCAAAACAGCTTCCCAGTTTAGATTGGCTCAGGTTAGAAAAAGGATTAACCCCAGTGCAGTTCAAACAATTCATCAACAAATGGATGGCTTTGAACAGAACAGATAGCAGATGTTTCATACTTATTGTGTTTGTGGGCTTCCCACACGTATGTGTGCTATGAAATTTGTTAAATAAGGCTGCATGTTTCCATGGAGACAGCATTGGCATTTGCCCTGTTAGCCTAACATGAGTGTGCGGATCTGTGTCTAATACTGGACATGTCTCCAAGATTTGCAGTCTAAGGTATTTACACTCACAAATAGCCTCTCAACTCATGTCTCAACACTACAGTTCTATATATGTGTATACATTGTTTCCATTTTGTTGTCAAATGACAAGTAATTGTTCGTGGTGTTCCTATTTACCTCCAAGATTTAATGATTATAACTCTTTAGTAGTCAAGGCATTATATATACACTAATGAAGTGAATAGGTAGATAAATTCTCACACTTATGTCTTAAGCCCGGCTTATTTTCTCTCCCTGATTAAACTGTTCTTGATCATTTCATAATCAGAAAAAGAAATTCGGTTTTCTTCATTTTCTCTGGACATGAGGACGGCTGTCCCAATCAGCACTTATATACGAATCCGCATTGATTCACAGATTGACACTGACTCTGCAGACGTGATGGTGTGCAAAATGAGTTGCTGAAGGCAGTGTCAATGTTAGGCGGTGTAAAAGTGCATATAACTTCCTCTCTCCAGAAAACTGGCAGAACCAGCGTGTCATTAACATGCATCCAGGCCAGATTATTCAAAGGCACTCATTCGACTAACACGATATACCAGGTATTTCTCTCGTGAAGGCATTAGGTAACTAGTAGATTGCTATAACCAATCAGTAAGATTCTGTAATGGTTTCATAGGACAGACAACAATTTTGTGCCAGTGATCATCAGGGCCTTGAAACCCAGCAGAAGTTATCTGGAATAATTTCTCCTCGCTGTGCTCAATAAACAAGAACTGCATGTCTCACTGGTTAGTTTCACGTCTTATATTCAGATTACATATTGAATTTTCTGGAGACTTCAGATGGGAGCTGAAATCGACAACACTGGACCACTTGATCTTGTGGTGAAGATGTTCTTGTGAAAATCACATGTTTGACACAACTTGAACTTGCAAGTGTTCGTGACATTCAGCAACAGTTCACTGGACCTCTGTGTTATTTCACGAACCTAAAGCAACAAGGTTCAGCATGAAGAGGAGAACAGGATTCCCATCACATGTGATTGAAGTTTTCTCCTTGCTGTCTGTTTCATGTAGAATACACCTGTATCACACGACTTTCTGTAGAGTCTAGCTGTGTGAATTGAATTGAACATATTTTTGTTGTGTATAGTGAACAGTGGGATTGGGAACAAGTTCTTGAAAACTTATTAGCTCCTTTCAGTAGAATGAAAATGATTTTTGTGATTATTTAGCTGTGGGTGGGGAAAAATGAATGACAGTGAAGTAAGACGCAAAAAAGGGAAAGAAAAAAGGGAAATTTAGAAACATTGGATTCAAGATAATTAAATAAAAGAGCAGATCGAAATGAAAAAAAAGGCAAGGTAATTAAGACATACCTCAATCTATAAGAGGCCTTTGTGTTTGCATGGCACTATAAAAGATCTGTGAACGGTCAACATGAATTATATTTTTTCTGAGACTGAGGACTATAAGATGTGAGAAGCTTTTACTTCTTTCAGCATATGTTTCCTTAAATACACAATGAAACCATAACCCTGCTGTGCTGTAAAATTTGAAGCACCATGAAAACCAGGTATTGCTTGTGCATGTACATGCATGTATGTGTCAGTGTCCCAGGTCCAAATTCAAGGCACAGAAGTGTCATTGACACACCTGATGTGCTTTTTTTTTTCTAATTTACAAAGCACCAGACTTGACCACCCCAGGCTAGTGTTACCTCTAAGTGCTGTTTTATTTTCAACAGTTCCATTAACAGACTGTCCACCAGCCTGTCTCTCCCTCTCTCTTTTTGGTGAGACTGTGAAACTACATAAGATTTGAAGGGTGGGGTAGCCAGCTGTTACAATAGCAACTTGTCCTATACAGAATGTAGGGTGATGTATGTTCTGACAGGTCCTTAGTAAGGCTATACATCAATATAGGCTGTACAGAAGAGAGCCCTGTCCACTTTGTATGTGATTGATATGAATATCGTGGGTTCTATGAATCACTGACAAGGGCATTAATACCAGATGAAGTCACTCATGTCTCTGGTGTGTTTTTGTAACCAGCACATCCCCAAGGTGGAGTGGACCATGGTTTGCCAGAGAGGCATTGCCTGGCCCCGTGAGATCCTGTGAGATAGCCGACCACCTGTTTAGTGTTAACACAGTGTCTCAGTTTGTGTTGTTATTTGTGTAATATATAGTTGTAAGTTCTGTTGTATTAATTAGGAAGACAACTGGATGGGTAAATGTGTCGAGATCATCGTTTAATTAGGGCAATCAGTCATTGTCAGTGATCCATTTTTTAATAGCGCTACATTGATTATATGGTAAGATTTTCATGTTTATTGACTATTAAAAACAATTCGAATACATGTGCTTGGTTTGTGATGTACCTGGCGAGGGACAGTAGTTTGTCTGAAAGCTGCCCTGTGTGCTTGGTTTGTGATGTACCTGGCGAGGGGCAGTAGTTTGTCTGAAAGCTGCCCTGTGTGCTTGGTTTGTGATGTACCTGGCGAGGGACAGTAGTTTGTCTGAAAGCTGCCCTGTGCGCTTGGTTTGTGATGTACCTGGCGAGGGGCAGTAGTTTGTCTGAAAGCTGCCCTGTGCGCTTGGTTTGTGATGTACCTGGCGAGGGGCAGTAGTTTGTCTGAAAGCTGCCCTGTGTGCTTGGTTTGTGATGTACCTGGCAAGGGGCAGTAGTTTGTCTGAAAGCTGACCTGTGTGCTTGGTTTGTGATGTACCTGGCGAGGGACAGTAGTTTGTCTGAAAGCTGCCCTGTGGGCTTGGTTTGTGATGTACCCCTCGAGGAGCAGTAGTTTGTCTGAAAGCTGCCCTGTGGGCTTGGTTTGTGATGTACCTGGCGAGGGGCAGTAGTTTGTCTGAAAGCTGCCCTGTGCGCTTGGTTTGTGATGTACCTGGCGAGGGACAGTAGTTTGTCTGAAAGCTGCCCTGTGTGCTTGGTTTGTGATGTACCTGGCGAGGGGCAGTAGTTTGTCTGAAAGCTGCCCTGTGCGCTTGGTTTGTGATGTACCTGGCGAGGGACAGTAGTTTGTCTGAAAGCTGCCCTGTGCGCTTGGTTTGTGATGTACCTGGCGAGGGGCAGTAGTTTGTCTGAAAGCTGCCCTGTGTGCTTGGTTTGTGATGTACCTGGCGAGGGACAGTAGTTTGTCTGAAAGCTGCCCTGTGTGCTTGGTTTGTGATGTACCTGGCGAGGGACAGTAGTTTGTCTGAAAGCTGCCCTGTGCGCTTGGTTTGTGATGTACCTGGCGAGGGACAGTAGTTTGTCTGAAAGCTGCCCTGTGGGCTTGGTTTGTGATGTACCTGGCGAGGGACAGTAGTTTGTCTGAAAGCTGCCCTGTGTGCTTGGTTTGTGATGTACCCCTCGAGGGGCAGTAGTTTGTCTGAAAGCTGACCTGTGCGCTTGGTTTGTGATGTACCTGGCGAGGGACAGTAGTTTGTCTGAAAGCTGCCCTGTGCGCTTGGTTTGTGATGTACCTGGCGAGGGACAGTAGTTTGTCTGAAAGCTGCCCTGTGTGCTTGGTTTGTGATGTACCCCTCGAGGGGCAGTAGTTTGTCTGAAAGCTGACCTGTGGGCTTGGTTTGTGATGTACCTGGCGAGGGACAGTAGTTTGTCTGAAAGCTGCCCTGTGCGCTTGGTTTGTGATGTACCTGGCGAGGGACAGTAGTTTGTCTGAAAGCTGCCCCGTGTGCTTGGTTTGTGATGTACCTGGCGAGGGGCAGTAGTTTGTCTGAAAGCTGACCTGTGTGCTTGGTTTGTGATGTACCCCTCGAGGGGCAGTAGTTTGTCTGAAAGCTGCCCTGTGGGCTTGGTTTGTGATGTACCTGGCGAGGGGCAGTAGTTTGTCTGAAAGCTGCCCTGTGCGCTTGGTTTCCATAAAAGTAAACATAAGAACCCAGTCCTACACTGAACTTGATTCATTGCGTTCTTGCTTCAGTGGCACAGTGGGTATAGCATCCACCTAGTAAACTGTGGGTTCGGAGTTCCATCCCGAATGGAATTGTATCTAGGTTTGTAAAATCGGTAATCTTTGTTCGACCTACTATTAAAGAGAACTGTCCTAAGTACTTGTCGGTCTGGTGTGAGTGTAATGTGACTGGGTGGGGCTTCATATCTGGTGTGGTAGGCATGGTGTTTCAGTGAGGCGGCACTATAAATACATGTATATCAACAATTGGTCCTGTCTGATGCAAGACGTTGGCATAAAAGAAATAATGTTGAAATCAATGTTAAACTTCAATAAAGCAGCCATTCCTACACTGTAGGATGACCATGCACTTCTTACCATAATTATACACATATAAAATGAAACCTCTTTTGACTGTGTACTCTTAGAATATGCCACATAACACAGTATCTATAAATTCATTGTTGTCAGCATGGAGAGTGGTCAATGAAGTGGGTTGTGTTTACAGAGATATTTGTTAATTCCAGAACAAGATTTTGGGAAAGATATTCTGTTTTAATCAGTGACCCTTTATTCGTTACTACGGTAATCACATGACAACAAAATAAAAGATAGGCTCAGGTGAAGTCCAAGATGGTAAACCTATTGACAAGTGTCAAAGAACTCATAGCCGTAGACAAAACAGTATGATCATCATTTGAAAACCTTATCATATATGAACAACAAAGCAGAGTTTAAGGAATTGAGACATCACCTACATGTATACTATAGACATGACAACTGGCGTGGGACCTTTACATCGTTAAGGCAGGTACACAAGCATGTGTTTCTTGTCGTGTTAGTCTGGAGTGTCATGCTTTGTGCGCAGAGATCGACCAGACACGAGGGATTGTGTGCAGCTGAAGCAAGCGTACGTGTTCAGCGTCGCCGATGTCTTCATACGTTATTGGTGCGTGTGGTAAAGCATTAATTTAAAGCCCTGTGCAACAGGATGTTGATGCAGTGCGTGCTCGGAAGATGCTGTCGCTGGCGTCCGAGTGCGTCCTGGATCCCGCGAGGACCTCTCACATTTTGCCAGCTGATTGCAAACCCTTGTTTGTCTCTTTGCACTTGTGACATTTGTTAACTGCAGAAAGCAAGAACAAAGATGAAGTGAGCTTAGACTAAGGGCTCATTGCTGACTATTGATTGGAGCCAGTCGAAATTGCTGGACCAGTGAATGCTGTGAGAATAGTTTGGTATTATTGTTCCCGGCTTGGTTGTTTAGCTTTATAGGTCCCATTTGCACTGCCCATTTGATTAATGTTGCCTGCAAGGAAATCTGCAGACTGATGTGGCTTAGGCGTACATGGAGGATAGACAACCTGTGTATTGGGTTCCAGCTGTTATGACATTATTCCTGGAAAATGGACTAAAATTTTGCTCACAGGTGAAGTATTCATGGAAATTATGAATTTGGCTTTGTAGATTTCTCTTGGTAATTGCAACATGAAACATGCATTCCCTTACCTTATTCCCGTACGCCTCAAGTACACCTGAGTTGAGGTATAAACTTTAAAGACAAGGGGTAGAGCTGAAGGTACAGCTAAGGAGAAGGTTTACATGTATCATAATGTAACTTACACTTTTACTTTTATTTTAATAGAAAAGATGCTCACAGCAATTCATAATTGTAACATGAGACGAGCAGAAATAAAACTTACCTATGTATAGATATCATTATACATATACTGATGACAGACCTGCTGACACTGTTAGATGTCAGTGTTACTACATGCATCACTACCTGTGAAATGCATGCTGGTGACATATTTGTGTCATTACTAATTCACACAACACCATTTTGGGAAAAAGACAATGAGTTACATGTACAAAACACATGTACCTGTTATTTTCATTATGGTATGACTGAAATGCTGCTAACTTGGCATCAAACTCCAATCATTCATTCATTCCACTTGTTACATGTATGTTACTTTTCTCCAATCATTAGCTAGCCATCATGTTTTCCATATGCGTTAACCAAACAGCAATCATGTTTATTACAAATAGATAAACTTATTCAAGACAAAACTTGTTCTTTCCATTAAAACAAAAAAATAACCTTTTCAGGCATTTTATTTGACTAATGATTGGGTATATATTGCCTGTTTAAACGTACTACAGACATTTTTTAAAATTTTCTCATTAACGATGTGTGTGTCATTGCTTTGATAGATGGGATACATTTTCATATCTTGCAAACCCTCGTCAGTTTTATGATTACATCATATTTTGTCTCCATTTTGTCCAACTTCCAGTTTTTTTACCAGTGCACGAAGCAGCTGTGTTTGCTAAATATCTTTATTGGCAGGCATACATCTATTTTGGTTTATGTCTCTCTCCAGTAAATCATTCTCGTTGATTCTTGTACCTCTTATAATTACTTTGCTTGATTGTTTATCGCACGCAGGAGAGGGACATACTCTATCAGAGCCAGAAGTCGTCTAACAATATTTCTGTTAGCCATGAGTCTTTGATAGAATATTCCACTGTATACATTTCCTCATAAGCTAATGTTGCCTGAACATCACCCAAAGTACTGGGCCAGTATCAATGAAATACCCTAAACAGACTTCCTGGTGGGCCTTGGGGCCTGATTAAATTGGGGTCTGCAGAACAGGCTTTCTTGGGTCAGAGTTCATAGTTTGGATAGCTTCTCTTTTAAACACTATAAATCCCTCCAACCCTGCTGAGTCATCATGTACTCTGTGTAATTTGTGATGAAGGATCACTTTCGTAATAAGCCTCAGAACCAAGGGTTTTGGTTATATAGTTTCATGTGTAGTCTTATAGTTGTGATAAATACTATTTGATTCAGTTTGTCCGATCCAATGGAAGTTTTCAGGGAACAGACTCAACAAGCTGGTGGTGTCATTGAAAGTAAGACAGAGAAGTGTGTAACAGTATCACATTGGCTAGCATAACTATTTTGCAGAGAAGAATTACCTGTAAAGAAAAAGTTGAACAGATAAAATGGCCGTGTTCTCTCAAGACTTTCTGGAGTAATAATAATTGCTGTCTTCTTTGCAATTACTGTTCTGTAATTCTTCAACCTTTGCACATGTTTGCAAGGCGTTTATTCAAGCATATTCTGAAGGCATTATTCTGTGTTAACTGATAAAATTAAACATTTTGCGAAGCCCTGAAACTGGCCAATCCAACCAATGCAGTTTTGTCTCCAAAATCAAATTAAAAATTTACAAAAAGTGCACTGAAAGTTGCTCTTTCATATGCAAAAAGGTTGAGGAATTAGGGTATGTGAGTTTACAGTCACTGGTTTTTGTGTAATATTCTTGATTATGGCGCTGTTATCCCTAATCCAAAAAAAATCTGTCAACAAATAAATGTTTGTGAGGTTACACTCTATATCCCATTCAGGGTTTATTTTCAGAAAGTTAATTGTTCACTATACAGTGTTTTTTCTGTTCATGCTCTGTGGCTTCTTGTATTAGAGAAGCTTATTTGCATATGGAAAGACCTGTCAGTTTGAGGTTTACTCAAGCTCTCACAATTCTGCGATATCAAGGGGTTTGGTCTGGCAGCTATCAGATCGTAAATTAATATTGTACCCAAGTGCAGTCATTTGTGGAATATATCTGAAGGCTCTAGGGTCATGATCTTGATTGGTTTCAAAGGCTCTATATTGATCACACCTTGGATGACAATTCATTTTCACAATATTCTACCTTTACCTACATCTCAGACTTGTTTTCAAAAAATACAGTTCGTATGTTATTTTCGTTTTTTCATGGCTTATGGGATTACATGTACTGAATTCTGATCCAGGGCTGTAAAACTACAAATTTAATCTCACATGTTACCATTGTGTCTCTCTCTGAGCTAAAATAACTCCTGTAATACAAAAGTTTTTCAAGGTTTCAAGTCCTGGGTGTGAGTATTTTTTTGTATTTCAGACTGGAGAAAGTTTTTAACTAACTGGACATCTTTGCACTCCATTTCTAGAAGGCCAAAAATTACAGCTGAGAATTTGTTCATAACTCCTGTGATGGACATGTTTGTACTCTAGCTGTTATAACTGAGAACAGTTTATTAAATTTGTGATATAAGTGTTAAAAAGAGGAAGGGCCAAAAATTGTTATCTTCTGTAGCACTCATTTGTAATTGTAATTTTTGTTTTATGAAGAACAGTGTATTGAAGTCATGCAAATGAAGGACAGCATTTGTTAGGAGAATGTGTACATGGCTCACACCATAAACATGTTTGTGTAATGTTGCCCCTTCTGAGAACTGAATGAATTCAATCCAGGACCAGTCTCATTTACCTCGTTGAAGGGTTGAATTTGTGATGAGAATTTCTCTGTAACTCCAACAGTGGGCATTTTTCAGCTTTGCTATTTCAGAGAACTAGATGTACACATTCAGTCTATGATGTTACTCTCACGCAGATATAGGACAGAAATTGAAACAGTCACATACCTAGCTCTGTGCTGACAGTTATGTGCCAGGTGCTATTGATTACCTCCTTTTGTCTTTGCATGAGTGACCCTCGTTAGCTGATACATGTAGTTGGTCAAGTCAGGTGAGATTTAGATTTGTGGGCAGGTGAGCATAGAGAGGTACTCTGACTCTATCCACAAGCCTCCTACATCTGACAGGACCGCGCATTTGTCTTGGCTGTCCTGTGGGCTTGGAGAGGAGGAGGAGGGAGGGGGGCAGGGGACACCTACATGTACCTAAGACAGCTGTGGCCATCAGTGTGCTTCCCACCGGGACCTGCTGTGAAACACATTAAACAACGGAGTAACAATTTACAAGCCATTCTGTGGATGTAGCTAATGTCTTTTATCAATTAGCACTGTACTTAACTATATGGACTAAAATGTAGAGTAGATATTTAAGGCAAAGATACCTGGTGACATTTAAATAAGTGTGAAAATTAGTAAATGGACACACAGTCAATAAGGAGTGATCATTTGACATTTTTGTAACACGTGTGTTGTGTTACAATTATATGTAAGCCTTTAGTCAGTTTGACCATTAAACATCACTGGTTGAGTAGCAAAGTGACGTGGGACTATCATTTTACATTTTTGCATGTTTCAGAGAAGATATATGTATATGTGCCCATTCAGCTGACAGAGAGTATAAGGCAGAGGTATGCAAACTCACTTTCAGTACCAATGTAACAAAAACAAGCATTGCATGCCAGCATATTTAGAATTGGTGATCAGGGGTCTCATGCCTAGACAGATATGACTGTCAGACCCTTGGCCAATGAGGTTGCACCTTTGAATCCAGCAAAAAAATTAATTGACACAGTGTGGCTCATGTGCCACAAGAAGTCACTGTTTTTTTTTCTTTTTTCTTTTCTTTTTTTTTTTTGTTGAAAGTAAAACTTGTGGAATTCTAGAACACACATTTGTTATTCCACTTGTGCTAGTGGAAGAACTCCAGGTATGTCGTAAATCTTATGCCTCACCCTAACATTGTCTTGGCTTCATCTTCCAGTACAGGTCACTAAGCTATCCAGGTTCAAAGATCCTTTGTAAAACCATCATTAACATAGCTATTTTAATTAGATCCTGTTTGCACTGTTGTAAAGCGATCACCTGACACCTGGAACAATGACATGACTGATTAATTTCCACCAAGAGCTATCAAGAAAGATGGCAGAGGGAAAAAAAAGGCATAGCTGTTTTCAAGAGAATAATTGTTTTGTTTTTTTTTTCCATAGAAAGAATTCGATAGCTTCAAGGAAGCCTTTATGAGTCAAAAGATAAATTTGCTCAAAAAATGTTTGAAATATAATTATATGACTTTGCTATCATGTTTCATTACTCAGTAGGGAAGATATGTCTTGTTGACCATTATTTACCCATTCAGTTTCATGCCCATGTCTATGATGTCTTAGATTCTCATTGATACTCATGACAATAATTTATTATATAATAATTGTATTTATTTGTTTGATATTTGTTTTATGTCGTGTGCAAGAATATTTAACTGAGACAGCACTTGACAGCATTATGGTTTAAGGAAAATGGGCAGAGCCCGAAGGTAACCCACAACCATCCACAGGTTGCTGGCATACATTCCCACATGCGACCAGGGCAGAAGCTAGCATGAACTGCACATGAACTCATGGCAGTTGCAGTGGTGAGAGACTTCTTGGCCGTTGCATTGTGCCAGCACGCTAGCCCTGTCAGCCATTGAAGCCCCTATCATGATAAATAAGTCCAAAGATCATTGGCAATTCATTTGAATAGGAAGTGGTTTTCAAGAGCATTTCTGGCAGCATTACTAAACCAAAAGATTTCTGAGAGTTGTACATTATACTCTCTTAGCTGTTGGTACCTTTGTGTTTGGGCCTCAGGTGGAAAAGTTAGAGGCATATTGGCTCACCTGGATAAAAATTGTCCAGACTAACGACCAATGAGGCCACATGCTCAAATCTGTCGTACCTTCTGGCACTAGGACACAGTTTACTGCCAACAGACTCCATACCCACTAGATGTAAGATACACATTTAAGTGCTAAATAAATGACACCTCAAGGAACAGTTAAAACAGTCTTTCTGTGAACATATATGAGCTTTGAAGGCCATTGTATATGTGTAGTTTAATTTTGTATCCTAATTAAAGGTACATATGACATTGTAAGTGTAAGGTACTGGTTAATGCAAGTGGTTGTGCATGTTCCATGTACAGAGGAAGGATTCAGAAGGTAGCTGTTTGTATCCTAGCCATCTTTGCTCATGGCCAGTGCAAATAAAGGAAATGTCTTGAGATTTATGTGATATGGGCTTACAGATGTGCAAAGGTGAGCCTCAGCACTTAGTTTGTTTTGCCATCAAACAGATTGGAAGCAAATACCCCTCGAGGCAGCATTATAGCAATCTGAGAGCTTGATTTATAGACTGACAACAGCTGATGTTTCAGGGACGGGTCTCTATACTCTTGTCCTACCCCCACAGTGTTTAAGGAGTGAGTAAACACAAAAGTGGCTAGAACTGGGCTTTTGAATGCTTTATCTGATCTCACCAAATAACTGCACATCAGCAAGGCCTCAGTGAATTATGGCTGCTGGATGCCCAACTGACTGGTGGTCTGTACCAGCTACTGGTACTGGACCACACAGCTGTGGCCAAGAACTTAGGGCATCCACCCACCAGTCCCATATCAAAGAGACGAGTTCAAGCCCAAGTTCAGGTATTCTTATTAAGGACTGCTGAATTGGCCATCTCTTTGCATCGTAACTAGACACTCAGCTGTTAGAGAATGGACTGAGTCGGCCCACTTCAGATTATCACCATTTTGACCTGAACAAGATAATACTGTAAGTGACTTAAACTCGTGGGTGGAAGCAAAGTAACCACTGGGTGCACTCCTTGCTGTGTACAACTGGTCTTTCACATTTCCTTGGGTTTTCATGTGGAAAAATAATATGGAATTACAGAAGAGCATCTTTGTTTCTATGCAGATAATTACATAGCAAATTGATGCATGTTTTCTGAATTTCTGATTTTGGATCACAGGAGTTCTAGGTGTACATTGTGTGGACATCAAAGGTCAAATTTTGATGGTGCATACAGGTGTCACAAGTCGGCAGTGGAGTTGGTGGTAGGCTACATGTACATAGACTCATAAACCCTGAAAGATATACTGTACAATGTCTAATGTTAAAATATTGCCATTAAGACCAGTACTATCAGCAGAATCATTAAAATCTCATAAGTATTTCATCTTGGTAATGTCTTCATAAACTTCTGAGCATTCATTTATGCATATAAGTTGTCTAGATGTATAGGTACCGGTACCAAGTATCCGGTTACGTCTTCCCCCAATACCATCCACCTGTATACATGTCCAAGGCAAATATTTATGTAGCCTCTTTTGATTTCGTGTGCATCAAACAGATTCACTGGATTGTCATGTGTTGAAATGAAATGACTGCTGATACTGAGATTGAGTAGATAACATAGATGAACATCAGCAGACGTGCAGGTAGGTGGGAACGGTATTACCTACTTTGATGCCTTTAATAGGTAATAGTTTAATCTCTCACCACCATGCAACCTCAGTGAACACTGGCCTTACTAGAATATTTATTTCGTAGGGTCTAATGCCACACTTTAGAATATTTCTCATATATACTGATCATCATCGGTTCGTAAAAAGTGGATGGATGTCTTAAATTTTTATTTGGTAATATCTTTCTGGGAGGACAACAGAAACACAAGAGGGATTAATGAACACTTTCTTGCCTGACTTTGTTGTATTTTCATGGGAAACATTTCCAATAATGTTAAAATCCAATCAATCAATCATAATGAGATCAAGCAAACGTTATTTACTTGATAGGTAAGTTGTTGGGTGGATAAGTGTCTACCATAAACAATGAAATTTATTCACATCAGCTGAGGAAATCATTTAATTTCTGAACCATTAAGCTACAGAGAGAATTTGCCTTGGTGTCGTCATTTGATGTTATCTTAACTATTCTGACAGAGGCATTGGGAGTAACCCATCCAACCATTCAAGAAAGGTCTTACTCAAAAGTTTTTGTTGGTATTTTGACAAAAATTTTTTTTTTATTTTTCTCTCCATGTTAATTTCTTTCAAATCCTTTTTTAAGAGCCAGAAAAAATGCCCTACCAACCAGTCCAATCAGGAATCTGCAGTTCATGATAGCTTTATGTGAATCACTCACATGACACACACACACACACACAAACCACTCTTCCTTATGTCAGATGTAGCCAAGTGGAATAGGTCTCATTATATAAATGTTGAAAGTTTTTGAAATGCTATAAACTTCTGAATCCATTAGGTTTGTTTGTTCAGCTCCCTAGTCAGTCCAATCAGCTGCTATATTGCTGGGGATTATTAGTTTTCTGGCCAATATATATAAGTGATCAAGTTTCACCAGTTGATTCTGATCAATATGGTGACACCCAAAACCTGGCCATTGTCAGTGTATTACTGGTGCTCGCTTTCCACTGGATCTTCTACCAATACAGTGTGTCGTATAGCACAAGGTCATTCAGATTGTATTTGATCCAGTGTTTTCTTGTTTGTTGACATTTGCTGCTTTTTTTAATGCTTGCCAATCAGCTCTGAATGCGTTGTCTCTTTTTTTGGCCTGAGATTTCCACATCTGTTTCTAATTAAATTGTTGTATATTTATTTAGAAACAGATATATTAGCAACATTTTTCTTTAGCTCTCTGATAAAAAAACATATATTGCTAAGCCTGAAGTCCGACACTGGTATACCACCTGGAGGATATTAAATAGGGGAGTTCCAAGTCCATGGTCATGAGACCCGTTTCCTAAACCCAATTAAAACACCTGTTCCCAACGGAATAAGAAATAATATATAGATAGTAAATATAGCTGGTAACATGTGAGAGAAAATGTCATAAGGTTTTAGTGATACAGGGAGGACATTTGATATTGTATGCAACCCAAATTTTAAACTCCTAGTGTAAGGGTAATTTCCAGGTCGACTACAAAAATATCGGTGTATCAGCCTGGTGTATCAGTCCAGCTTTGAACACAACTGTTCAGAAAAGCACAGTGTTGATTAAATGAATATGTATGCCCTGGTTTACATGAAATGAGAAAAAACTTTTGTGTGACAAAGATGCCCAGTTCTGTGGATTGTGTAAATGATGGCTGGCTGCTCTGTAAATATTACCTGTATTATGGGGACGTTTTATAGGGGACCACACACCAAGTGCAGCACTGTATAATTTTATCAGTCAACACAGAATAATGCCTTTAGAATGTACTTGAATAAACACCTTGCAAACATGCGAAAGATTGAAGGATTGCAGTACATACATAGTAATTTGATCATATACACAGTCTGCAGGTGGATGTTTTCATGTTTCCACTGAGCAAATCTGGGACTTCTGGAATGATCATCAGCAACATTGTAAATGTGAAAAACAATTCTGTTTAGACAGCATGTTTTCCTGAGAAAATGTCAAAGTGTGCATGCCGCAATTATTCAACCTTATATGCACATGGTTGAAAGATCTTTATTCTAGCTAATGTATTCTGATGTGCAGACGAGGAAAATTATACATTTTGCGAAGCCCTGAAACTGACCATTCTAACGAACATAACACAGGTGACAGCACCCTTAGATCATGAGATTGTAGTAAGATGATGTAGAATTTTTACCAGTCAGTAACTGAACGAAGCTCCTAGCATATACTCAGTTTGATTGGTAGTAAGCCAATATTCTTGCGCCTTACACCGTATTGGGGCGTATTGTTGCACGGTGTTAATGCTGAACCCAAGGTCTGGATCTGTCGTTGTCTAGTTTGAGGGAGGATTTGAGGATCTGGAACTCCTGTTGCAACAGCATATGGCTGTGCCGTGCTTAGGCAGCAGTGTTGTGTAGGTGGATGTCTGTGAGCCCTAAGCCACAGCTCTGCAGGGCAAGTGTGTAATTGAGCTGCCCCTGGGCAGGTATAGCGACCGGGTCAGTGCCCAGACAACACCTGCCAGCGACAGGGACTGACCCAAGACTAGCACAGATGTAGTAGGCATGTAATCCCACAGTTTCACCCTGACTCAGTGGGAAGCTGCACCTTGGCATGTTCACAGGTTGACAGGATGGTCCTGAAAACAGAATGCTAGCCTAGGTCAGCTGTCACACAGTAACTGGGCCCAGTCACAGTCTGTGTGAACCAGTACCTGCTTAGAGAAAGTGCCACCAAAGACAAACTTGGGTATAGCTGCGTAGGTCTCTGTGCTGTTTAATATCTGCTTGCATTTGTGAATCACGCCAGGGCAAATCAAGCAGATTCTGCATTTCAAGTGCCTCGTCCAGCCCATATGCTAGCATTATGTGTATAAATGGGACCTACAAAAGATGACCAGTCTGTGAGTTTGTAGTGTTCCGTTGTTATGGTAACATGTAAAACGTTTTGGAAGGAGGCTGGTTTGTATGTGATGTGTGGATGTTAGCTGATACAGCAAGCACTGCTTGGAGGGGACCCATTCCACAGCTTATGGCAGCTCAAGCACATACACGCACACTAGAATGGTTTGTGAAAGCCTTTGCTCTTTAAATCCTACTTAAAGAGAGATATGTCTGGATTTGAATGCCAATGCTCCTGCTTATTGCCGTAGCTTTATGGACTTTCCTTGAGGCTTTACCCTGCCTTGTTGTGGACTACCCAGATGAAATATGCTCAGGTACCATTGTCTGTGGAATGGTTATACCTCGGGATATGATCAATGGGCCGTGATAACAGGAGAATAGAGGTCCCGGCCAGAGAGCTCGGCGATTCCTGCACAATGTTCCACATGAATTGAGAAACCTTCGTGTCGTAATCAATACGTTTTTACAAGGTAAGGCCCAGTACGACTGTTAATGTCTGTCAAATGTTTTATCTGAACCCTGATCTTTCGCCTGTCTCCAATCCCAGCATAACATCTGATGCCTGCAGAGTTTCTCGTGTGTGGCTTTCCGTGCAGCATTATGGCATGAAAAGCAGATTATTCATTCATTTTTTAGCGGAACAAAAAGCATGAAAAGATGGTAAAACTAGGACATAAAAGATACTCAGCCCACTCTGGGTTGTATCAGTTTGATAGTGGTATATTTTCTATTACCCCAGCCTATGCATAGGAAATTGTGTTTGAGCTTGATGTATTTGTGTGTCTATCTTACCATCAGGCCTTGTCAGCCATTGGCTTTTATGCAAAAGACGTTGTTGTTTGTACTAGTGAAAGAATTCTGAAATTTAATACTTCAAGTATGTACTTAAATCAGTAGTGCTTTAAAGCATAAGACATATATCAGTGAGTTTTGTCAGTGATTTATTTAATTGATTGGCATTTTACGCTGTACTCAAGAATATATCAATTCCATGATGGCAGCCCTGCGTGATAGTGGGAGGAAACCAGGCAGAGCCCATGGGAAACCCACAGCCTTGCTGGTAGACCTTATCACTTGGAAGCCAGAGAGGAAGCCATCCAGAGCATGTTGGTGAAAGGCACTTGAATCATCACACAACACTAGTGTGTAATCCCCCCCCCCCAGCCACTAAGACCAACTTTTGTTCCTAAAAAAATGGGTTTAAAGAAACCACCCCACCCCAAGCCTGTCTCCTCTTGTCCCAACCTGCTCTCTTACATAAAGTGTCTGTAGCATTTTGAACAAAGAGCGAAACCTGCATGGATAGGGTTTGCAGTAATTTGTGCATTTCAGTATTACTACTCATTTCACAAGTATTATTACTTCCTTATTAGTTGACTTATATGCATACATATGAGTATACTTGTGTTTCAGTCATGCTTTGACAGTATCCCAGATTCAAGTGCATTATTTACATAACCAAAGTCGCCTGTTAAAGCTCCTGTCTTTTGTATTTATTTTTGTTTCAAGCCTTTATGCATGTACATCTCTGGTAGTCAGCCTTTATTTGCTTAATCTATATTGCAAATACGAGCAGAGGCTGTGGTTGAATTTGCTGGATCAATGTATATCTGCCTGAATGCGTGTCAGCAGTATATCGTTGTACACAGGTAATAGAAGCACGTATCAGAGAATGGTTGGCTTCAGATTGTACATGGACTTAAGTCGTGATTATTTTCTGAGTATGATGTTTTGATCACATTTAAACATAACTATTGGGATGGGATTAATCCAGAAATGTTGGGCATGTAATGGTTATTTAGATGACCCTTGGCAAGGTCATTTTCTGGAGCAAGTAAATACAGGATTAACAATTGGCCTCTAAAAAATAAAATGTTTAACATAAGTCACTGACTTCACAGATGATACAGATGACAGCAGTGGCTTAGAAAAGTAGCAGTTAGTAAACTGTAAGGTGAAGAAACTGCATCAAAAGTTTGTAGAATAATAGGGCTAAATGGTTTGTCTGCTTGGTTACAAGATGCTTTGCCTGACTGGTTACAAGTTGGTTAGCCTGACTGGTTACAAGTGTGGGTTTGCCTGACTGAGTACAAGTGGGTTTCCTGACAGGTTATAAGTTGGTTTACCTGACTGGTTGTAGAAAATACATCTTCATAATAAAATTTGCCAAACAAGTTTGTACCAGTGTGCCTGACTTGGAAACTCTTTATTATAATGATTGCTTTTTCCGTTCGTCTGTCTGCCCGTCATGCTCAGTTTTGTGCGGAGTATATATTCTCAAACTCTCACAAAGTGTGACACATGACCTAAAGTTGTGCACTGTCATTATTTTTTTTGCAGTTCAACCTGTTTTAGGAGTTATCTGCCCTTGACTGTATTTTTCAACTTTGTGCAAAAGTGTGCAAAATGACCTGAACTTGTACACTGTCAGGTTATTTTTTCATGTTTCGAACTATTTTAGAAGTTGTCTGCCCTTGCACATATTGCCTAAATTTGTGTGTTAACTCAGTTCCTCCTGTGACTTAGTGTTCACCAACACAAACAGAGTGGTACTGATTGTAACCTCCCCCTGCTGTTTTTCTTGCCACACATTTTTCCATGTCGTTCTTGAATCCATACCCATGTGAAGTATGTCTTTTTTTGGTTTTCTTTCATTTGCATCTTACACAGGTTGTATATTTGCACACAAGTGCACTCAGTCTCTTAAAAATACATTAATACTGTGCAATGGCTGATTATATTTATATTTTTGTGGATGAGAGGGTGAGCAAACATTTTTGTTCTCTCTACTTTCCTGTTTATTTATTTATTTGATTGGGTTTTATGCTGTAGTCAAGAATATTTCATTATACGATGACGTCAAGCATTATGGTGAGAGGAAACCCAGGAGAATCTGGGGGAAACCCATGACCATCCACAGGTTGCTGGCGGACAACCATTTATTTAGATTTTCAGTCATGTGGTTTGGATACCTAGTACTGCAGCTAAAGTGTCAACAATCTGTAAGCTGATACTGGAACAGATTATCTGAGCCTCATCATTTGCATAGGAGAATAGAAAGTATTAGAATTGCTTGCAACCCAATTCCTCTGAGGAGAAAGGTTCTAATAACCATTGTGTTATGACTGGTCTGTTGAGGGAGTATGTAACTCTTTTCCAAACAGCAGGGGCGTATTATTTGCTATTAACCTAATCAGCTGTTATGCAACACCTGGGGGAAGAGACAACCACTGATTGGTTCCCACTCACACTGGTCACTGGCAGTAATTGCCCAGGTAAATGATTTCTCAGTGTGACGACATTGGTGGGAATTAAGTGAGGGGCGGATAGTTTGCTGTCAACCTGTACCTGTTAATATAGGAGTCATGATGGAACACCTGACAAGGTAAAAATTGGCTTGTGGACATTTTCTTTAGAACTGCTGATGAACAAAATGAATATGCTGCTTTCTGTAAGCTTTGTTCTTCACACACAAATTTTACAGTTATAATAACTCATGAATTGCAAGTATTTATAACCAAAATAACAGTCTTAGGATATCAAAAACCAGTGTGGGCTTTTTTCAGTTTATTGTACTAGTAGGCATTTTGAAAAACATACATTATATTTATGACTGGTCATAAAAACCTGTAGAATAGCAAAATAAGGGTCCTTATCCACTATCTAATTGTTGCTAAAGTATTGTCTGGCAGTCTACCAATTCAGCTTTGAATGTTATTTACTTTATGAAATCTTCCTTTTAATATATTGTTACAAACAGATATTTATGTTATTAATTTTAGATTAAATTTCATCATCTGCTGAATAAATTAAAGTCAGGCAAGCTAAATAATAGTGATAAAGTCTTTGGAAAATGTGGTAATTGAATTAACACTCAAATGTATTGAATAACCATTGTAGCCTTGATTACTCTTGATTATTGGTCAAATAATTGTTGGTGCTAATCAAAAAATCAATGTACCCACTGCTGTATCTATAATAATAAGGTAAATCTTGGCTGGCAGATTGTGGGATTGTTATATGGTGTTATCAGATTACCCCCTGACCCAGCCTAAAGTACCCCTGGCCCCTGAACTCTTGTACACCCTTGATTACCAATGTATTGAGTTTGGAGTGATCACTAATTGTTCCCAGACTGCAGCGGGTTATAGCACAGATTGTCTCTGTAGACTTGACAGAACAAGCGTCCCTGCTGTAACACAATGGGATGATTGTCACAAGTTGGCACCCAGCCCCCGATTGAACTTATCATCACATTGAGAATTAGTGCCATCAGGGTGCATTGGTGATTTGTCATTGGGCGATGTCTCAGTGCTCTCCCTTGGTCTTTCCAAAGCCGACTCTGACCTCGACCCGCTTAGCTATTCGTAATTTCTCATCTGATTGCTCTCTGGCGGGCAGCAGAGGTCCATTGGTTGCGCTGCGGCCATCTAATAGCCATGTATGGCTCATTTGAGTCCCCATCAGAGACCTGGGGACCCAGGACAGCTTACATGATGCTCCCCTGCGCAGGGCTTCCCACAGCCCGTGATCCGTCACTTCTTGCCATGAGATACCAGGTACAGTGCTCGCTCCATTGCCATATATAGTTGTCTTACCACAACTTATCACAAGCAAAACTTCACAGCTATATATATATATATATATATGTACACACACATCTGGGCATAGGTACATGTACACCTGCTGGATGGATGCCTGCAGAGTTGTACCCTCTTGTCGTATGGAATTTTTAATGATCTGGAAACTTAGCTTTTGTGTGCAATCGGTGAGTTGACTCTAATACTTGGTTCTTAGAGCATGTTTTAATGTAAGTATGTTTGAATTATATTGAGTTATTCAGGAATTCTGAAATCTCCTTCCTGCCCTGAAAAAGAGCTCAAATAGGACACAAGCACTGCAGTGCTACAACAGAAAACATTTGTGTTTTTATAGTGTAATTTTGGTTGCTTTGTGTAACCGATCGGTCTCCAAGTATGGATGCTTTTTACCTTGTATAGATTCTTGGGGGTCTTTTTTGACCCTTATCCTCCTAACATTGTTGCTGGTTTGGATACTCCTCTATACTTCTGATGGTGGAAGGTGTCATTGTCATAACTTGTCCATGTCACTTGTGTGACATGACATAATGGTCTGACACAAGAATTTGTATGCACGCAGCAGTGCACGTGCACCATGTGTGTAATGTGTTGAATTCCTCTGTGATTTTATGATTGTTTTCCCATGTACACTTTTATTTCTCTTCACAAAAATGTAGATGGCATCGGTGTGCCGTCCTTTCTCCAGAATGATGTAAAGTAGTTGCAGACTTTGTGAAGCCTACTCTCAGCAGTGCTGCCAACATCCTTGCCAGTCATGAGAATGCAATGTTCTCCTTTGTTACCATGTAAATTAAAGTACAGATGGTAATTAAAAATGCCATTTAAATGTTTCAGTGGCTGGCGACTTCAAATACGAAAAGTTGCCTACTGTAGTGAAATGGATTTGAGTGTAAAACTATAAACCCTAATCAAATAAATGAATACATGTACTAATGGATGGTTTTTGTGTAAAAAAAAATCTGTCTGTCCATGCATGCAGCACTAAAAGTTTGTTGACGACACGTCGTTTGGTGTCATGTTGTTACGAAAGTGCATTTTGTGTTAATATCAATTTTGAGTGTCAAACAGAAACGGTATTAACTCTCCTATCTGAAATTGTGTCTATGAATAAAATCTAGTGACTGGTTCATTGAAAACTTTGAAAGAAAGTTAGATTTTTTATTCCTGATTATCACAATTTTCTAAAACTGGTAATGGCGAGGATTACAGATCGCTGATTTAAAAAGTTAATGCTGTGAAGAAATGAAATTCAAAATTCACCAGAATTGTGATAGCTTTTAAATCTCGTCAGACCCTAAGCAGATGCATGGTAATAAAATTAGTATAAGAATGCTGTGGATAAATGCTAATTATTCATTGCCATCAAAACATTATTATTACGAAAACCCAAGCCCAATTGCCTCTATGCAAGATTAATGATCAGGATTAACACAGGGGAGTAATTTTTTTGTGAATGTGTAATAAATCCATAATTATATAATGTAATTGGTCATTTTTTTTCTTTCGACATTTATTTGTTATGAAATTCTTTTGTTAGGTTCCCTGGGACTAAAGTCGTTGTCTTGGGCTGAATTGAAATGCATTAGATGTTAAAGGATTCCAACATGAATACAGTGGATAATCAACCTTGACATGTATACATTAAATTTATAAGTACAGGATATACTGTGGTGGTAACATTTAATCAAATATTTGTCAGTGTGAAATAAAAAAAAATTTTCATGGTTTTAGTGTTTGACACTGTAGGACACTGATTGGTACTTAAAAATATTCACCTGTTTTGAGAATACAAGAAGTTCAGTTTATCCATAGACTCGATGGTAAATAGCGATGGTTATAGCTTCCCCCCCCCCCCCAAAAAAAAGAGAAGAAAAAAAACCAGCAAGATTAGAAGTTTGTGTAACCCTTGTCAAAGTATGTACTTATTCACACTGATGACAGATGTTTTCAGCAAGAGGCCTATTGGCTTCTAGGCATCCCTTGACTGTTCACTAGTTTAAACACTGCTGAAATGGGAATATTTGTTAGGTACCTGTCAAAGGGCAGGGTTTTTTCCCTGCATCTCAGTCTTGGTCCCTCCACCCATAAAGATGATCACTGCCATGTAAGTGCAGAGGCGAACAACAATTAAACACCTACATAAATTACAAATATTTTGACAGGGTCTGGCCAAGGAAAATTAATCAAGCATATTTTATCAGATTCTATTGTTCTGGAAATACCAGTGCATCTTAGCATGTGAATGTGATGTGAAAAATTCACTGAAGGTAAAACAACACCAGAACGTTGAATTCTTTCCTGGTCCAGTTGATGAGCGAGAGTGGTAATCGGATAGGTCATGGATGCAGACGGAGCGAGCTGCATGCTCAGATGAGCTCAGACCCTAGCCCGCTATTGTCGCCTTAACTGGGATGTTTATATGATGATGCCATTGATTACATCCGGTCTCCATTAAGAGTGGATTACATTAATGCTTCGCCTGACGTTTTCTTCTCCCTCAGCAGTGAAGATACACAATCCAGCACAATACTTATCATATACACAGTGAAATACAGGCTGAGCTCAAAAGTATCTTTCTAGAATATGCAAAAGAAAACAGGAGTGGAACCTCATTACTCCCCGTTCCACTTTCCAGACAATATTCCATCAATAGTTTGTCGTGGTTGTTGCCGTTACAAAATCAGCCAGGTCAAGAGGTGGAGCAATTTCCAGCTAAGTTTGAATTCAGGCACCCATTAAGATTGCTTTCGATTCTTCTCTAAATCTTTGCCTTGTCCAGCAGTGTGGTTTGCTGTGTGTTTCTGTTTTCAGTGTTATTGTCATTGTAAAGCTCAGCTAGTAGACCTCAGCAGACTCAATTTTCAAAGCACTATTGCCAAAGGGACTTAGCGAGAAAACTTAGCTCACTGTCCAGCCGTCAATGTAATAGCCATAAGGGATGTATGCACTTCAGAGTCATATCCCAAGGCCTTTCCAAAACTCAGGTAAGCTTTTCAGAGACGTGGTATTTACTAGTCGTCTTCATTTTAATAACATCTGTGGTGTTGAGCTTTCTGGATGCCACTGGTCGTATAATCTTCATTTTAATGTGATAAAATGTTTGCTGTTGAAGTACAGATGACCTCAGACATGAACAGGCAAAGGTAATCATCCTCTTTAAATAAATATTTTTTTAAAAAATAAATTGAGGCCAATGTGTGCTGGCAACTTGTTTTATTTTGTATTATCTATTTTCAGCATCTTAATTGTATATACCTTAGTATGTTTTTTCTATCAACGTCTTAGTATGTTTTTTCTATCAACGTCTTAGTATGTTTTTTTTATCAAGAGCATAACATAGTACAAAATTTAAAATGGTTCAACAAACATTCTTGAAACTTAAAATTAGGGTCATTTTATTGATGCAGCTGTAGCAAAATTTACACACATGTATACCTGTGTGAAAGACAGATATACACAGGACACAATATAAGTTCTGGGCTACAGAATTATTGAATGATAATTAATACGAGAAGATAATTATGGATATTTCTGTATGGACATTCTTGCATAGCTTGAAAGTTGATTATCCAATGTAAGATAGGTTTAAATTTTAACCAGAAAGAACAAAATCAGGCATGCATGCTATAATATAGAAGTAGGAAAAGTAAAGTAAACAGTTTAAATGTAGTGATTGTCTGATGGATGGAGGTAAATGGCGAGTTATTCCAGCAGGCAAGATTTATTATCAGTGTACTGGAAGGGTTGGGCCAACAGTCTGTGCAAGTGTCGACTTAAGCCCTTCCCTGAGAAGTTCTTAGATACAAATGCTTGTCAGTTAACATGGCTGATATTTTACTGCCAGAACGAGGAGTGGAGTTGGCCAGGATGTCAGCAAGGACTGAGTTAAGAGGTCACAGTGGTTATTTAGCAGGTCATCATGGAAGTGGTCACAAGAATTACTGGTCATTTACCAGTATCTACTGCAACATCTCCTGCACAATTTGTCATCACTGATTGATGGTAGTGCTTGTATCCCCCCAGACTGCCGTAACATTTATCTTTGATAAATTGCCAACACATCATTTCTAACAAAACAGATTATGAAATATAAATGCACGCAGTTACCTTTTGGGTATATAAACGCCTGGCTGCCTAGCTCCTGAGTGAGTGCAGAGTTGTATGCGTATGTGACTTGGCCTGTAGTTTGATGATGCGATGCCTCAGTAGCGATGGAAATATCAGTTGGTGTGAAGCAAGCGGTGTACCATGCTAGGAAGTGGCCACTGTTAAACGTTTCCCCTTCCTGTGCCGCGGTCGTGCTAATGGTGTTATTAGCCTCACGGACCGATGGCAAGCTTCCTGTTAGGCCAGCCAGTGATTAAAGGTAACAACTACTCATGTTATAATTGCTTTCCATTTATTCATCTGCCCCACTGGGTACCTACATGTATGCTGAGACCACCTGAGCAAATTGGTCAGGTGTGCCCTGCGAGTAATGCATGTACACATATAGCTACTTCATCAAGGTATTACATGTAGCAGTTAGCTAGCTGTTGAATACAATCTGCGCTACTGGAAAGTCTGCTCCAGTTAATCAGTCATTTTCATCCCAAAGAATGGTAAATATATTATACATATCTCAAATATTTCAGTTTGGTGATAAATACTCTAATAAAAGTATGTGCTAAATAGTTGACTGTTTTGTGTTTTGAAAGTGAAACAAAAAATGGTTAACTTCTCTGAATGCCCCAAATGCGAACAATTACTGAAACTGTAAATGTCCTTGGAGGCCTCGGTGGCTCAGTTGGCTATCGCACTAGGGCAGCACAATGACAAGATGCCTCTCCACCAATGCAGTCGCTGTGGGTTCAAGTCCGGCTCATGCTGGCTTCCTCTCCGGCCGTATATGGAAAGGCCTGCCAGCAACCTGCAAATGGTTTCCTCCCACCATAATGCTGGCTGTCGTCGTATAAGTGAAATAAAAACACCAATCAAATGAATAAATAAATGTAAATATTCTTAAGCTTTGTCAATTGAAAACAAATTCTCCAGTTGTGCTAACGTAACTGTAAATTTTTGCATTCAGTGGCGCGTGTCTTATACAGAGTTTTATTCAGATTAGTAAAGGAGTGTTTTGTGTCCATGATACTGAAAGAAAAAATTGGTGTTTAATTTTAGGAATTTAAGAGGCATGCAAAAAACAGAAAGTATTTGCAGCAATGTAATGAACCCGTTTCTGACACCTCAGACTGTAAAACTGTCAGAAAATAAATCATAAGCCAGAAATGGCCTATTTATGGGAGTTTATTGCCAAGCCGAAATTTTCACCTCTTTTTTTATAGCACTAGTTCTGTAACCTACTTGGCCATCCAGCTGTGCAAGATGCATTCAAATTTGTGCGAAGAAGTAATGAACCAGCTGTGGAAAAAACGTGTGGAACAAATTGGGGTAGTTTGATAGCGTAGTCTGGAGGATGGTTATGCAAACAGACATCAGATGAAGAATTTCAGGAATCAATGAAGGAAACTTGAGGGAAATGGATTTGGAATTGAAAAACTGCAGCTATTGATGAATTGGCCTCTGTGCACTATTTCTAAGATATAGGCTGACTGGCTATGATGGTCTATTTGGAGAGAAAGCAAGTCGTGTTGTTGTGCTAGCCAGAGCGCTGTGAAGGATCTACACAGCACACAGTAGTGTCCGCCCAGGCTCCATATTCTTTCGTAATGTGTGGCTATTCTGTATGTTAATATCTTACTTTTCATGATTCTCATTGTCATTTTGTCCTATTTTGTCATATAAGCAACCTTACTCTGTGATGATGATATTAAAAAGAAAAGTGCTTTAGAATACCTTTAGGTTGTTTAATAAGGTTGTCTGTGTTTGTCACATTGCCATCAATGTGGCATATAGCGTACTGTAAGCAGTTGTGTTCTATATAATACCATTCGTAACATAATATAGAAATAATCTGTTACATTTCTGGTTGAAAATTTCCTGGTGTGCCAATTCTAATTTATCTTTATGATTAGTCTGCTGTAAAACATTTTGTGTTCATCCTACACTTTCCTCACCAATGTTTATAGTTAAACTTCATGACCGAGCGTGCCCAGGAGCTTCTCACCAACGTGACCACTGTGAGTTCAAGCCAAGCTTACGCTGGCTTCCACTCTGGTGGTATGTGGGAAGGTCTGCCAGCAACCTGTGGATGATCATGGATTTCTCCTTGGCCCTGCGTGGTCTCCTACCACCATAGTGCTGGCCGCGGCAGTATAAAGTGAAATATTCCGGTGTACTGCGTAAAACACCAATCAATTAAATAAATATGTAAATAAATAAATAAACTAAGAACAAGTAATTGTGTCCAATGTTTTCCATGGATTAATATCTCACCACTTTTCCCATCAAGGTTAATCCATACCATTTGGCTTCGACCATCAGGAGTTGTGTGTGAATGATTCAAAACTCACTTGATTTAAAAAAATTCTATAATTTCAGTGTGTTTCGACTGCCAGGTTGACCCAAACTTGAGTTTTCATAGGAATCTCCTGTCTTTTACTTCCCAGAAATGATGAACTGCTGGTACCAACAGCTTTGCTGTCAAGGTTTTTCAATAGACTTACAACTCGGCAGCTTGTGTTCATCACGTTAGGTTTTCTTCGGAGTTCATAACTCTTGTGAATTAATTGACGGCACATGGCAGAAAAGTATTGATTTGTTCAAATCCGCTGACTGTAATGTGACGCAGGCTGATTAGAGCCTAACGTAATTCTCCAAGCTCTCTTATTTGTAACCCATAAAACATGTAGTAGGGATGTTATTGTGTGAAATACAATAATTCACTCATAATACATTTGCTGCATTACGACACAACACAACAAGATTATGAATGGATTTTTATGGCTTTCCTAACAGTAATTCAGTCAGTGTGTTTGGCGCCTTCATTAAGTGCATTTCTTGAAACCATACAAAGGTGAATAACTGAAGCAAGTGTTATATGCGTAGAAGATGTCCTGATAGTCAGGCTCTACATGAGGTTTTCATGTATCCCTGCCCAATGTTGCTTTGTCAATCTATGATCACTCAATACCGGATGCAGGATATCTGTTATTGATCTGCGAGTAACACCTGTATCGTTCAGCTTTTGATCAAGGCACGTGTCGTTACAGGTGTGCGTGTCTCTGCCTAACGCAGCTGCGTGCAGCATCACTGCTCTCACAGGAATTAAATCACACGGGATTGTATTTTGATAGAAATAAGCTGGAGACAGTACAGTGAGAGCTTCAGGGGACTTTAATGAAATGGTCATTTACATTGAATAGATTATTTAATAAAAGTTCGCATTGTTTCTGTTGTTTGCCAGGAATATGACTTCAAAGGAGTCGCAGCATGAAATCTTTTTGTGTCGTACCGTTACTATATGCAGATCGTGCACTTGAACGCTGTACATTTGTGGTATTGAACATTCCTGAATCGGTGCATCGGTTGATTGTGGTGAATTATTTAGCATTTTGTTGGGGTGCCGCGAAAGCTATAAAGGCTTGATTGTACATCAACTTACACAATATGGACAGGAGAAAAGGCAGTACATGGGTCATCAGTTAACCAGTGTAGTATATAGCTATAGCGTGCCTTGGATTGCTTTGCATACCCAGGTACACAGACAAATTGTTCCAGTGCGTAAATATTAAATTCACACAGCTACAGACTTACAATCATGTTCCCTTGCACACATGAAAAATCAAATTTATCTTTTGTAAGCGTAACCAAATTGAACAGGTATTACAGAGCAAATTCATCATTAATGGTATTGCATGTGAGTGTGTGTGAAAAACATGTACTGCATATATTTTTTGTACAAGCAATCAGTACCCTACCGTTAAAAAACCAGCAAGTCGCTTACGCTAAAGCCAAGAAGATTGTCGGAGAAGAAAGACAGAAAAACAAGCTGAATCGTGCTACAGGTCACGTGCTTCGGCCTTGTTATTTCTTTGTTTTGTTTTTTTAAGTTGCCTTTATCTTCTTGTGGAGCAGGTCTTTGCCTCTGGACTGTGTTTTTACCTCTGGACTGAGGTTTGACTACTGGTGTAATTCTGTAAGCTTAAACCATTCAGTGCTGTGGAGGTGAAGAAACTGTCTATTATTCACAAGACATCTTCTGAAAGTTCAATGCCCCCCCCCCTTTTTTTTTCGAGGCGACTGGGCAACAGGAAACATCATTTTCAACACCTTGTAATTTTTTCTTTGCCACAATGCATCTTCAGCATGTAGCTAAGCTTATGTGATTGGCACCCTTGACTTGCCACCTGTGTAGGCACTGGGGGATTTTTCATACAGATATGGATAACGTTACACATCCATCTCATGAGCTCATTCCTTAGAAACAGCCCTGTTCCATGTAGTACCACTGGGATGAATTTTAGGTGCTTCAGTCATGTTACGTAGGTGACTGGAGAGGACAAAACGCTGAGTTATAACGGTTAACATTTATGCCAGAGTTTCCTTTTTTTATGCCAGAGTTTTGATTTTTTTTTTTGTATGGCCCTTTGCAAATGCATTGAGGACATGTGGGTGTGTTCATTTATCAGTGAAAGGTATAGCCTTGTGAGCGAGAATCTCAAAATGAAACTAATTGCAAAGTAAGACTCCTCTTCAAAGTTAGTTAGTATGCGCTTTCTTTATCACTGTTGAAATAATCTGATTAATCTTTGAAGAACACAGGTTTGAAATTTATACAAGATTCTAGTTGTGGTAAGTTTCCTTGGGTTTAAATGTTACACTTGAGCTGGTCTGAACTCCCCAGTTTATGTGGCTGGGGTGTTTCTTTATATTGACCCTAACTTCAAACAGACAAATCTCCCTGGGGATGATAAAATAAACACCAAATATATTCAGTCATAAAGAAGACTTCTTTGTTTGTTTGTTTGTCGTAACTTGTCTTAACCAAGTTAATCTTGTTAGTGGTACTGCGGGATTCTTGGAGGCAGCACTTCTGATGTTTGGTAAGGTTGTGTGGAACACCTCTTCAGTAATGACTTATACATGTGTGGTTTCCCAGGAGATAATCATATTGAATTGTCAGGATTTGCCAGTAAAAGGATATGATAAATAAATAGATGTTGACCTAATAATTCCTTAGTTAATTCAGGGGACATTTGTTTATGTATAATGAGAACTTGTTATGAGAATGTCAGTGAATGTCATCACCCATCAAAGGTCCAGATAACACATGCTTCCTAGTTATACATACATGTGATGTTGCCCAAGTCATTCATACTGGCAGAACTTTTTTAAGATCATGCCATAGATGTTGGAAGTGTATATTTTATTGCCAAGCATAAACAAATTTTGATTACCAATTACATTGATTGGTGTAGTGTGAACAAAGTATTTCACTGGCTAGTTTTATTGTATTTACTTCATTGGTGTAACGCCATGCTCAAGAACCTGTCACTCATTCTGCCATGTTGATAGCTGGAGGAGATTGAGAATTTTCAAGGTAAACCACATCTTTCTGCACGTGTCCTTGTAAGACCTGGATTGAGATATACAAATGATTATGGAGCACATAAACTGTTTAGCCAGCCAATGTGAAATTCTTAATTGACATATAATTGAAGCTGAGATATTTATGTAAATTAATTCTGTGATATTTTCCCAATTGGCTTGTGTCTTTGGGTGAACAGAATCTACTTGTGTCGTATTAAATAGCATTGATGGCCTTGGTGTCCTTGTAGTGAGAGCATCTGCCTCAAGAGATCCTGCGGGATCAATCCCAGGTCAGCTCATACCAAACACTGATAGCAATGATGGCCTTGGTGACCTTGTGGTGAGACCGTCTTGTCTTCAGTAATCCTCCGGGATGAATCTCAGGTCAGGTCGGTACTGGCTTGGGTGGCCTTGTGAGAGCGTCTGCCTCAAGAGATCCTTCAGGATCAATCCCAGGTCAGGTCATACCAAATACTGAAAGCAATGATGGCCTTGGTGTAGTTGTAGTGAGACCGTCTTGTCTTCAGTAATCCTCCGGGATGAATCTCAGGTCAGGTCGGTACTGGCTTCGGTGGCCTTGTGAGAGCGTCTGCCTCAAGAGGTCCTTCAGGATCAATCCCAGGTCAGGTCATACCAAATACTGAAAGCAATGATGGCCTTGGTGTAGTTGTAGTGAGAGTGTCTGCCTAGAGAGATCCTGCAGGATCAATCCCAGGTCAGGTCATACCAAATACTGATTGTAGTGATCGCCTTGGTGGCCTTTTGAGAGCGTCTTCCTCAAGAGATCCTTCAGGATCAATCCCAGGCCAGCTCATACCAAACTCTATAAAAATAGTACTTAGTTTTTGCTGGCTCGTTTGTCACTTGGTGCTCAGCATCGAGGAGCAATAGCAAGGAAATAGGACTGGTTAGCCCGTTGCCAGTATTATATGATAGGGTGAGGTGCCATGTCTGGTGTGGTCAACGTGATGTTCCCGTGGTGGCAACACCTTGGCCTCGTGGCCAAAAAATTTTTAAAATGTATTGTATACACGCATACATCTAATAGTAGCAATTCGTCACTTGCAGTTACTTTTGGTATGACTTTCCGTTCTTGAGAATGAAGGAAGTAGTGAATAAAACAGCAGGAAACTGTATTATGTGGTTTTCACAGAATTTGGGTTATCTCGTAGGCAATACAAGTATGGCCCTGCAGATAGGTGTGATCTGTATCTCTTTGATGATTGTCTACCACAGGTTTAGAATGAGCTGGTTCCTATTAACTGTCTTTACTCTGTGCTGTGTCTAAGAGGGTGGTCCAGTGGAGCGTAGGATTTATATCCCGCAGCTATCACCTGTCACTATCAGATTCCAATCCCCAGGGGGCCAGGCCTGTCAGACAAACTGGGAAATTCCCAACATCCACGATCTTGTACATCTCACTGCAGCATTACAGGAACCAGACTAACTGCCTTGGGGAGGTTAAATTTAAGGCTGTACATTCTTCCTGAATGTGGTGTAAGGTGTTTTCTGTATAATGTGTAAAGGATCAGACAATTTATTTTGCTGGATATTATTATAAATTATTATTTAATATCTCTTCATGCATGGTCATAAAGCAACCTTAGAGGTCTTGATAATAAAATGACTTAACATTTCTCTCAAAAGTGCTTTTTTTTAGAGGCAAATAAATGTCATAAATAATGTTTTAGGTTCTGAAACATACATTTCTCTATATGTGATATATCATCCTCCCAAGCAAACAGACCTCAGAACAAATTTCTAAGATCCATAGAACTCCCAGAATCAGGCAAATTTAATATGCAACTTAATGTCAAGGGAGAAGTTTACTGTCATTCCCATAGTTTGACTTCAACAGCTACAAACTGGGTATACATTAGCAAGAGTTGGTTATAGGAACAAATGACCTCATTGGTTAATGCCTTGTGGTCTTCAGCTAGGAGCACTTTCAAGCACTAAGCCAGGGAAACCTCGAGCCTTAATAACACTGCTATGGGTAGAAATCCGTATGCGGCGCTAGGCATCCTTTAATTCCTACCTAGAGGGGGGTCATCAGTAGACAACGTGTGTAGTTTTACCTCAGGTGGGCCTGTCCTTGAACGAGGGCAAATCCTGGTGGCTCAGCTCACAGAAGCTCTCCAAAATAAGATAATCAATAATGAGACGTTTGGAAAGCAGATAGCGAACCAGTGTGTGAGGTGTTCAGACAGCTGCCTGTTACAATGCCAGCGACCTGTTGTGTGTTTATATGTTGTAGAATATTAATACTCAGGTATGTATAAATGTACATGTAGGCAGTTGGATGGAGATTTGTCAAATAATCGATCATGCCCATTATCTGACTGCATTTCATTCATGAAAAGAAATTTTGTCATACAGAAGGTTTTATATGGTGTAACCCAGGTACTACATGTCCCATTTTAAAAGCACCTATGAAACAAACCCCATTAAAATAAAATTACACAGGGAAATGTTGCCAGATTTAGTGTGTTATAAACAGTGCACACTGTCTACTTTTGTCAGCTTAGAATAGATGATGTGAAGTAAGTCCTACAACTGCCCAACCTGTCTTGTGTTGTTTTTCCTCATAACAGTGGTGTGTGGACATGGAAATGCACTCTGCGAGACTTCTGTTCTGGTTCTACCTTGAGAAGCTCTCAGTTAGTCATATTGATACTTACTCAGTGGCTCGATATCAACAAAGGATGGTTGGGATTTCTTCACCCTGTTTCGTGGCTGTAGTCAGCCGACCTGGATTTCCAGGACACCACACCTTTCTTTTAAAGACATCTAAATAAACACAATGGCAGGGACTTGTCTGCCACTGAGTTTGTCATGATGCATACATTCCACATAAATGTGCTTTTTACTGGACAGAAGGGTGAGCGCATGCGTATCTTGTGATGGCCGATGTTAAAGTTCACAAACGGCCAAATTGTTCTTGGGGTTTAGAGGGACACAGAGGACTATTAAGCAACAGCTGATGAATTCTTTTTCTCAGGTTTGGGGATTCGTTTTGTAAGGCATGCCATAGCTCTCAAGGATGTCACAAAGCACTGATTTAAAAGAAAACACATTTATACAACGTATACCTTAAAAGAAAGAGCTTTACTTATGGTTAAGTAAAAAATTTCAATTTTCTGGCAGAAGTGCTTGTTATTTGAGTATTTAATAATTAAACATCCAAGGCTGAGAAGCCTCTTTAGGCCGCCATTTTAACAGATTGCTTACGCCATCGTGCTTAGCTTTGCAAAGTAGATCTTCTGTCTTTGAAGGTAAAAAAAATCATGTAGATAACGTAATGGAGGGCTTCAGTGAGGACCCCAGCTCTAATTCTGATGATAGTGAATGTAACTTCGGCTTACAAGGCTACCAGTTTGAATCGCAGAGGAGTGAGGCTGAGAGCAGTAGTTCGACCTACAACGCATCAAGCTCAAGCGAGTGGGAACCAGGACTTCTGGCTTTGACAGGGGCAGTCTGTGAAAGAACTGGTTGCGCTCTCTGCCTTCAGGACATCACAATTCAGACATATTTTGGCAGCCTACAGCCATGCATGTAGGCATGATGTGGCCCTCTAGTACATCTCAGACTCTACCTGTTTAGAGTTGGCTTTAACAGAACTTAAAATCCACGATTATCAAAATGTATGAACCTATTTAGCTGAGACTGGAAATGCACGTTAATTAAATGGTAGGAGTAAAACCTTAAGCACAGTGACGTCACAATAAATACTCAAGAGGAGAAAATGAAGATTTTCATTGGACAAGCCCAAAACATGGCAGAACTTTCTATGTGCCCCAAATAGGTGGATTTCGTAAAAAATGATGATGTTTAAAACAGATTGTCTCTTTTACAAAACCTTAAAAAAATGTAAAAAAAAAATAGTATTCAACACGGTTTGTACAGCTCCTTCATTTAAGGTGTAGGTTGTATAAATGTGTTTTTTTCTTTTAACACCTGATGTATCTGTTTTCTCATCGTTTAGAATTAAGTGTATATGGGATGTCCTACCTCACAAGGGTGTCACAATGCACTGACATAACCATTGATAACCACTGCTAACCATTGTGTTTTTGTTTTCTCAGCGTTGAGAATTAAGTGTGAGGCATGATACACCTAAGAATTGTGTGACAAGACGTTTACTTAACCATTGATGTGTTTCTGTTTTCTCAGTCATGAGGATGAAGTGTAGTAGGTGTGACGTACCTCACAAGGGTGTCACAAGGTGTTGACTTAACCATCGATGTGTTTGCTTTTCCCAGTGTAGGGGATGAAGTTGTGTGGCATGACATACCTCACCAGGGTGTGACAAGGAACTCACTTGTGTTTTTGGTTTTCTCAGGGTTGAGGAGGGGATCTCAGCATGGATAAAGTGTACCGTATGTACCGGGACTCGCTCATGAATCCCCAGCGACTCATGGATGAACTGGGGATGGACCAAGACGGGGATTCATTGGGGATGGGTGTGATCCGCAAAGAAATGGACCTGACCAATGAGGAGAAGCAGTACCTGCTGGCAGTAGAACGTGGTGACATTCCATCCACACGCCAATACCTCAACTCCATGCACATCACTAACTCCATCAACATCAACTGCGTGGACCCACTCGGAAGGACGGCTCTCCTGATCGCCATCGAGAACGAAAATGTGGAAATGGTCGAGTTGTTACTGAGCCACAATGTGGAGATTGGGGATGCGTTACTGCATGCCATCAACGAGGAGAATGTGGAAGCTGTGGAACTTATTCTGCTCCACCAAGTGGCCACCAAAGGAGAGGAGGTAAGGTTTGTGTAAGAGGAGGGCAGTGCCAGTGCAATGATCTGCTGATGTAAGGGGATTTTAGCCTCACTTTATAGTTGATTGTCACCCCTACAATCAATGCAGTCAACTGTCTGTAAAAATAAGTTACACTGTTTGCCCAAAGGGATTTTTAGGTGGTTTTAACTTTTGTGTCGATTGTGATTAACTTCTGTAAACATTGTAACTTTTGTAAAGTTTGTAGAGTGAAGCAAGATTTTATTTGAGCGTGAAAGTTTTCTATACAAATAAAGTACCAGTCAGTAACCTTTAATTAAGTTCATTTTCAGACGATTTCTACATTATGATTCAGCAGCCAAGCAAAAAAAGTAAAGAAATTCTCTTTCTTTTTTCATCTTTTTGAGAGATATCAATTGTACATGCTTCCAAGCTGAGTCAATTAAACATGCAATTTCATTTAAGGTAATTTACAAATAAATGAATGAACTTTTCGTACATTTGTTGACTTGAGCAAATTTGAGCCACTATAGCAGGCTAGCTAGTGGACAAGATGAATTTATGATTTGTGCACATGTTATTACATGCTTGCTTTTTTCTGTTTCAGTCCCTGATGACATCGTGTCCTTCCAGTTCATTCACACCAGATATCACGCCCATCATTCTTGCCGCACATCGGGACAATTACGAAATTATCAAAATCTTGCTGGACCGAGGTTACCGCATTCCCAAACCTCACGATGTGCGTTGTAGTTGCAAAACTTGTATAACAGCCTGTACCGATGACATTTTACGGCATTCTCGTTCCCGCATCAATGCATACCGTGCCCTGGCCAGTCCGTCTCTGATTTGTCTGTCGAGCAAAGACCCCATATTGACTTCGTTTGAATTAAGCTGGGAATTACGTCGCCTTAGCCGACTGGAAAACGAATTTAAAACTGATTATGAAAAACTGTCCAAAAAATGCCAGGATTTTGCGGTGGATTTACTGGAGCAAACTCGTGGGTCCAAGGAACTGGAGATTGTCCTTAATCACGATACGTCCAATCCTTCTGAAGAGCAAGGAGAACGCATGAAGCTGTCCCGTCTTAAACTAGCCATTAAATTCAAGCAGAAAATGGTGAGTACGGTGGAATAGCTGTTCAGCCATGGGCATTACAGCCTAGGCTACTACTTGATTGCTGCCCGTGTAAAAACTAGTGGGCCAAGTTCAATTACAGGAAAAGTTTTTAAGCCTTGTTAAGGATGAACTAGAAAACCACAAGGCCCCCGGCAGGTAGTGTAGTGTTGCACTAAGTGTACGTGAACAACGATAACAGTTTTTAGTGAGGATTGTGTCGACAGTGATAGTAATGACTGTTACTGATGCTCATAAACTTTTGACCAATCAGATTGCATGTTACAGTCCAGCTGTCATGGTGAATTGTACAGCAAGGGATTTTTTTTTTGGAAATTTGGTGCAAACAGGAATGTATGGTTTCCAACATTGATATGCCAATGTCTTTCACAAGAGTGAAATAATAATGAGAGCGGTTTAATTGAAACATTAAAATAAACGTAAATCTGTTCCCTTAGTTTAACCATTACAACCTGAACATTACCAATACAGTATTGCTCAGGTTGTGTGGTGGGTTGTACAGTGTTGCTCAGGCTGTGTGGTGGGTTACAGTATTGCTCAGGTTGTGTGGTAGGTTACAGTGTTGCTCCGGTTGTGTGGTAGGTTACAGTCTTTCTCAGGCTGTGTGGTAGGTTACGGTATTGCTCAGGTTGTGTGGTAGGTTACAGTATTGCTCAGGTTGTGTGTTTGGTTACGGTGTTGCTCAGGTTGTGTCATATGATGCAGTATTGCTCAGGTTGTGTGGCATGATACAGTTTTGCTCAGGTTGTGTATTAGGTTACAGTATTGCTCAGGTTGTGTGGTATAATACAGTATTGTAAAGTGGTTGTGTGGGGGTTAGAGTATTGCTCAGGTTGTGTGGAAGGGTACAGTGTTGCTCAAGCTGTGTGAAAGCTTACAGTATTGCTGAGGTGGTCTGTGGCAGGTTACAGTATTACTGAGGTGGTCTGTGGTAGTTTACAGTGTATCTCATTTGGTCTGTGGGAGGTTACAATATTGCTGACCTGGTCTGTGGGAGGTTACAGTAATGCTGAGGGTGGTCTGTGGGAGGTTACAGTATTGCTCACATGGTCTGTGGGAGGTTACAGTATTGCTCACTCGGTCTGTGGGAGGTTACAGTAATGCTGAACGTGGTCTGTGGGAGGCTGCAGTCTTAGTCATGTGGGTCTGTGGTAGGTTACAGTAATGCTGAGAGCGGTCTTTGGGAGGTCATGCTATTGCTCAGGTGGGATGCGGCAGGTTTTAGTATTGCCAAGTTATTTCTCTGGCAGGTTACAGTATTGTTCAGGTAGAATGTTACATTATGCTATTGCTGATTGAGATGTTGAGTGAAACGTTACAGTATGATATTGTGTTTTATGGTAGGTTACAGTATTTTTTAGGTTAAAATATGATATTGCTGACATACTTTGCAGAATGTTATCAGACGTATACTATTGCTTAGGTTCAGTGTGGTGTGTTACACTATGATATTGCTGGGGTATCTGTGTTGTGAAATGTTACATTACACCATTTTTGAGATATGGAATGGAACATTATCATGAATTTGCCAAGATGTGCTTGTGTGTGTTATTTTCATGAGGTAAAATGTGGTACAAATGGACCCCTGTGAAGTGTGGTAATGAATACATGCCAATAGGGTCTGCCTTAATGGTCTAGAAATGGGCGTAACAGCTGGTGGTTGCAGCCTTTTAAGAGGAAGTTTTTGTGAAGTTTGAAGGCTATATGACTCAGCAGTCGTGCAGTTTTGTGCAGATTGCGGTGAAGTGAATTATTTGGCAAGCACTTCAGAGTCAGCCTTTGGTAATTGTTCAGCTGTTGTTTGTGCTATGTATCCTTAATGGCATGAGGAACCCGTTGAACCTCCCACAGATGTTTTGTTGTGTTTTTGCATATTCAGTATTAATAATGAGTAAACATGCTCCATGCAAGCCTATGAAAAAATGTGCTTTCATGTGATGAGCTAACCTTCAGCCACTTTAATTTGTTAATTCACCTGTGCGTAACACACTGTCTTTTCCATTTAAGTGCCTACTTCGTGTTATTCTGTATTCTTAGAAGCAGCAAGTTTTCATTTGTATGTACTTGCAACCTAGTAAGAATTGCCAGCTGTCTGTCCACAAGAGGCAATCAAAGTAAGTGGGACAGCTTTCTGTTCAAAACATTCGATCAAAGTATATGGACCAGACTTGTGTTCGAAATAAGCCTGATAAAGGCCATCCGTTCTGCATTTCAGTTTTTTCGTATAGCTACAGATACAACTTCATACACCCATTGCATTGGGATGTATTTATTGTTCAGTCAAGTAATTATGTCACCTTTTGCTGTACACTACCATGAATAGATCACAAGTTAGGTGTCAGGTTTTGATACAATGCATCAAATCTGTACCATTTTTAGGTGGACCAATGACTGATTTGACACTTTTGCTTGACAACATCTTGGAACTTTCCACAACATGTTGACTGAGGACAACACTTTTTTTAAAAAGCCATGTTCCTTACCTTTCAGTTCTAGTGGATTTTAATTGATCCAGTCGATATCTGTAAGGTCCTGACAAGCAGCATGCTAGAAAGATGTACTAGCTGTGAAATTTTCGTATAAAGAAAGGAGGCAATGGCTGGGCTGGGTTATCAGTGATGGTGAAAGGTGGTGGAGGGTTCTGGTTTATAAAACCTCCTTATCATGCCCTGGCCTGAACATCTATGTTTGTCTAGAATATCTGCTGATGAAAATGTGCGCAGTGTTTCTATCCTAGCTATCCAGATACTCAAAACAGAATGTAAGCCAAAGAAAAATCCCTATTTATATTAAAAAGTTGATGAGTTAGATTGTAAGTGTCAGCAGGATTACTATTGTTTGGGTGATAGAAAGGCCAGGTGCAGAAACGTACTTGAAATTTTGCCTGAAAAATTACATTTGTAGTGGCAAGCAAATATCATGGAATGTTACTTTTCATTCTGAAATTTGCATCCTCAGATTATGATATCACACTTCTCTCCAAACAGACAAGACACCTTTCCAAGAATGCTTAGAACAAGGAAAAATCTGCAACTTAGTCATGGACCGAATGTTAACGTATTCCCCATGGTTATCTCCGTCAACCAGCCTGGTTTCCCCAGCTTGGTGCCCTACATCTGTAACCCTAGCGACAGTGCTTCATGGGAAGTAATCAGGCTTATGCATAAAAACAGCGAGTGAAGTTTTTCTGTGAAGCCTGAGGTGTTCTTGTGCCAGCAGTATTAAATGTACTGCATTTCCCTAGATGGCTGGAATTTAGTTAGGACATGACAATTTGATATACTGGCAGGTCTTGGGGGTATAAATGTAATTATTTGGCCACAGTGTCTATAAATTCATAAAACTCGTCAGTTACCTGGAATGTGAGAATGGTTTATTTCATTTTCTTCCACAAAAAAGTTCTGTGTTAACGTGGACATTTGCTAGAGCCTATTGGTTAAAGTATTCCATTTAGTTGACCTTGTGAACGTGGGAAGGTGTGCTAGCAAGCTGTGGGTTTCCCCCAGGGCTATACCCAGTTTCCTCTCGCCAAAATGCTGGCCACCATAAAATATGTGAAATACAGCGTAAAACCCCAATTAGGTAAGTAAATAAATAAATAATGGACTTCAGCATAGCATGGCTGCAGTATTCATTCATTCATTAAATCATTCATTCACATTTTGTTGATAAATGTTTGTTCAGCATAGACATGCTCTGCAGCCTGTTGGATACTGCATTTAATTGTCAGTTGCTTGTTTGTTTCAATCTATTTGTTACCACATTTATTTGCCAAGTGCTCGTTCAGCGGTGACACTTGACACACTGTTGGTCGTTTGGCGTTTAGCATTTGCCTCAGCCCACTGGCAGCTATATTTAGTTCATTTATTTGTTCACTGTTGACAGTTTCTTACAGCCTAATGGCTACAGCAAGTAGGTGACCATTGCTTGTTCACCACTGACATTTTTTTCAGCCTTAAATACTGGTTACTACATATAGTGGGCAAACGCTTGTTCAGTGTTGACTCTGGATACACACAATTGGTTAGTACATTTAGTTGACAATTGCTTGTTCACCACTAACATTTGCTGCAGCCTGTTGGTCACTACATTGTGTTGAGAAGTGCATGTTTACAAGTTACATTTGCTGCAGCCTGGTGGATACTAGATTTAGTTAAGTGCTTGTTCGTTACTGCATTTGGCTGCCAAGGGCTTATTTAACATCTATATGTGCTACAGGTTGGTGGTTACTGCATTTAGTTGGACACTGACTGCTAAAACCTGCTCTCTTTTATATGAAAACCTTTCAGTGTACATGTACAAGTAGCTTATCGTCATCACACATCAGTCTTATAGTCAAGCCCTTTGCTAAGCGTGCTAATTCCTCTCTTGAAACAGTCAGGATATTATATGTTTAAGTGAGATTTGGTCTAGCGTGTTTGTGATCTCATTACTGTCTTTGGCTCCAGTGAAAAACACAAGTTAGGATTGTCCAAATTTTCATTTCCACATGCTGTCACTAATAACAGTTTATTCTCCTCAATCTTGGCAAGAACTAGACATAATGCACCATTAAGACATGCATTCTGATTTGATGCTGGCAGAGACTAATTCTAATTAAAGCAGCATCAATTTTTAAAGAAGCCCTCATCTGTCTTCAGGTTTTTTACAGGGTGTAAAAAAACCTTAAAAATCTTTAATACTGAATATGAAATTTAAGGCTTTTGAAAACGTGTCCAAATTGGTGTCAGATTTGCCACGTCAAATAAGTATATGCGTCATTTATCTTGTAGGCTTGTGAGACAAAACTTTTGTATCATATCCACCTCTTTGTTTCACATACTGCTTAGTGAATTATTACTTGTTGTTAAAGACCGTATTCAGATTTACTTTAACTTTAGAGTAACTGTGGCCACTTGAGAAGTGCCAATCCCAAATTTAAAATGTACACACAGAAAGTTATTCTTGATCTGATACGATTGTATTTAATATTCATGTTACAGTGCAAGAAAAATTTCTTCCTGTATAATTTTTGCTACATGCGTGTTTTGCCTGGACATAAGAAGATACTTCACCAGTTCCTTTGGTGGAAGGGAAATAACTCGTGTTAAATGTCGCATGGCTTATCACAGCTTCCTGGTCAAATTGAGGCCTTGCAAAGCTTACATGTAACAGCTTTTATGGTGGCATTTCAGGTGATAGGAGTTTCTTTAATTTAATAAGTGATGAATTTGTTGAAAAATTTTTGAATCATGAATGATGTAAAATGAGAGAATTCCAAGATTATAGAAAATAATGATAGAGCATGTTTTTTTTATAGCTATATTATATTATATTGTTGGCTCTCATAACTCTCTCAATACAAAGGAAAATAGGGCAAATATAACAGACTACAACGTAGAAAGTAAAACCAGGGCAGCGGCGATAGTTGCCAAATTGTCACACATTACCAACCTGTTGCCAATTTACCTCAGTTAGACTTGCATAGGATTTGTGAATGCAGGACACGGAATACATCTTGCTCTATTTTCACTTGACTTTCTGAACCAATTTACCTCAGTTAGACTTGCATAGGATTTGTGAATGCAGGACACGGAATACAGCTTGCTCTGTTTTCACTTGACTTTCTGAACTTGACACATCGCATGTTGTGCGTGTCGTGTCACTTTACCAAGACTGTAAATCGTTAAAAACGAATACTTGTCACTTACACATGTAGGTATGTGTACCAGGATATTGACACTAAAACCATCGATGTTTTCCTTTCACACATCAAGCAGACTCAGTTTTCATTTCACCATAAAATCTTACATTGAAATGTATTGACATGATCAACTACTAAAGATGTGTGTTACTGTTTTTCAGTTTGTGGCTCACCCTAACTGCCAGCAGTTGTTAGCCTCCATGTGGTACGCTGGATTACCTGGATTCCGTCGAAAGAATGTTGCATGCAAGCTATTTGTGACATTCACCATAGGTGTGATGTTCCCTGTCCTATCCCTGGTGTACATGATAGCCCCACAGAGCAGTATTGGTCAGCTGATTCGTAAACCCTTCGTCAAGTTTATCTGCCATAGCGCCTCATACTTGACATTTCTGTGTAAGTATACATTCCTTTGTCCAGTATTATCCACATTTCAAAAAAGGACAGGTATTTTTAGAAATATCATATTGCTACAAGATCAGTTTATGAAGCGTATGATGTTCTCTTCCAATCTGATAAATACATGTAACAATCAGTTATATGGAAGAATGATCCAAAAAGCCATGTATTTAGTCATTTATCATCAGCAGCGTCACTCGCACAGGTAAAATCTCCTTTAATTGCACAGCATTGGGTTTTGATTGGTGTTCTGTGCTTGGTGACTGATCATTTGATTGTTTTCCTCTAGAAAAGCAGAATACATGTAAAACAGAAAAACAAGTTCCATGTAAGTAATCCTTTAGCCTGAAAGTGAAACATGCCAAATCCACTGCAGGGTTTTGCTGGAGAATATTGACCCTGTATTATAAGGATACAGGCCAGTTTTGCATTACTTTTTAATATGCTATTTGTAGAATGTGGGTTCTCTATTATCGGCCATTCACAAGCTCCTGTGACTGTCATTAAGCTCTTGAGCTGACACTTCTGCTTCTCTAACATTTTTGCAAGAACAAAAAAAGAATTTGGAAGTAATTCATGTGTATTTACACTCTTTGTATTAGAGGGAGAAAATCCACAAAAATGATATTATGGTGAGTAAAAAGACCACGCAAAAGGAACATTTAAAACTGTGTCTTAAAATACTTCTGTTGATTTTCATTAACTGTAGTCAAGTGTTTTGATTGTTTGGGCGTTTTTATGTACCATATTGATAATGTATGTCAACTGTGATGTCACAAAACTTCTTATACATCTTTATGTTCAAACCTGAATAAAATTCATGTTAGCTGTACACCAGAAAAGCTTAGTATAACATTTAAGTTCTGCTTTAGGGACAGAGAAAATTCAGCCTGATGTCATGGTTAACTCACATTATCAGCATGATCCATAACACCAACCATGCAATCAAAACATTTGAATGTACCTTTTAATGGTCTCACGATAACTTCATATTTGTGGGATCTGTCCCTGTAAGCACTGTGAATCTTCAGCTGAGCTGTCTCCTGTACATACTTGTATGAAGTAATCTATTGTCCTGTTTTTCTCACATGTTAACATTGCAGTTTTACTTATACTTGTCTCTCAAAGAGTGGAGATTGCTCATTTCCCGAAAATTCCTGATTCTCCATACACTGAGCCCAAGGAGCCCCGTGGGGCCCCGGCCACCACCGTGGAGTGGATGATATTAGTTTATGTTGCAGGTTTGTACAGTATATTCTGTTGTTATAAGCAATAAAGATGGGGGATGGGTCGATGGATGGGGGGGGGCATATTCTGGAATTACTGTGCCTTGTGTCAGTGCAAGTCTCATAAAGTAGTGAACTGATTTCCATTAAAACCTGCATTCATACATGCATTACCTATGATGTAACCTTGTGCATGTACAATTCTCATGCCATTGGTACGCTTTGAGTCAGGTACTTTGAGGTTTTACAGATCTGCATGATTTCTCAGAGACACGCCGCCCCAGAATGTACTGCACAGATTTTTATGAAATCTCTCAGGAGTAAAGTCTTTTCGATCACCAAAACTTGTGCTTTCTTAATTTCCATAGCAATCAGTTCAGTGTATACAATGCTGCTCTGTTTTGGCATGCAAGCGCAGCACAATGACTCAGGAGCCTCTATTGAATAGAGTCGCTGTGAGTAAAGTCCAGCTCACATTGCTCATGTGGGAAGGTCTGCAAGCAGCCTGTGGATAATTGTGGGTTTCCTCTGGGGTCTGCCTGGTTTCCTCCTACCATAAAGCGGGCTGCTGTTGTATAAGTGAAATAATATCTACAAATACGAACATACAGATGACACAAATACATGTACGTGTAAATAAATAATACCTGTTCGAACAACAGAAATTTGTGCTTCATTCCATATGTTTAGACTTTCCTTTCAGTTTCCCATTGAGTCATTGTATTCATATAGCAAAGGAAATTATATCACTTGTACAAAAAATCAAGTTTTGAAATAATTAATGTTAATTTTTCTTAACCATGACTGCATAGATACATAGAGGATGCACAGTGAAGGTTGAATACTATAAATATTGTTCAAATGAGAGGTGGAAAGGATAATTGTTATAAATATTATCATTTCCACCTCTCCCGGTAACAATATTTATGGTATTCAGCCTTCAATGTGCAGTGTTCTATTTATTATTATACCGTAACAGTCTCATGATTTTGTGTAGCCTACTTTAAACAGTTTTCGGCATTTTTACAAGCCGTAGGTGGTCACAGACATGTCTAGAGCATAACGTCATGTGCATTAAGTGTTATATGACGTCGTCTTCTGGCAGTGATGTGAGAATGTAGGAGTTGACTAAACTTGCATTATCGCGTCATTCCACTGAGATCAGATTGGAACTTTATAAAATAAAATATTTCTTTTTTGACATGACGTCTAGGTGTGAAATATCAAAATGTATCAAAATGTGATATTTCACTCCAGTGAAAATCACACTTTTGTCAGTGAAGGAAATACTGGGATTTCACTGATGTATAAATAATAAATGCACTGCAGAGATCTTGTTTATACTTGACTTGATTGCTTTACTTTACTTTCAGGGTTAATATGGTCTGAGGTGAAGGAGCTATGGAATGAGGGAGCTAAAAGCTACATCCATGACATGTGGAACATACTAGACTTTGCCACCAACTCCCTCTATATAGCCACATTAACATTAAGAGTGATATCTTATATGCAGGTAAGTGTAAACTGGTTACCTGAGGATTAGTCTTTTGAGTCTTTCGTTTCAACGTACAGCCTGACAGGAAGGACCGCATGAAACTTTCTTTTCATCAAAGAGGCGAGAGGCATAAAAATGTTGCAAAAAATCTAGCCTTTTAGCTCAGTGACATCAGCTATCAGCCATTAAATTTCTTGCTGGGCCTTCATGACCGAGAGGTTACCATGCTGGTGCATTATAATGCTTCAGAAGTCTTTGACAGTCACTGTACGTTCAAGCCCTGCTCATGTTGGCTTCTACTGCGGTCATCCGTGGGAATGTCTGCCAGCAATCTGGAGATGGGCATGGCTTTACCATAGACTCTGCCAGGTTTCCTCTCTCCACAGTGCTTGCCGCCATCGTATAGGAGAAATATTCTTGAGTATGGTGTAAAAGGACAGTTAGATAAATAAATTAATTTCTGGCTGTGACAGTTGAGGTGGAGTTAAGCGACAAGACTGGTGCTGAGCAAACATGGGTGTTGGTACGAACTTCTCTGCATTCAGAAATCAAATCTTCCAGGTTATTCTGTCTGCATTAAGAATGACATCAGTAATGAACTGATACTGATCATGCTTACTAATTAACTTGATGGCATTTGTTTGAGTAAGCTTGTTTTATGCTTGATCATCAACAACTTTTCATGGAAAGGGAAAGATTAGAAAGGTATGGGTGTGCTGTAATTGTATCTGTGAAGGTGAAAGATTAGAAAGGTATGGGTGTGCTGTGATTGTATCTGTGAAGGTGAAAGATTAGAAAGGTATGGGTGTGCTGTGATTGTATCTGTGAAGGTGAAAGATTAGAAAGGTATGGGTGTGCTGTGATTGTATCTGTGAAGGTGAAAGATTAGAAAGGTATGGGTGTGCTGTGATTGTATCTGTGAAGGTGAAAGATTAGAAAGGTATGGGTGTGCTGTGATTGTATCTGTGAAGGTGAAAGATTAGAAAGGTATGGGTGTGCTGTGATTGTATCTGTGAAGGTGAAAGATTAGAAAGGTATGGGTGTGCTGTGATTGTATCTGTGAAGGTGAAAGATTAGAAAGGTATGGGTGTGCTGTGATTGTATCTGTGAAGGTGAAAGATTAGAAAGGTATGGGTGTGCTGTGATTGTATCTGTGAAGGTGAAAGATTAGAAAGGTATGGGTGTGCTGTGATTGTATCTGTGAAGGTGAAAGATTAGAAAGGTATGGGTGTGCTGTGATTGTATCTGTGAAGGTGAAAGATTAGAAAGGTATGGGTGTGCTGTGATTGTATCTGAAGGTGAAAGATTAGAAAGGTATGGGTGTGCTGTGATTGTATCTGTGAAGGTGAAAGATTAGAAAGGTATGGGTGTGCTGTGATTGTATCTGTGAAGGTGAAAGATTAGAAAGGTTTGGGTCTGCTGTAATTGCATCTGTGACGGTGAAGATTTTGTTCTGAAATGAAGCCTTTTTATGGCCCTGACATTCAACATTTGCATGGATATTCATAACAGCATGTATAAGAATTTATGACAAATTTTGCACCCCTGCATAATGTGGATTTCATCACCCCTGCATGACAATTTCTTCACTCGTTCACATTGAGGACTTCTTTACTCCTACACAATGAGGATGAAGATTTCTTTACTCTTGCAAGACAAGGATTTCTTCACTCTTACATGATGAGGATTTCTTTACTCTTACATGATGAGGATTTCTTCACTCTTACATGATGAGGATTTCTTTACTCGTACATAATGAGGATTTCTATACTCTTGCACATGAGGATTTCTTTACTCTTACATGACGAGGATTTCTTCACTCTTACGTGATGAGGATTTCTTTACTCCTACATAATGAGGATTTCTTTGCTCTTCTTTACCCCACAGGTGTCAAAAGAGAGAGCGGAGGGAAAGTGGACAGCATATATTGAGCGTTACGCCTGGGATGCCTTCGACCCAAGCCTTGTGGCCGAGACGCTCTTTGCTGCAGCCAATATATTCAGCTCGTTGAAGTTAATTTACATATTTACAGTGAACTCTCACCTGGGGCCCTTGCAGATTTCTCTGGGTCGCATGGTGATGGATATCCTCAAGTTTGTCTTTGTCTTTCTCCTCGTGCTCTTCTCGTTTGCATGTGGCCTGAACCACCTGTACTGGTACTATGCAAATCGCCGGCAACAGGAGTGTGCCTCCGACACGCCCGGCGACTCTTGTGATAGGAAATACAGAAGCTTTGCAAAGTGAGTACCCACTACACACCCACACTCAGCTCAAGTGTAATCGATGGCTCATTCCATAAAGCTATTTTGGACTTCAGTATAGTAGTCAGACATATCAAATCCAAGCTCTCGTCTTGCAAAGAGGGTGTAGCATTTTGTTAAACGCATCTACCATGGCGACATATCTCTACGGTATGTGTCGTCATGGGAGTTATGTGTGGCGTAACTTACACCCTGCTTGTAAACTGGTTTGATCAACTTGCAACAGAAAAACAATGGTAAAACACTTGTTTTGGGCTCCCAGTTTTAAAGTGAAAGAGAGTGCATTTGTAAGTTGAGTTTGCCTAAAAGGTTGAACAATATTGTGTTTATTTCTGTAAAGTATTTCTTCTAACAACTACTACGACAGCAGTGATTCACTAGCATGAAAAGCAGCCATTCTGTGTTAGCTGTGATGTAATTGTTCCCTGCAGTGAACACTCTTGTCACGCGTAGTGAGCAGTTGTAGGGTTGTGGTTGAAACTTACGTATATTTGTAAACATATAACACGAAATGCAGTGTTGTTCACTCATGTACTTGTTGTAATTAAAACATACAACATTAAAACAGTGTGCTGTCCGTATGTTATTACATGTTACATTGACAGACAACCCAGAACATTAACATCACAGCTTATAAACAGCTGATATCTCCTAGTTCGCTGATTGGTCAGTCTCTCATGAGCTTAAAAGCACGGGTGCCTTCAGATCCCCAGTCATCAGCATAACATTCCACACTTCAGACTTCAAGATAATTCAGCAACAAATTCATAAAATTTCAAACAGGTTTTCACATTTAAGAGAATTTTATAATCTTTTTAATGAACAATACCTCAGCCATGAGCTGTCTTTTACTTTAAGTTCATGTTGAATTTGAAATTTTGACTTACAACTGCTGATTGTCACAGACTTAAATAATTCTTAAACTTCACAACTGTTATTGTAAACACCAAGTGATGTAGAATGCTCCAGATTTGCCCTAGTGTGACATGCAGTGGTCTCAAAAGGCACTAATGGATGTGACTGTGTTGTAAAATTGCTTCATTCTATAACTATAGCAGTAATTACTTGTTATCCTAAGAATCTCAATGGTTCTGTTCAGTGGACTGCTGGTAATGGAACTGGGAAATGTATTGATGATATGCTTTCTCCATATTGCAATACAGATTTCACCAAGCAGGGTCGACCTTTAAATGATTCTAACTTATACATGTATATAAATGTGTTACGTGTATTTCAGATATATTCGCTTTCAGCATACACATGTATACATATGATATGAAATAGCATACATGTATGAGGCCAATTATTAACATTTTTTCATCTGTCAACATAAAGATTTAACTTATAAAACAGCCTTTTATTCCTTTGACTAGTTTTAATGGACCGAAATGAAGTGTATTTTTGGTATTGTTCTTCTGTTTGCAGTTTGTTTGAGATTTTACAGACGCTTTACTGGGCCATTTATGGCCTGGTAGACCTCGACAGAGCTCAACTCAAGGAGCCTCATGTCTTCACAGAGCTGGCAGGAAAACTCATGTTTGGCACCTACAGTTTTATAACCATTATTGTATTGTTCAATATGCTGATAGCCATGATGAGCAATTCCTACCAAACTATATCTGTAAGTATAATTCATGAACCAACATGCTGGGTTTCCTCCCACCATTGTGCTGGCTGCCGTCACAGAAGTAAAATATTCTTGAGTATGATGTAAAATACTAATCAGATAAATAAATAAAGAAATAAAGAAATAAAAATAAAAGCATGTTTTATGAGACAAAAACATGTACATGTACAGGCTTATCTATCCCCCAAAAAGTAAACTTAAGTTACAGCTTTGATTTTATTTTCATGTTTTTTAGGAAAAGGTATTTTTAATCCTTCTATTAAAAAGAGATACATGTATAGCCTACTGGCGTTTTACCATTTCAGGCATGCTGGAAAATATTTTGAAGTTTTGTTGTTGTTGACAGAGTCAAGCTGATGAGGAGTGGAAGTTTGCTCGTTCCAAACTATGGATCAGTTACTTTGAGGATGGAGGAACTTTGCCTCCACCATTTAACATTATCCCCAGCCCCAAGACCATCTACTATATGATCCTGTGGCTCAAAAACACCATTTGTGCTTGCTCCAAACATCAGAAACGTAGTCGTTGGCAGAGTATAAAGGTAAAAGGACAACCATACAAAACTTTTGCCGGCTGTTTTACAAAGCTGTCGCAACGCGAAATCAAGCGCATTTACCATGCGGACATATCTCTTCACTCTATGTTGTCTTTGAACTCACTCCATGCACAGTGTGCGATATCTTTGTAGAACATTGCCTTATATGTTACACCCTCCGTAAATGATCCCAGACTTCGTCCATGAATGAGTTCTTCCTTTTTCCAGATAGTGGGACCTCAATTGCTTTTTATAGAAAGGTGTCTTTCAGTTTGATTGGACTGTAAGATGATACCCTATTGAAAAAATATAAGAAGTAATATTTTAATTATGACATTTATTTCTTTCTATAAATGTACATTTGTGGCAAAAGTGTTAGTCATTTACATCTGTGTTTTAATGCGTTAATTCTACACAAAAACTGTTCAGTGGGAATTACCAATACACTGGCCTCCTGGTTAAGCTCTTCCTGAAAGCAGTTAGCCCAGGATTCAGCCCAGACCAAGGTCTAGCCAGAGGCTCCTAAATTTATATTTTTGTGACAGTGAATTTGAACAACAAATGACAAGAAATTGTAAACATGAGAACTATTCTGACTTCTTTGATTTCTTGCTTTTAGCAAGTTTCCTTTCTTTTGGTGAGTTATCATAAGATATCATGTTTTGATGAGATATCATGAGTTAAAACTGTGAGACTTGGTCGCCAAATGCACTTGGTATTATTTGATTAACTGACTGTGATTTAAAAATGTGAAAGTCAAATAGAAGAAAATTTTACAGGTAAACAAGGCGATTTGTTGTTGTTACTTACCAAGGATTTTGGCTCATGATTGCTACCCAGAAAGACCATTTAACTGAACTTCTTTTGCATTACAGAAAATTGTCAAGAAAATTAATGAGCGTGAAGTGAGATATCAGGTATGTCACCAGGCAACATGTTGATATGGTTAAAGGATCTTACGTGTTCACAATCCCAAAGTACTGAATACCCTGGTATCAAAACTAGAGTGCTTGCAGATGGCTTGTATAAAACCAGAATCAGTGGGAAGAAAAATATGTAAACAGTTGCCCTTATAGAAAACACAGGTATGTTCAGGTGACAAATTGTGTACCTGAAGGTTCTGTAACTGTTGAGTATGGAAGTGATCCAATTAGCTTTTTTTGTACTCAGCCGTTGGTGGTCACCTGTTGATGTTCACCTGACTGTTTCAGGCTGTGATGAAAGATCTCATCAAGAGGTATATCATGCAGAAACAGCGCAGCCCTAGTCGCGGCGAGGGCGTCACAGAGGACGATGTCAATGAGATCAAACAAGACATCTCGTCATTCCGCTTCGAGCTGCTGGAAATCCTCCGCAACAACGGAATGAAGACGCCAAACCCCAACCAACCCAAACCCACAAGTAAGCGGAAGCGCTTCTGGAAGCAGCTGGTGGGAGGGATTAAAACCCAGCCCTCCATCCCAGAATGAGTGCCCACAAGTGTTTGGTGTCAGTGGCTCTGATTGGCTCTGATGGTCTGATAGACTCCTCACCTTCTCTTGTTCATAGGTCACAGTTTACCATTCCAAACCAAAATGACTTTGATAGAAAGCTTGTGTCTTTCTGTACATTTAATGATATAGGACGGTTCTACTTGCTTCAGAACCTTGAAATATAAACATTTTAAATGTGATAAAATAAATATGATTCATGTAATGTATTAGAACACACCATGGCATGTACAGTATCGGCCACTATTCAGTGCTGATGAGGGGATTCAGCCTACAGATGGTGTCCCATATCTCATGTCAGTTGTTTATTTACAAGTAGCGGTTTTGTGAACTGGTTTGATATTCCCTTTGCCTAAATTTGTAGTAAAGTGTATCAGTACTGGTTAAAGTCAAACCTGAATTTATTTATTGGTGTCCTGTTGATGGTGATAACCCTAAACATGTTTTATGATTTATTCCTTGTTCTGCATTCATGAAGAAGAGTGAACCAGAACATTTGTCAGTTACGCTGGAGTGGCCAGTATTTAAGTTTACATGTACATATCTCTTTGTAACATATTAAAGTTTATACCTAGTAATACTAGATTGATCTACACACTTGTTAAGGAATTTTCACAATGATATGTTTGTTTTCCGGGTGCAGCCCAGGTGGGTTTAGGCGAAATTTTTCCCTGCCATATTTTTATTGGCACTTTGAAAATTTACCGCAGTGCAATGTAAACAGAGGTGTGATATAAATTCGGAAGCCGCTGGTCGGTGTTTTCTCTAATATAACATGGACAAATGTTGATTTGTGGAATTAGTGTGAAGTTTTGAGGAACAGCACAGAGGCTTTAGAGCTCGGTAGAACTTTATTAACATATTGCCTTGAGCGTCCAGCATATTACGTGACGTGTTGGGCGACCTTCACCAAATCAAGCGAGGAGCATGCCGAAACACTCCACGTTGTGTTCTAAAGGAAGGACATATTGCCACACAATATCAACCAAAGGTGGAATATTGTGGTGGGAGTATATCATCGGCATCATAAATGAAACGATATCCAGCGTTGATTGTTTTAATGTTACAAAACTTGACCATATATCATCCTTGTATTGTTCAGAGAAATAAATGGTGTATTCCTGTATCTATTTTGCCGTGTGCCTTCACTGTTCGATGGTGTAGTCATTCGCAGCTCTCCAAACTTTCAAGCCTTTGATTTTATCTTCCTACCTGTTGTAAACTCAAATTTCGTATTTGCTCGGTCATCTCCATTTGTTGTAAGCAAATAACACCTGAGATTCAATGTGCCTCTCTGAAAAACTAACTATTTATCCATAACAAAAGTAAAATGTTCTGTTTTTGTTGTTTGTCTTTCAACTTACCTTTGTATATCTATCAGTGTATATACTAGATTTGGACTTAGAATTTCGTCAAGTGTTTCTCAGAGTGATTTTGCTTTCATACAACAGTTAAGTAACATGTAAGGCAGTGTGGAGCCTTGTTGGTCTCTCTGTGTTTAAGTGAGTTTTGCAGTTTGGTTACCAGGATGTCTTAGTTTACTTAGCCTGGCATCGTCTACAGTACTACCATATCCCCCAAAGCAAAATGAGTCGCTGATTTCTTCAGGGTAGGACCTGCTTTCTCACTGGGGCACTTAGTGTCTTTGCTGATATAAAATGACACAACAGTCGATAGGGATCTAAACCAGTGAGTAACATACACAATGAGAATTGCAAAAAAACAAAATTGGCGAATTCGTGCATTATGTGTATACCTGAGACAACGGCACAACGCTACCTTTAACGGCAGTTTTTCTGGCAAAGTATGAACACAAAATAAGCAAGCTCTGGTGCCAGAAAGCATGATGATATCACCTTTTAAGGTTAACAACTTTATATCAGTCCCGAATCACAAATCTATGTTTAAGTTCCCAGAAATTCCGTCCCTGTCAAATACAAAACAGATGTATCTCATTCTGTCTTTAATAGTCATTTTTTACGTAAGCAACTTTTCACACGAAGAAGCGGGATATATGTCTTGAAGTAGTCACATGCTCGCATTGCTTCGGGAATTTGGCAGTGCTTTTGTTTGTAGTTGATTGGCTAATGCCTTTATTTAGCATTTTGCAAATAGTTCTTTCTGGAAGGAATGATGCTGTTCGAAAGATGGACTTATCTTATATAAATGTTTAGTGTGTTGGGTGCAAATTAACATTTGACGTTATTTTTATAATCTAAAGTTTTAACTTTTTGTTCTTCTGTTGTTTTTTTTTTTATTTTTGTTTTTTTTGGTGTTTTTTTTTTTGGCATACATTTAGGTTTGACGGGTGTTACTTGTCTTACGTGTTATTCATTTTGTCTGATGTCCATGTTCTGTTGGACACGATGTCTTCTCGTTATGCATCGGTGTTATTCTGTTTGTATATAAACGTTATATGTTTTTTCTTTCTTGGAGTTAACTTGTTTCAATTCTGTAACTTTGATGTGCTATGTATTAAGGCGTAAAAACAGACATCAGTAAACCAACTGTCGTCTCTGATTACGAATTAAACTACTGTTTTGATTTAAATCATGGATTATCTGTTGTTTTGAAGCAAGCCTACCACATCAAGGTTGCAGTGGTTTTCTCGTGTTTCTGTTTGGGGCTAATCCCAGGTTGTTTTTATGTGATGGCTAATGAATGTTCTGTGTTGCGATGTAATATATTGTCGAATTTTGCGGACTGAATTCTTCACTGTACAACGGACGTTTGGTTGTATTACTTCCAAGAATTGTTGTGGGTTTTTTTTTGGGGGGGGGGCACGGGTTTTACTGGTCACCTTTGTGCTTAGTGTCAGATTGTCGTCTTATGTTTAGCAGCGATTTAGCCACTGTACAGGTTGTTGACGTTTTTCTGCAATACAAGACTTCACATATATGTGTACATGTATTGCATATGTATTGACGTGGGCATTGCCATTGTCTTGATTTGCAATTATATCCATTGTCAGTTTATCAAGGTGTGTAAGGAGTGTGAACTATGTATGTGTTTTTGTTTTTTGGGGTTTTTTTTCGTGTATATGCACAGCTAGTACAGTGTTAATTGTACAAAATGTTCTGTATTATGTATTGTGTGTTACACTTTTCTCCAGTATCATGTTTTCATGTTTTACAGATTTTTCTATGGTTGTATTGTACAAGCTTTCCTGGTGTCATGTTGTGTACTTGTCTTTATTATTCTGTTGTGAAAGTTTTCCAGGGATCCTATTTTATGAGTGTTTTAAATACCCTGTTGTCCATTTTTCCCCATGTGCCTTTGTATTATACGTTGTCGTCCAAGCTTTCCCAGTGTCCCGTCGTACAACCTGTCGGGATGTCCTGTTGTACCGGCATTTGGGGTGTCCTCCCTGGTGTCTCGTCGGTGTCCAGCTTGTCTTGTCCCTTTCCTCCAGCCTGTTTGTCGTCTCTGAGTTATTTAACCCTGCACAAGACACCGCAGCACCGCACAAAGAGCACGTCACTCCTTCCAGCCTCTGGCTGATGCTGCTGCTTTTCGGACTTGTGTCTCGGCACTGTGATTGGATTGTCACCTTGCTCCCTCCCGCTGACTTCCGACCTTAAAGCCGCACCCCCGTCTGCATGATCGTCGATGTGCTGCCATTGTCATCCAGGTTAGCTAACTTTGCTGTCGTTTCCTGCTCCTCAACTGGACAATACAATGATGTATGTACTAACCTGACATAAGTAAGTTCCTCTAGCAGTATTGTTTCTTATTTTCGGCCTGTTGGGGTTTCGGGCTTGACGTGTTGCCAGTGCAACACCGTGTACTTAAATATCCCTCACATGCGACACTGCAAACCTGTTTTTCCCCGGATCGATGTTCCAGGAAACTTAGTTTTTCAGGTTATTTATGTGTTTTTCTGAAATAAACAGAACTGACACTGATTGTCCCAGCCCTTGTATTAGATGCACCCTGCTAAACTGAATTATTCTGCTGAACAATAAAGTAAAGGTGCAACCTTAAACTGTAGAAACTGGGCAGGTTAATCACTTTCACACATTCTCATTGCTGAACAACAATGGATATGAGCGGAAAAGGTTTTGTGATCGCCTTGGGTTATGGGAATTTTACACAACTCATTCACGAAAGTATTTATGAGAAAGTAGATTTTCGAATGTCACATCGGCAATATTTCAGCCATGTCCTGGCGAGAACATGTTTAAATCAAGAAGCAGTGATTAGTTTTCGATGTAATGAGAAAACTGAAAATGGTAGATTTTCGAAGTTTAATGAAAGTGAAGGCGATAAAGGCAGCACGTAGGGAAATGGGGAAAAGCGTTGAGAATAGGCAGACAAACTTCAAACATTTTGAACAGTGCTAAAAGTAGGTTGGATTTTGATAATATGCATAAACAGTATGGCATTAGACATCCAATGTAATGTTGGCCTATCTTCTAATATACTGGATGGCTACAATAAATCTGTAGGGTGTGACGCACTGGTAGAAAGCGTTCCATTATCTGTACAGACTGGTCATATTCTTAGCCTGATCTGAATGTTTTGAGCTTAGGCCTATAGGGATAGCTGGGCTGCCCTCGTTGATAACAGTTCGTAATGTTACTGCTCTTGTTGGGATTCCAGATCGCCGACTGTCCAGGAAGAAGAGTCAGTTGTCCTTGGACAGGCTGAAGCGGTCGTTATCCGTGGAGCCGCGCCGGAAGAAGAGCTCAGAGCAGTTGGAAGTGGAAGAAGAATTGCCCCGATCTATGTCCATGAGATTGCCTGACGCAGGCAATGTTAAAGTGCCTGAGACTATCGTTGAAGAATCCTTGGAAATGAGGCGCCAAAGCATTGGTCAAGGGCTTCGGGCCCGAAAGGAAAGTGCCCATAAGTTAGTGATCCCCAAGGTGGTGACGGAGCCGGTCCCGAGCGGAGAGGTAGACCATACAGCAGATACGCGCAAGGAGGACGAGGGCTTGGGGGAATCCGTCGGTCAACCATCGGTGTTAAATGCTGACTACAGCCCGCCTAAACGACGCCCTATTGGCGGCAGTAGTCCAAACCTATCGTTCTTAGAGAGTCCAAAGTCTGCGCCTTTAGCGAGAAATAATAGCAGCAACGGCAAAGTGGTGGTTAGTAAGTCACAAAACACGGAATCGTTCGATCCCAAAGTGCTTGATTTTACCGAGGGAAACTCCAGCAAATCGTCACATTCTGCAACGGATTTGGAAAGTGCAGATCCATTTTCTAAAAAACCAATGGGATCCGTGAAGAAAGTATCATTCCTGTGGTCTGAGATTGGGAAAAATCTGAAAGATCCTAAAGTAGAGAGTTACGTTTACGATGGTAGCATGAAAAATCCAGGCGAAATCGACGGCAAAAAGGAAGCCACATAACGGTTGCCAATAAAATACAACATGCTGGATAATGCTGCTGTCACTTGTGTATACCCAGATTGTGTTGTCCTCCTTAGAGTTGATGTCTTCATTTTTGTTTTCAGATTTTGTTGGTTTTTTTTTTTTTTTTTTTATTAACATTAATGATTTTCTTTAGATAATTTATGTTGACTTTTCCTTTGTATCTAACTGGTGGCGGATTTGACTTATTTCGTCTGTGAGGGTATTTTTGCTACATCTGTACAATACCTCCATATACTGCTCAACAGGCAGCTCGTCTTCATGGAGACAATGCGGCGACAGTAAGACTATACTTTGGACTAGTAGTCTTATATATATATATATATATATATAAAATAGTGCATTACGGGTTACCTTATACTTGTACAGCCTAACACAGTCCCCTGCATCTCGTCTGAATGCTCCACATGTTAGGGTCACTGTGGTGCTATCTACACGTTGTCTGAGGCATGTAAACCTCGTAAAAACAAGCCTTGTGGGCGCTGAACCTTCTAAAATGTTGCAAACCTATGCTGCAATAGACAGCTGTAAGTCAGTAAAAGTTTGTGAACAAGAGGAAGAAAAAAACCTGGCGAACGTGTAGCCGAAATTTCAAATTGTTGAAATATATCACAGAGAAAAGCAAAAGCTTCTGGCACCAAAGCCACATTCCGTACAGAATAAGTTGCTGGATAGTATGGATACTCTGGATAGTCATTAAAGCGTTGATAAAAGGCCACAACCGAGCCAGAAAATATTATCCAGAAGCCGTGGAGGAGACCGACTACGTAAAGGTAAATAGCAATGGCAACAGGAAAGTGTTAGCTGCCTTTTTATCGACATGTTTAGGGGAGTATATATAAAAAGGCAGTAAGAATGAGTATTGCTCTCCTATATAGTTATAAATCAATGCCAAATAACTTAGCATGCGAAAGAGGTTCCCTCACGCGTATCAAGATGACAAGAGCTACTCGTGTTGAAGCAAATATGGCGGGTAAATTTAATCGTGCCACAAGGAGAGAGAAATGATTGTTGGAATTGTATGCAAGGATCTTACAACGTCGTTTGCGACAGGGATGTGTTCATTGGTTGCTGTGTTGCTGATTGGCACGAACAGTTCATCGTGGCAGGACGGCCTTGTTGGGGATGGTATACTCTCGTTCTTGACGGTGAGCTACATTGTTAACATGCGCACGCCTAATGGGCCGCACGTTGGCGCCTTTTCTTTCAGAACGAAGAGAAGCTTCGAAACAATCCTCTATATTTTACTGTTTTCCATAACGGGATACGGATTGACGTGTAGGTATTTGATCTGTGCTATACGTGATCTTTTGTGATATGTTCTTTAGCAACTTTATGGAGCCAGCGCGAACATGATATTATGAATGAATACAAGGCTCGTGATTTGGCGCTGCGATTCCTTGTCTTGTGTATAAGACTTTGTTATGAATGACTCAACTCTGGTTTGTAATGACAAAAAAAAAATTGACACGGACACAAATGCTGGTATTGTCAGTTTTGTAACATTTCCACCATTTGTCTTATACCATTGGTTCCAATCTGTCCGTCATTTATATATTGTTTTGTACATGTGTAGATTCTAAATGACGCACAGTACCTGTCAATACTCTAATGCTTACCAGAAAAGTGTAATACATACAATTACACTTTTAGATTTTTTTAGATTTACTTATGTTGACTTTTTGTAATTTGCTTCTTTTTTTGTTAGTTAACGTTAACGTTAACGTTAAAACCAGACATTGAAAATTATGATTAAGTTTTGAAATGAAAGCCAAAATGCTGGAGTGCACACAGTGTGAATGGGAGTATCGGTAAAGTCAGGATCTTGTCATATCAGTCAAGAAATTAAAAAACGCTTAAATGACGTTGAGTAAAAAAAAAATTGCAGTGGTTAAGGTGTCTTAATCGTATTTTTGATCAATACGATTAACTGACTAATCAATATAAATGCCAATACACGGGCGCCACCATGTTAGTCTGAAAACATACAAACTAGTGGTGTTGGTTACACATGCGTAATTTGTGCTGTTGGGTTCAAGATTTGCCTGCGGATCGACGATTGCTGAAGCACTGACTGGATAATACGGTTTCAGATATTATAGGTGCTGGTACACTAACATATTTTTGTTGTGTACCAAGCTGAAATACATCGGGGTATTTCCTATTTTGGATAGAAATGAACACTTTTTGTCTAAGGTCACTGTCCACGGCACTGTAGGTTGCCATGGTGACAAAATGCTAGAACTGAATGTGTTTCCAGCAGCAACAGATAAAAAAAAATGGTGGTCATGCTGGATTGGTTTTTGATGTGGAGTAATGTACACACTGCACCTGGTTGTATGCTATACGTAAATGCTTGGAGAATTGAGTTGAATGTTGGCACGTGTCCGCTGCCAAAGGGTGCATAAAGTAACCAGTGTCTTAAATCCAACAACGTGACGGATAACATCTAATTACAGGTTCACAAAATGACGACAAAGAGAGAGCCCTGCTTGTGTTTGATTTTCTCTCTTTTGGGTCTTGTAGTTTCTGAACAGTTTGATTTCCAGCGCTTTGCAACTTTAAAACAGCGACGACTACAGTATCCCCAGTCAAATACTTTTAATATGCGTAGCAGATTTTTGGTGACAATTCAGTCTAATTCCATATTACTGTTCACCACCGTTATTGAGGTGTGTTGTGTTATTGCATGACCGTTCTAATTATGAGAATTTAAAACATGGAGAAAACAATGTTTATCACGCCCAAAAGAGGAAAAGCAATAACAATAGATCCGTTTCTGATTGCTGTCAATTTTGGCACTGAGCATGAGTAAAATCTCAACATAAATGATTTGTGTGACCGAGAGAACAGTTTTCGAAGAGACCAGAACTCGTTCTATGTTAGAGTTATCAAGTCTATACACAAACTCAGTATAGACTACTTCTGTAGAAAACAACATCAGTTTCGATTTAGCAGTTTCTCTTCCAACTATCTGCCAGCGGCAAGCCATTCTGTTTAGAAGACATAAAATCACATCTTTCATAGTTAAAAGAAAAGACAACAAAAAAGATAAACAAAATTATTTCAGAAGAGAATTCCATACAGACCTAAATAGTTATAGAGATTTCTTGATGACGTGCTTGGTAACTTAATGATTCGCCTTTTTATCTTCAATTCTTACGTGGTCATAGCACATGTCATTTTATAGAAACCGTAAACACGAAGTCGCCATCTGTACTCTATGCTTTTCAGTATTAGAGGCCAGACACTTGTCGTGCGAAGTATGGTCCACCTTATTACAACCGTAGCCCACGCACTGTGGCCTTGTGGTTTAGACCCTGGGTAATAACCCCAGACTCCAACCTCAGAATTACCTCGTAATCGGAAGGAAAACAACTGATTTAACATGACATCTACATGGCAAAATTTTGAACCAGGAACAGATGACGCCATAGCGGAATCAGATGCCTCCGGCGGTGGTAGAAATACCTCACCCTTGATTGGTAAAAATTAAGAGCCTGGCCGCCCGTTCGATTTTCCTTCCGTGGGCGTTTTTGCTTACATTGAACTTCGATATCTTTCCTACCTCACAGAAATAAGAAGTGAAATTTTTGGAACCATAAATGGAATTCTATATGGATACATATATACATTTGGTCTGGTAGTTTTTGTTTTAAGGAGCATACGTTACTAATAACAGGTAGCGGCTGCCCTGAAAAAATACTTTGTGACAACGTGAAAGGCCTATTCCTGAGGTAGTCGAGAACAGCGGTGTTGGCCAGAGCTGAGCCATGGTGTCTCACCATGTTAACTAATAACAAGCATTCAGCGTTGGATTCAGGAAGTTTAGCAGAATATTTTATTTGAGTTTGATTTTTAAAGAATTGAGCAAATGATATGTGAACGATTTAAGCATTATTTAGAAAAAATCATCTGAAGCTTGTAACTTTTGAACGATCAAACTTCAGTCGGTATCACTTACCGCATTCGCACGTGTAACTGAAATGACAGGTATCGCATTGGTATCCTTGTAATTTTCCAGTCTGGATGATGTTCGACATCAGTTAGGAATAAAACTGAATTTACCAACCTCATGTTTCTATACATAACAAATACTGTAATAATAATGAATGTCTTCTCCTTATGACTGGTTATGTAATCACTTCTGAAAATTTAATAAAATGTATTTAGATGCATATTGTATGTTGCATTACAAGATTTCTTTGTCTTCATGAGGCTTTCATTAGCTCTCCAAGATTAAGAAAAATTTGAGTGGACAAAAGTGTTCTTTTATTTTCACTCATCTGATCATAAAGTTTGGGCATGTAATCAGATTACATTTAAAGCTTCCCTCGTTACAGTGGTTTTGACAGGGTACGATATGTGGCATTGTATTATTGCCTCTCTTAAGAGCCACGTCACGGAATTTTGTACCTCTTTGAAACTTGCCCTTTCAAAACACCCAGCCCCTTTTCAATTGAAGCTTGGGTCTGATTTTGGGGTATTTGATTTTTTGGAAGAATCCCTCCGCAAGGCAAAACAGGTTGGATAGAATTGTTAATGAAATGTAACTTAACCTTCTGTCTTAAGATGGAATTAGCTTTCATTCAATTATACTTATTGCAGTTGATCTCAGCACGAATTTGCAATGTTTTCTAGGGATATTTTTTTCTTTGCAAATAACGATTGTTTGGACGAAGTGGTTTTTAGTCGAAAAAATTGTTTGTTATTAAGTGATTTGCTTTTTGAAGTTTTAGTAGCTCTGTAGATATCTGAAGCCGTGTCCAAATATAGGTTATACGGGTTAAGTTCGAGGCATAAACAGCTTTGCAAGAATTGTTCTATTCAAACAGCCCATTGCCCATATCAATACACATGTATATTGTTGATTTGTGGTTGATACCGTTGCATATTTCACCTAACATATCCATAACATGACTCAGTCGTTTTAAAGAAGTCTCTAATTGTGGTCGTTTTTTTCCGAGAATTCTGCGACTGGTCCCAGTGGTCTCCATATCTCTGGCAGTTAAACTGATTGGAGGGATTTCCTGTATCAGTATGTATCTGCCTGTTCTATGGACGTCAAGGATAACTCGGGGTCCTGTACCAGAGACTTCTTTGGTCATCTCCAATGGGACCCTGTTTCCTGGGATTCCCTTGGTCTGTCGCAATGTGGCCCCTTTTCCTGGGGATTCATTGGCCAGACGTAATTTTAACGCACACAGGGGCGACCTCGGTCGACCTCACCGTGCCCTCGCTTCCGTCTTTCAAAAACTTGTCCACAACTGGACATTCTCCTGTGTACAGAGGTAGAATGTAGCTGTCATTAAGGATCTCGTTTCATTAGTTGTGACTTTTTTAGAATTATTTGTTGTAATATTTGCTGTATAGATTCCATGGAAAGATATAAATCGCACTGTAGATAATTACATCGTGTGAATGCTACTTGAAGGATACTTGGACCTTACTATATGTTTATGTATTTGTACTACTGTACAGGTGTAAGCTCAGTTTTTGTATAGCTTTCGTGTCTGTGATAAACTGTTACTTTGTGTAACGATGGAATGTGTTTACTAGTTTACCGCCGGGACATTTTTCTGAATTAATAGCATCTGTCGTAGTTCTCTGTCAGGAATTTTGGTATTTGGTACAATGATAATGATATGTACCTTTGTACATTTATTCATAAAGCTTGTCGGCATCAGCATTAAGAGAATAATGCTAACTTATAAGTACACTTTGAACTAATTTAAAACATTCTGTAACAAAATATATATACTTATACCGTTGAACATTTAGATGTACTTAAATGAACTTCAGTGAGCTATTCATGCTAGTTCCTCTATAAGGCCTCTTATCAGAAAATTTCTGTTGGAGCTTTTTAGTTTATCTTGAAAAGAGCGCTACGCGTAGTGAAAACTTTTACAAAGACCACTTGATTGATTATAAACCGTTGCTTGGTGTGAAGACACTTTCTAACACAGTGTTCTCAGCATGTATCGGCAATAGTTAGGGACCAACACCCAGGACAGTCTTCAACAAGTTCACAACAGCTCCAGTTTCGGCGCTCTTGAAATCTGCACACAGTTGACACTCCTCGGGGGATTTCACTAGCAAAACCACGCAAGTAACAATGCTTCCTGTCACTTGATATTTATTTGGCGCGTCCACTCAAATCACGCTAGGCGTATTAGGCGAAAGGCATTCTTGTGTTGTTGTTGAAAATGACATTTGGCTTATTTTAACATGGCAGCTTACGATTCATCTTAACTCCCGGCTTTGTGGAGATTCTTTGTCACTAAAGAATAAGAGGCTAACAGATGCGGAAACTTCTGGCGCCTTCCACTAGTGACATTTTACGTCGAGATGTAAATATGTAAAATTTACTCTGTGCCACAAAAACTAATTAGCTGACTGTCAAGATGTTATGAAGCAACCATCTTTACTTCCTCGAAATTCTCAGTAGGTTGGGCTTCCTGAATCCAATGGTTTGCCTGGTCAAGTCTCCCAAGGTACCACACATAGTGTTTAGTGGCGTGTGTGTAGACTGGGTGCCGATGCGGTCCTGGGTATGTTTGCTCAACAGAGGCCCGTCTTAGAAAGTATACTAAATATGGCGGCGCTTGTGGTGTTTCGTAAACACACTTTAAGCATTACGACAACAAGAAGCTACTATGAGCTGACGAAAGCCGCTACTACAGCGGACGTAAACGTTTACGTCTGACGTAAGCTACTCCAGCTTTGTAAAACGGGCCCCTGAGGTGTAAACTCTTGTGAAGTATCCGCCTGTGACTGACGGAGTACAATATATATCGCATAAGCACACCTTTCTGGTGTTAGGTGTGTCCCATCCGTACGCGTAAATTGCTTTTTTACATGCAGATCTGAAGTCTGCAGTATGAGTGGTCTTTTGTGTACAGGGTTACATATTGCCGATCAGTGTTTTGCATTATAAATTTTATATTTTAATATTTGCAAATTAACGAGGTTTACTTCTTACGAAACCTTTCTAAACTCAGTTTTAGCGTGTTCGATGGATTGAGACTCCCTAAAGACACCGTTCAAATATTGTTATTTATCAATTATTTATCTTGTTGCATTGTTAGCCTTCTACATCTGTAAAGTATTAGTTCAATTCATTAAGTACTGTATTTGTACAGTACTCATTAAGTACTGTGTTTGACCGCATGATGGAACTTCTTACAGTGTCTTAACATTTATAAAGTTTGTATTATTGAATGTTCACGGAAGCATTTATTAGACATTGATTATTTTTATTCTTGTTGTGTACTTGTATTTGTAAAATTGCGTTATGATAGTTAAGGTTAGGAGTCTTTGTTTTTTGTTTTCTGTGTAGATAGGCAATAAGTTATGAATGGTCAGATAGCCATTTACATGCAACGATCCAACAGATCATTTCTTAAATCAGGAGCATGATATTTAGGCTGGACACCATCAGATATTTATTTGATTGGTGTTTTACGCCGTATTCAAGAATATTTCACTTATACAACGGCGGTCGACATTATAGTAGGAGGAAACCGGGCAGAGCCTTCTCTCGTGCGGCCGGAGAGGAAGCCAGCATGAGCTGGACTTGAGCTCACAGCGATCGCATTGGTGAGAGGCACCTCACCATCAAGTAGTTTATATCACTCTTTGCCTCACACTCACGACTGCTTCTTCAGTTTAAGATACATGTATATGTTGCATCGTTGCAAAAGTAGCCTATGCGAAAAGATAAGCACATTGGAAAAAAAATTTCAGGTTGAAATGTAATGTCATCTTTTTACATGTAGGTTGCGCAAATCGAGCAATTTAGTCCAAGATTTCACTCTGTATTGAAGACTGCGGCAGCACTGACTAGATAATACTGCCACAGTTTAGGTTGTTGATCCACTGAAAATGTTTACATTGTCATCTTACACCTGGTTACAATATATCAGAATTTTGTCAGCTTTGAAAACTTTGTCAGGGTTGATTCCCCACACCTACCCCACCCCACCCCACCCCGAGGTTACCAACGTGACGCTATTACGTCACTTCCAGCAGCAACGGGTCAAAAATGGTCATTCTAGGTTTGGATGGTATGGAAACGGGGGGAAGTTTAGGGATATACTGGGGTTGAAGTTGACAAATTTACTACATAAATAGGACGGAAATCGCTCGTGTAGCGTGTAAGGTTCACCAATTTGTGAAGTGTGAACTTCCTTTAAGCTGAATACAGTTTTCTTGGTCTGTATGGTTGAGTATGTGTTAAGTTTCCGCGAATTTTCTCATACCGACACTGTATCATTTAAGTTTAATAGTTAGAGGGAAAAAAAAGACAATAGCAACACTGCAGCGACGATAGGCCAACTGATCTAACTGATCATGTATGACGATAGGCCAACTGATCTAACTGATCATGTATAACATCTACGTAGCGCTGCCTTCGGCTTCAGACATCGGAAAGCTCTGTACTGTACCATTCAAGGCTCTTCTCTGTGTTGTATAATTTTTGCTATAAAGAATGCAGTAAATAGTATGTGTGCCTGTATTAAATTGTATCATTTACACTCCCTATGCCAACTGCCGTGGTGACTGAGGCTTTAAACAGTTTTCCTGGAATTTTTGATCAGTCGTAATGAGACCTATTTTGTATCACTGAAGGTTTATTGAGGAACACTCGTGGACTACTGATCCTTTCTAGGCTTTATTTCGAAATTTTCGTCAACATTCACTGAACGGATTGGTTTTACTCTGTCCGCAGGTCCTGATGGATCAGGCAGGAATGGTACATACCTAGATAGACGACATGGCAATCGGCCAACCAACGGTAATTCGAAGATAGACGGGTCCTGAGACATAGCTCGTCCAAAAGTTACTTCCCTTTGAACTGAATCAACTTCCACGCCTATCATGGCCGGTGTGGTAGGTTGTTTCTTCTGACTAGTACCTGAATGTTAGCACCAAAAACGACAGTCAGTTCTTGAGACATGAAATTGTAAATTTTACAGTTCGGTGTATATAAAACACTGGCTCTTTAATTAGCGGTCTAACTCAACGGCCATTTCGCATACAAAATCATCAGCAACCATAGGCGATCTAGATGGATGGTGGCAAACCCAATTTTAAAACTCGCTTAGTGGAATCGGTACATGGGGTGGAGCACACCGTTTTAAGTCTCTGTGACTCGTGTTTTACGCTGTATTCAAGAATAGTTCACTTCCATGATGGCGGCGAGCATTACGGTGAGAGGAAACCGAGCAGAGCTCGAAGGAAACTCACGACGAACCATAGCCCGCTGACAGACGTTCCCACGTACAACCAGAGAGAAGGCCAGCCTGAGCCTCCCAAAATCCTTTCACCAAATTGACTATTTGAGACACTGCATTGCGCTAGCGCGCTAACCACGGAGGCCGCCGTTTGTGTTCGCTTGAGTTTTAAATATTATTGCCAAGATAATTTGACAATAATTTTGCCATTGGCACTCATTCTAATTTCTGATATGTTCCCGATACATACAGACCTACAGGTCGCAGAAGGGATTTTCTTAAAGGCTGAAAAACTTTGTTGCCTACAACCAGATTTTATCCATCATTTTACAAAGTAGACGACAGCTTTAATACTCCATTAAACTTAAAACAAAAACAATCAACTTTGAAAGCTAAATTTCTCGATATATATTGCTGACCTCATACATGGAATAGTCAGTTCCATTAAATATATAAGTTACCCAGCCATGCAAATTTAGCAAGTAGTACCTCGTTGTATGCAGCAGATTGGCTGGAGATTTGCTTAGTGGGGTGGATTTTCATGGACTCTGGAAATCTGGGGATATATCTATGGCCAGCTGTGTATTAAAGGGAGAGATAGCAGAACACGGTATTGAGTATAAAGCAAAAACTGCAACTAGAATAGCAATCCATGTACATACCTGGTACAGTTGTGTCTAGGAGTATAGCCACAATCACACCCACAACCAGAGGGGTCCCCAGAAACGCCACCAGGGTGCTGTCAGCTTCAGGTGAGCCTGTCAAGTATACACTCAGTTTAATATAATACAACAAATTACAGCATGCAGAAGGAGAGTAAAATCACAGAGCGTGTTATAATAGGGGGAGTTTTGAGTTCGAACTCCTTTATCCCAGAAGGTAAAAAGAGTTCAACTGTGTCATGTGACTGGTCAAAAATGTCAGGCAATTTTGTTGACTTTAACTTACCGATCACGTGTCTCACCGTGTTAGTGAGGCACAAACGACCTCTCCTTCAGTAAGGAGCATCTTAAATTTAATAAACTTCCAATTCCTTAATTTTCCTTATCGTAGGTCTAGTCTAAATAACTTTTTTTTGAATCTTTGTAAATTTACTTTGGGGTTGTATTATAACTATTCTCAAACAGAAGAAATTTATACGTTCTATATCACCGTGACTCAAGCCAAATTCAGTTAAAATAAGACATGCAGAGATGTTAATAGCAATTTATTACATTCAGCAGTCTAGAATATACCTAAACACGCCGCGCTTTCGCCACAGTTAATAAACAATCTCAAGCAGCGTATGCCTTCCAAAACTAGTGACCTTTCCTGTACCCGTACAAAATTTTGTCCTAAATTAAACGTGATAAGTTTCTATTGGGGGTAAAGATATAAAATAATACAGAATGAGGGTCAAAACCAGAGCATTGACAATAGTGTGTGACAGAGAAAACCTGCAGTATATCATAGAAGGCGATGGATCGTATAATTTAAACCTGAGCGAAGGAAAGTAGGTGCATGTATGGTTCGCTTTCTATGAAGTGCGCAACTCGACATATCTTGATCTGTCATAAAGCCAGTCACTTCCAAAAATTAATCGTGGCACACAGACAATGTTTTGACCACACCACCGAGGTACCTGTATTGAACGTTTCCGGATGTTGCTGTATCCAGGTAGGAAACACTGTTCCGGCCATGATGGCAATGCCCAGAACGCCTTGTGTGCGATATGACCACAAGTCAACCGCCTTCAGGTTTGACAAAGCAGCTCCGACCAGAAGAGCGAGGGATATAAAAACTGGACCTGCGAGTACAGGTTTGGGAATGGCGACAAAGATGGCGCCTAATTTGCCACACACACCCATGAGGATCAGGAAGACACCCGAGATAACGAACGCACGTCTGCTGGCAACCTGGAGGGCAGGTTACAGATGTGTTAGAGTTTTCCATTTCTTAGATACAGGTTCAACTGAGGTGAAAGGCAAACATGCATATATAGGAAGGAACAAAACAAAAATATAACAAAGGTTAATCACCAGGAGTTTTGTTTTTTGTTCAAGGCAACTTTTTATTTATCCTTCACTTAACCTAAGACTGATATCTTGAGATAAAAATTTTGAAGTATAAATGAGAATTAAATTCTTTTCTTTCATGTATTTTTGCAGTCGTAATCAGATTGAAAACTTAATATGCAAATTGCATCGTTAGAATGAGAGAATAGCTTGAATGTTTTTGAGGGCTTGTACCACTTCGCTAACGCATTGGTTAATTCTATTCGAATGACACGTATATGAAAATAGTGTATTTTGAGGGGGGGGGGGCAACATCAAGCAACGTCAAGTCCAGCTCATGCTGGCTTCCTCTCCGGCAGTACGTGGGACGGTCTGCCAGTAACCTGCGGGTGTCGCGGGTTTCCCCCGGGCTCTGCCCGGTTTCCTTCCACCATAATGCTGGCCGCCGTCGTATAAGAGAGTACGGCGTAAAACACCAATCAAATAAATAAATAAATAAACAAATAAATCAAGCAACACTGTTGTAAATAGGCTATCCGGAGTTCCCAAGCATATGGCATCACGGTATCACAACTGTTTTGACCGAGAAATGAATGGAACGACAAGTAGCGATATCCCGAGAAGGGGCGTACCTCGGGCATGTAGGTACGGATCCAACTTTTCTAAGAAACCAGACAGTTAAGAAATTGTAGCTGGTTGTTATAAGCACAGATTATGCTGCAAATCTTTGATGAGGGTGTACGAATACCTACCTTGGTTATTCCAATGATGCCAATCATGTTGCTGAAGGAGGTGGTCACGTGGCCGGCCCCCATAACCCCTGACAGGAGACTACCCAGCCCCTCGACCATGAGGCCCCGGTTTATAGCGTGTGGGGGAGGGACAGACACTCGGCTCTGGACTGAAGTCTGAACGTAGTCGCCGATAGATTCCAGCATGCTGCCGAAAATCGCTACCGTCAGTGTTACCACATACGAGATCTTGATGGCCGGAGCCCCGTACTGACCTGTGAGCACGAGACAATACATGCTGTCTTCTTCAGATATAAGGTTGTGCGGAATTCGCTGGAAGTGAGGTCAGTATGCCGTGCGTATAAGGCAGGCAACCATCGAAACATTTTTAGCCACAGACCAAATAATGGGAAGCGATGTCAATTATGTTGCTTAATCTACAGAAAATTTGAATAACTCAGAGAACATGGAAAATCTCCATGATTTGCTTCGGAGGACAACCTACACATTACGCAATATACACAGAAGGCATAAAGGGCCGAATCAGCCGGCCTGTCTCCGTCAGACGGCACTGTGAGGCAGTGGGAATGGTAGAGCAGAGAAGGTCCCACAAAGTGCCACCTTATACAAAACCTATATTGTGGTATAGCACTGTAGGCAACAGTGTGATATGCTTCTTATCGTGGAAATAATCAAAACTGTTTGTTGTGTTTATTATACATGTATTTCGACCGTTGTTTCATTGACCTGGATATGGGAACCTGAAAATAGGTGCTTGTCTTATGGACTCTACGGAGAAGTCTGTCCTGGCTTGGTATTGTAACACTCTTCTCTCATCTGGAAACACTCCGCAGACAGTGAAAATGAAGGAGATGATCCAGCCGAACAGCACACACAATAGTACCTGAAACACAAAGTATACATGCGACGTACCATTCAGGTAGATGCACACGGTTATATTTTTAACCCATTTGACCCATGTTGTATGTTTCCTACACCGAGGAAACTTTCGTTTCGCAAGCTCTGCTTATTTAATACATGAAACCGCTTAAGACATTCGCAGATTTACATTTATCCAGATAACACTTATTCGGCTTAGGACGTTTCTTCACTCACTAAATAATGCACCCTGTCATCCCATAGTTAGTGTGAATATCCACCTTCAATCGCAGCACTATCTAAGTGAGGTGGTACTGACCAAATTTCGAAACAATCACCGTAAAGAAATAAATACAAGGAGTAATTTATAACTCTTATGTCCAGGCCTACGTAGCGTGTTCCTTGTGTTCTTACAGGGAAAAGTTCATACAACGGGAAGGGCACAAATTTGAATCCGTCCCGCCTGCTCCACGTTGGCATCGGTACCTTATATCTGTTCACGTACTGAGATAGAATGATGATGGCCACGATGTTTCTGTCAGTGAAAAAGTTAGAATTGTGGTCCGAATAAATAAATATCATTTCTCATTTGTGGTATTTAGAGTTTTAATTAGATTTCCCGTCTTACAATCCCACAATTACTGATCATAAGAATTTGTTTATCCATTTTATTAGAGATTTAAACCATAATCAAGAATACATGCACTGTATTTTACTTTTACGACTAGTCAGGATTATGGGTGCATGCGTGAAGAAAGTTGGCTTCTCAATGCCTTTGTCAGTTCACTACAAAAGGTTTTGACGTTATAGGCAGCACATGAAACCACTGAGACACTATAAAGCACCTTCCTCAAAACAGCTCACAGAGGAAGCAGCCATTTCAGACAGTTTTACGACCTGAAAGTCAGGAAGTATTTTGTAAATGCATGTCTTGTGTTCACAGGGGTTGGGGTGGGTTGGCTGGGGTGATGGGTTTCCAGTTCAAATGGTTACCACAAACCTTGTGGCTTAATTCGGCTGCGGCTTCAAGTCAGGGGATTTGTCAGGCATCTAGCGACAGTCCCTGGTTTACTCAAACCATCCAAACCTGATCACCGTCATATATAAGTAACACATTTTAGGTTATGACATCAAACAAACAATCCTACATGCACGACACTCCCCAATGGACTTCAGCCAAGGTAGAGATAAACCTCTGCGCGGAGATTCCGAGGAGTAGAATGAGACATGTGATGGAGATCGGTCCCATCAGCCTCAGCAACAAGTCGCCCACGCCCAAAGCGCCAGCCAGGATCTCCATACCGGAAGCCACCATCAGAGAGCCATGGACCTGAGCAACAAGCCGGAAGAAAAAATAAATACCAAAAACCAGCATACATTTCACCCAGGCAATGTTACTTTTTTCTCTCAGGATTCATCCTAGTAAGTGAGAATGCAGGCAAGTCACTTTTTTATCTTATTTTTTTTCAGTTGTCTGGGAGACACCCCAGTGATTACCCTAGAAAATGTGGATAAATGAAATGGCTTTTCTTGATACCAGAATTCTTAAATTAATATTTATGTGTGACATATCAAAACTACAAACGGTGATTGATAATTCCTATTTCACACTATAGTGAAGGATCAAACTTACAAAGTTAATGCTAGTTCGCCAACCTCGAATTTGCAGAAGAAAAAAAGAACGACTTTACAAGGGAAGAATTCCTGACTGTTGCGATCTCTTACCTTACCCCACTGTGCCATCCAAGGCTTGTCTGCTAAGAGCACCGATTTGTTGGCCGACACACTGAAGTTGGCATCTGTGAACAGAAATAGTAGAGTTTCGAGTTGGTACTCTTTTGTCGTAGAAAGTAAACAGATTTCAACTGTGTCATGTGATTTGTCAAAAGTGTCAGGCAATTTTGTTGATTTTAATTTACCGATCTCCTGTCTTGCCGTGTTAGGGAGGTACAAACGACCTCTCCTTCCATCAGCAGCTTCTTAAATTTAAAAACTTTAAGCTTCTCAATTTTCCCTCTCGTACGTCTGGTCTAAATAACCTTTTTTGAAACTTTTCTTAGACGCGCATGTTATAGTAAATGTAATCAGAACTAGTCGCCGAGCATTTTTGATAAGTCAGATAGAACACGATAGCTGTTTCTCCCGCCCACTGAACTTACCTGTGACGTCTGATGTCCGACATCCCCAGGCGGGATCGTTAGCCGCTTTAATGAAGATCAATATGGACAGGATAGACGGGCCTTGGAATATGGGCAACCTGGCGGTAAAATAACGGACATGCAATAATAGGTACAACGGTAAGGTGGCCCCACCAGGTGTTTACGACCTTGGGGTGACTTTGTTTAATGACAAACCGAATGTAAGCCCGGGAGACCTTGTGTAATGACTAACCGAATGTAAGCCGATAGGTTATTTAGTGAGACAAGACTAATTATTATGTTCCAAATTTCAACGGCTAAGTATCGCACGCATTAGTTGAAAATAAAACCAATATTTGAATCAACAATCAAAAAGCAATAGGTTTATGTTAAATCTATTTGGGATGTGTCAAGAACAGAAAATAAAACATCGTGAAATAAATGCCACTACGGGTAACCAAAGCATGGTCATGCTGCTAAGTCCTTGAAAACAACGCACTATCCATGTCATTGTGTTTGAGGAGACGTTGTGCACTTCTGGAATTTTGTATGGCAGATATACTGACGACTTGGCATCTAGCCATAATGATTTAGTCATTGTATGTAAACTGTTTCTAGAAACCCTCTTCCGCCATCTGGGCGTCGTTGTTGAGCTCCTGTCGCGGTCTTGCCCAATCCAAATGAGCCCAAAAACCTGATCACAGCTGCTTATGTAGAATGGAAACTGTGTCGAGCACGGCGTAATGCACAAGCTAATTACACAAATATCTATGTCTGTCAAATGCTATGGAACAGATGTCGTTCTTTAACTTGCGTTGTTCAGAGAACATATTTATTGTTTCCTTACTTGTGAGTGTATTTGTGGAACACTTTTAGTCTGATGGACGTAGTATTTTGTTCTTTATTTGTCATCAGAGAGTCATCAGAGAACATTTGAAGTATGACGGATTTGGCACATTATTTGTAACTGTTCAGAGAGCAGCTTGAGTGTGATCAGCCATTTAAACGGTACTTTTTACTTGTTAACTCGGCACCTTACGCAAAGTCATTAAAATATTTCAGCTTGATTCTAAAACAATCTATCATTATTAGGAAGCTGGTATAAAAACGTTGAATAATTCAAACAGTTGAACATTGTGCTATATCCCAGATGTAAGTAAATGATAGTATACATGATGAACTTATTGACCTCTCTATAGGTGGAATTAACATACAATGTCAGTGTCTTTTCAGTGCAGATGAACATTTCGCTTCGGTAAAGAGACGTTTACCTGGAACCCAGTAATGTTTGGAGTATCGTAGTAACACCGCACATGACAGTTGTGGTAGAGTACAGCGACGCGGCGAACTCCTGGTCCGAACATATAAACTCTGCTATGATAACGGCCATGTTGACACAGGAGAAGATGTTACACATTACGATCTGGAAAAAAAGACAGATGTGAAATTACGACTGGGGGCCCTTGAGATCTAAAACAATTGCAAAACAAATTGAGCAGTCTGTTGTCACTGAAGTAATAACTAACGGCATTCGGTTGTTTACGCCCAGAAAATTTAGTTATTTACTCGGTTTGATTACAGTTTAACACATTACATGTAGACACGAAGAATGTTTAAGGCTCAGAGTACACCACAGACCTTCAGTGAATAGCTAACGAACTTTACAGCGTGTGATTCACTATTCACTCGGAGATCCAGATCAATCTGCACACCATGATATGCCATATTGGTGGAAAACAAATGCTCTCTACTCTCATGTAACATCACATAAATAACCTCTCGTGCATGGCTGACCGTCTGTTGACGACAAAACCTTGAGAACGGTGAAAGCAGGGGAATTCAATGGGATTCCCCTGTCCGAAGTAGGGATCGAACCCACACACTTTATGTCCTATAGCGATCCAAAAACACGAACATATTAACCAACCGGCCATTAACCATCCGTAATATCCTTTATATAAAATATGGAAAAGCAGCATATTATCGATTCTGCTACTGTACCTGGAAACCGAACAGTGTGGCCAGGTGTATGGGTGGATTGTCGTCCACGTCATAGTAGAGGCCCGAGGGTTTGGTCTGGCTGGGCGCGTTCGACCGATCATAAAGTTGACGTTTGATCCTGTTCTTATCCTTGGCTGTCTTGTCCCATCCTGGATTGTTCAGGCGATTCCCTTCTTCAACATCCGAATTCTCCAACACTTGTCCCAGAGCACTCTCTCCACTTTCGTCAGGTTCATTCTGGTTAGAATGTAAAATTCACATTTTTCCGAAGTTTTTGTGGAAAGATGCTGTGCGAAGGGAAATTCTTTGATATAATTTCTAGCAGGCGTTTCAGATTTTTTTATCTAATAGCTAGACTGATAAGTAAATACGAGCGGACAACTATATAAACGCACAGTGAGGCAAAATATGTAGTGTTTGAATGTATTTATTTGCTTATTTATTTGATTGGTGTTTTACGCCCTTCTCAAGAATATTTCACTTACACGACGACGGCCAGCATTAGAGTGGGACGAAACACGGGTTTATGATTAAGATAACATGGACAGTATTTCGGTGTTAGGAAGAAGACCAATCCAGCAACGAGGTAAAAATATTCGAAAGCAGTGTTCCCGGTTTAGTTTTAAAAACTAAACTTACCTGGTTATCCATCTTTGCCGTCATAGCTCCGTTTTCTTGAATAATTTAAAACAATCTACACACTACCGTCCCAGTCTTTGGTCTTCGTGCCTAAGGATTTCACCTAAACCAGCATGGCCCGTAGGTGCAGGGTTACTCCCCTCGGCACTCTGGACATGTCCATGCATTATGCCTGATCTTGTCCTCTGTAGTGTCTGCGTCTAATACGAAGAAGCATTATGTAAGCAATCTCACTCATGTCGGATCTTGTAGCCTACAGTATACTGACTTAGTTGTTTACTACGTTTGAAATAACACTGACGACCCAACCCTGGACCTTTCACAATCTCTTTGGTTGGACAAGTCAGACGTGAGCAGCCATCAGAAATGTCGTTGCAAAACACAAATACGTAAAGAGCCTATTTCAATTGCCAGACTAGGTAATCAAGGATTCGACTGGGGGAATAGGGAGCGAACTGAAGGAGGGTATTACAAACCAGTATATAGGGAGTGGCTGCTTGGTCCGACTTCAGTGTGATTGATAATGTAAGCAAATTTACATACGGCACGAATTTAGGGTGTCAGGTCTGGAGAATTTGAAAACTATGTGATCATGCTTATTTTCACATTTGCAGGTGTATCATGGATAGATTTTCCTTCAAACACGCCGGTAAGTCTGCATCAGATTATATTATTATTCGTATGTTTAAATTTTGCTACGTATTATAAGTATATAAGGTAACATTTATCAATTCTCGTCATGATCTCAGTGGGAAAACAAGTGTCATGTCACATCCCAAACACGCCAGATGTGTGCGCATGAATACATATTGTATATACCGACATGAACATGACTTTCATTCAACGGCAATTCTTTTGGTTTGCATGTTTCAAAACATTTTCTTCCCTTCATTTAATTCATAAGATTTTGTACCCTACTACATCTGTCCGGCATGCGAAATGTGCGAGTTAGATCCTAAGATGGTTTGCAGTTCGCCCATGAGGAAAATGTAATAAAGACTGGTTTGACATATTCAAGTTGTCCTAAATAGCTAGGATGCAATGGGTCTTTTATATAGGACTGCATGTTTTGTGTATTTGCTGGTGATCATATATAGAGAGAGCATTTATATGTAATCCAAGTTGTCAATACTGTCGACGTAGCCTATGCAATAATGTATGGTTCATTCGTCAGTCAGTCATTCGTTCGTTAATGTGACAAAACTGTGACTGTCGGTAGCACTAACATGGATTTAATTAGCTTAAAAGCAGTTTATACACTTCATAACGTTGGTTCAATTTCATACGGACCAGGGAAATTTACTTACGCCGTTCATTAATTAATTAACTCAAATAATGTCTAGAAACATAGGGGTTCTCAACTTTCTGTTATACATGGCTTGTATGTTTTCCATTTGAGGAATGACCTTCAGTGTTGTATTATGCAACTTTATCTTTCCTGGAAGAGAATTGTTTAAGGGATGGGGACAGACCGTTAACTCCGTGTCTTGACCCTAACGGTATGCGTATAGAAATCACCGCTTTATTCTACGTGCCACCTTATGCTTTCTTCTGTAATGGATGCTATATAAAGGTTTTCCTCTGACTCCAAGCATTCCCAGTGTTGTACGCGGTGCATTCATCGGGGTCTTGATGACAAACGCGTAGTCTGACATTCGTTGGAGACCATTTGTCTTCCGTGAACATGATGTGCATATCTGTGCACCATATGTGAGACAGTTTGCCAGTAACTTGCCAGAGGTCGCTGGTTTACATCAAGCAGCCATAAAACTGACAACTATTGTATAAGTGAAACATTCTTGAGTGAACTGAGTTAATTCTTGAGCAAACTATAGTCATAATCGTCAATACAACCACCCATACCAACTAGTACAGCCTGCGTGGCAAAAGGAAACTCAGTGATATCCAATTCACTTGATATAAATTAACTCAGTAATGAACTTTGCGCGAAATTACACCAGCAATATGAAAAAACAATAACATTGTTGGTAAGTTTATCGAAACAATACCAAAATGTATACAAAGCACAATTTCATAAGCTGTAGACGCAAGCAAGGGTGAAGGTCCCTACATTCCAGATAATAACACGAAATACATGTGTTATAAACAGGTTGACTCAGTGTTTGGACAGATTTGCAGTAATTATAGCCGATGCACCTTGACCAAGTCACCTTGACCACACCTGCGTAGGTATGCACTTTTCGTACACTGTCCAAAATTCAGTTTCCTTATACATAGATATGATTCACAGACACTAATATGAATAGGTTGTCTTTTCTTTTCAAACACAACAAAAGTTCTTCCTCAGTAACAACACGGAAAACAATCTCACTTGCACGATGAGATCTCAATCTCACTGGCATGTTTCATTGAGTTGACATGTGAAGAACCCTGATGGACGGGAATTTGAATCATGTTAACTCGGGTTAAACCACGAAGATCTGCGAATGCTGTGAACCCCCAAAGACGGAATGGCCATATTGTACACCATCCCATGCATCGTTACCATCTCATGGAAAACATTCATAGCTTCTGAGAAGTGGCGCATGCGCGATTCCAGTTAACGACGGTGATCTCTTAAGATCTGATCATCATGTACATTTTTGAATGGCGATGTGTCTGGTTAAATGTGTACATATGCCCTTTCATGGTGACTCCAACCTGCATAACAACCTGATTCGAATGGAGCAGGAATATTGTATGAAAAGACCTGAAATGACACAAAAGCAGTCACGGAAAGATGTTAGAGTTATATACAGGATTTAAGGATATGGCAGTAGGAAGTGCGTTTCATTCTGAACACAGAAATATTCTTCTGTACTTCTGATAGTTCCCTTCGATTGCATAGTCACGTGCAGTTTGATCCAATCCAAAGACCAAATCCATGGCAATTCGTTTTCTGCCGTACAAGCTACAAACGCACAGAATCACAAAATGTGAAACAACAATTTTATCGCCACAGCTGATCTAGCCCTTGATTTCTCTTATTGTCTCTAGTGTTACTGAGTTGCCGGGCTTTAACCTCTCCGCCCCCAAGGATGGGTCGGGCAGGAATGGTATATATCTAGACACACGACATGTTGATAGCCAGCGGCCCACCCACGGAAGATCATAGACAGACTGATTCTGAGACACAGCTGGTCCAAAAGTCACCTCCCCTGGCTGAGTGGTACCATCGACCTCCAACTCAATAGGTACTTGTTTTCGACTGGTTCCTGCAATTAAATTTGAAGGGTATATACATGTTAGGAATCAAGACGTCATTTTCAGCTTATTGGTGACAGAGTATGTAACGAAGCGCATTGTACTGTTCAAAGTGAGGGCCAATAGAAACCTTGGCTAAGTTATTTGTCGTTAATCAAATGTTGAGATTTTTGTCGGCGAGTAATAGCACAGTGCCAAAGAAGAGATGTAGTGTATCCTGTGGCATTGCCCTGTACATTTACTCTATACCCACCATATTTGTTTCTGTACAAGACATGAGCCTACAAACAAAGCCTAACAAAACCTGTCAAATGTAACCACTTTATTTAATACTGGTAAAATTTCTCTTTAATTAAGCTTTATTACATGTAGCTGAAAGGAACTGCATACCTGGTATAGTAACGTCTAGAAACATGGCTACAATCACACCTACGACCAGGGGCATTCCCAGAAAGGCTGTTATTGTCTGATCAAATTCCTCCGAGCCTGTCGTATACAAAATGACAAATAAGCAATGCCATCGGATCTCGTGGCATGTAAGCGACAAATGTTCAAATTTCTCAGTATCTGTGGTGTGTAAATGACATAAGATCAAATTTTTCAGAGGTTTTGGGTTACCGTCTAGGCGACGAAACAGTCATTCGTATTAAAATCATCAGTTATGATAGCGGTCCCAGAACAAACATTCAGCACAAGTCACACAGCTACCCAGAAAGTATTTCAAGTCAGAAATTAGGACGGCTTAGGAAGACAACGATACCTGAAATACGGAAGGAATGTTCTAGGCGCATGGATTTATAATGATACATCGTGAAATGACAGTGGTGTACAGATATAACATGTGAACACAATGCTTCCCAGCTTGTCAAAATAAACAAGATTCTTGATTTCAGTGAGATTGTGACCAAAAACGAATACACGTAACTCTTTTTAGGTTTGAGATGGGATGGTTGCTATTGATCGATATACGTGTAATGCGGATTTTTACCTACACCTAGTATCGATCAATTAGCCAATCTGCTACCTGTATTGAACGTGTCCGGGTGCTGTTGTATCCAGGAAGGAAACACTGTTCCGGCCATGATGGCGATGCCCAGAACGCCTTGTGTGCGAGATGACCACAAGTCTACCTCCCTCAGATTTGACAAAGCCGCGCCGACCAGAAGAGCGATGGCAACGAAGATTGGACCTGCGAGTACAGGTTTGGGAATGGCGACGAAGACAGCGCCTAATTTGCCACATATGCCCATTAGGATCATGACGACACCAGAGATGTTAAACACACGCCTGCTGGCAACCTGGATAAGTAAGCGCCACAGATTAAAATCGTCATTACAAATCGATGAAGGAAGCAACAGTGGCAAGGGGACATTTGTACGTGCACAAACCTCCATGTGCCACCCGTTTAACATGGCGTTATTTTTTTTCTTAAATTTAAAAGTGGTCAAGGCCCTGATTTGATGTTGCCCTGTGAACTAATTGCGTTCTGTTACTTTGAGACAGCTCAGTACTGCTCACATATTCATCAGTTGTAAGATGATAAATTTAGATGTATAAGGTGACAATTTCGTAGACATTTATTCCATGCAATTTAGGACCAAAGCCACAACATGTCATAAATGGCATCGCATGGCGTAACTGTAAATTCTAACACTGGCACTGAAACCAGTTGATCCCATGGTTTGATTTATACGGTGGTTTAAAACGACAGTAAAAATTTTTTTTAGTTTCTAATTTTAATTTAATAATTTCAAGTTTTTATTTTTTTTGTTTCACGTTTTTACTTTTCAGTTTTTATTTTTCACCCAACTGAAAAGTCATCTGACTTTCCATCTAAGTGGCGATGTAAGTAATAAGTTTGTCAGCTTACAGTTTCGACCAAAGCCAGTACTGCCTTATTCAACCGACATTTTGAAGAAGGAAGAGAGCATATGATGGCATCCGCGTCATGTTAATCCTAGGGGCCATCTTGTTAGTCACATGACTTTTCACCTAGGTGAAAACCTAAAAAAAAACCCCTAAAACCCCAAAAATATTAAATTCAGAGAATAAAAACCGAAAACTAGATTGATTTACTTCTTTCCTTCTTTATAACGCCATACTAGAATTGATCGAGAGAACGGGAGAACGGCCTGTCTCGTATGATCAAGGGCCCATTTACAAAGAGCGCGTAACGTTTCGTCAGATGTAACTATCATGGCACCGTATCTCTGCTGTATGTGTCGCCATGACAATTACGTTTGACATAAGCAACACCTTGTTTATAAAACAAGCTCCCGACGACTGAAAGGTAAGCCTTGTCCAAAAACCACCAGGGGCCTCCTCGGCTCAGTTAGGGTTAGCACAGCGTGATGCCACATTAGCCTCTCATCAATGTGGTGGCTGTGAGTTCAAGCCCAGTTCATGCTGGCCTCCTCTCCGACCGTTCGTCGGAAGGTCTGTCAGCAACCTGCGGATTGCCATGGGTTTCCCCCAGGCTCTGTCCGGTTTCCTTCCACCATTATGCTGGCCGACGCCTTATAAGTGAAATATCTTTGAGCATGGCGTGAACACCAAGCAAAAAACCCAAAATCAATCAATCAAAAACCACCAACCAAATTTAAGTGTCTTTACTGGGTATGTACTTGTGCCAATGGTTTTTATCTTGAAATGGGATATTATAGATGGACATAAGAATGGATATATTGAATTAAGCACGCTTTTGGTAAGAAAGCGCACTCTCTTAAACATCATTAAATAACATAATTTGATGTCATCTGCTGGCTCCGAGAATGTCAACATGATCAAAACAAGTCAAAAAAAAACTCCTACATCTTATCCAAAACCCTTTCTATGAGAAAAACTGGGTCATCAGTGAAAACTGCTGTTTACCTTGGTGATTCCAATCATACCAATTGTGCTACTGTATGACGTCGTGGCATGACCCGCACCCATCGCCCCTGACAGCAAACTTCCCAGGCCTTCCATAATGATGCCGCGGTTGATGGCGTGTGATGGAGGGACGGCCACTCGACTGGGGCCCGTGGTCTGGACATAGTCCCCTACGGACTCCAGGACACTGGCCAGAACCACCACCGAAATCATCACGAAGTACGACAACTTTATGGACGGGGCCCCGTACTGTCCTGAAAATATTCATTCATTTATTGGTTTGATTGGGTTTAACTTTGGTTTTATACCATTGTACTTTCTGTCATACAATTAACAATTGTGATAATTGATAATGGGCTGATTCTAATTCAGCCATCTTAGTTGGTTGGCGCACTCCCGTAGGGTATTGACCCAGAAGCCTCCCACAAATGCGGTTGCTGTGAGTTCAAATCCAACTCATGCTGGCTTCCTCACCAGTTGTACGTGGGAATTTCTGCCAGCAACCTGCGGATTCTCGTGAGTTTTACCCGGGCTCTGTTCGATTTCCTCCCGCCATAACACTGGCCGCCGTCGTATAAAACAAATATTCTTGAGTATGGCGTAAAACACCAATCAAATAAACAAATAAATGATTCAGTCACATTATTAAAGAGTGCTGTCAGACGAATATATCCTGCCGGGATCACCAGCGCCCTCTCGTCGCATACATTGCTATCGAGTCGACAATCTCTTGTCTTGGACTCTAAATCTGCTAACTCTGAAAACCAAGTCGTGTACCATATTGTGTATGACCCTCTGATGGCTACAGCCCGCTGTTGTAACACCATGTTCAAGTACTGGTCATTTCTACCACCATTTCAATGGGTGAGTGATCCGGAGTGGCCAAGGTACAGATATGCACACCATGTTTGCGGAAGACAAGGGGTCATCATCGAACGATAGATTGTACGAACGGCCATTCGAGTGGCGTATTATCATTAATGCCCTATGATTCCTCTTGCAGAGATCGGGATATTTCGGGCGGTGATAGCCCCCGGTGTACTTAGTGTCATCAAAATGATTAACCACCCACCTGGATAGGGGACGGTGAATATTGGAGCGTTTCGTATAGAGTCAATGGCAAAGTCCGTCCTAGCTTGATACTGGGGCACACTACGATCATCAGGGAACAGCCCACATACAGTGAAGATATAGGACAGGATCCAACCAATGATCACAGAGAGCAACACCTGAAACATAAGACATCGGCTGTCAGAATTTGGTCAATGTGATGTACACAATGGACAAACCAAAACAGATTTGATTACACACTAGCAAATGAATCAAGCACTTACCGGAAAGAGTTCAAATAGTGGGAAGGGAACAAATTTGAATCCCTCCCGCCTGCTCCACGTTGGCATCGGTACCTTATATCTGTTCACGTACTGTGATAGAATGATGATGATCACGATGTTTCTGTGAAGAGAGTGACAATTTACATCAATACAATAAATTAAATGTTAACTACATCTTCAAACAGTCCCCCAAAACGTCCTTCTCATTTTCACTATGATATTTCACAATGGCTTCGGTAAGTGATCACAAAATATAGGTGTGAAGCATGTTGGACGAAAAAAGCAAAACACATAGCCACGGTACTGTTCAAAAGCAAAATGTTACAAATTTCCTATCAAAACACGGTCGTCCCATGACCAGCACAAAAAAATATCACAATCAGATTATTGTAATACGAACTCACTCAGTATATGATCATGCCGAAAGCATCTGGGCGGTGGAGTTCCATTCAGTTTCTTATTTAACCCTAATCAAACCATGCCACTCTTCCGTGCGATAGCTCCAATCCGCTGCAAATCCATTTGATTGCTTCTGTTCGCTACAGTTCCGATCTATCGCGAATAATCCACTCGAATGACGATTTTTCTCTCAACTATCCTTAACTTGGCACTTAATCGCGTTTATCTGCTTTGTGATATACTTTTCATCAGCATGCTTATATCACCTATGCAAGGTCAATTCCGATTCCACCTTACTTAGATATACCGTTATTATTTTCTTGAATACTTCAAAATCTTCCAAATAGCATATGGAAGTTTTCGTGTCATATTCTTAAATAATATGCACGAAAAGAAGCGAACTGTAAAGACTTCAAAAGATTCAATACCATAGACAATACCTAAATTCCATAATCTCTAGACTTCTTCAAAATTGTGAGGAAAATACAACATTGTCCAATAGTAGTATAGTAGCCCTAGGGCCGAACATAGTATGAACGCCCGACAGTTCTTGTTATACACGTCTTGCCCAATTGCAAAACCACTGCCCTCATATGGTTTGGGTGCGGGACTTTAAATTTGAACAGAGCACAATATGAGACTCGAAGGAGAAATTACTTGATCCACTAGTATCCAGGTATATCTCTACGTCGTGACATGATCAGATAAACTGCTTTTGGCCCAGTTTTAGGAGGTTCATATAAATGCCCGGAAGCAGCAAGAGACGTGACATTGTGTAAACTATTTCATAATAAATACGCGTGTTTACCAGACAATGTCACGCGCGCAATCTTTAGGAATTAATGTGATGGTAAGATTTGCGATGTCTTACAAACATGACATGCCCCAGTGGATCTCGGCGAAGGCAGAGATCAAACTCTGTATAGAAATTCCGAGGAGCAGAATGAGGCATGTGATGGAGATTGGTCCCATGAGCCTCAGCAACAATCCGCCTAGACCGAATGCACCAATCAGAATCTCCAGACCGGAAGCCACCATGAGCGATCCCTGGATCTGCGAATAAAGCCGGGAGAACAATAAATTTTGTTTCATTTTATTGCTTGAACTCATGTAATGTTTAACACCATCCTCAATAATTTTTCACCAATATCAAGACGTACAGATATGCATAGCACATTCATGGAAGTCAACGGATCTTCAATGAAAGTTGGGTTGCGCAACTGCCCTTACGAGTATGTCAACCAATTCCCCATGAACAGAGACGGTGAGGAAAATTCCCTGGCCAAGACCGGGATTTATGGTGCACGTGCACAACTTATTACTGATTCACGTTAGCTCTTCTTAATGATTATAGGATTGTTTCTACATAAAACACTTCCGTAAACGATTTATGGTCCCGTATAGATTCCATTGCTTAAGAACACTTCCAACATTGTTAGGGGCTGAATTCGCGACATATTTTCCAGGATAGAACATTGCCTTGGGATAGGTGCATGCGGCTACATACTTTGTTCCACTGTGTCATCCATGGTTGCTCACGTGATTCAGACAATGTTTCATTGGATAAAAGGGAGGAGTTAGAATCTGTAGGTAGAAAACGGTCATTAAGTTCAATTTCGCATGTGATCAGCACAGCGCGGAGTGTGCAAAAAGTTTACCAAACCCTGGTGAAAACTGTTCAGATTTACATATTTAAGGAAGACTTCGCTTTCCAGAAAGTTAACATAACTGATGTGTTTCCGCAGATCTTGCATTGTTTAATTATCGAGCACAGAGATATGTTTCAACAGAAAATAAAACTGTGGCATGTTCAGGCATTTACTGTGTGTACTTCAAACAGAAAATAGTTAATAAACGTTGCTCGCTGCAAGAAAATTCAATTGCCGTCTGATCTACTAAACAAATACAGGGTCAAAGATCTAAACCTATGGGCGTCGAAACCGACAATCGTATTCCGAGTAAATAACAGGCAAGACCAGTTTCCAAAAACGACAAATAACACAAACCACCGAAGAACTGACAAAGTACATAAAATATAAAAATAAGGACGGATTCATACAAAGAAAAGCAGTCAACAGTTTTCAATAATGACGAAAAGATGGATGAATAAAATCAGTTTCAAAATCGTGTAAAATTTTAGTACATATGGTGTCGACAATCAAATTTGTATCTCAGTTGCGCTTTGATTGCAACTGTTCATATAACCAACGTGGCGATCGTACTCAACATGGCTTTTCCTCCTTCCACAGAAACCCAGACGAGGGTAATACCGATAATGGTTTAACTCTACCATCTTACCTGTGATTTTAGACTGACACCCCCAGGCAGGATCTGTTGCGGCTTTGACATAGGGCAGAGTGAAGAGGACGGACGGGCCTTGGAAAACGGGCAGCCTGATGATTTTTGAGTTCAAAAATTATAATAGCGTGATTTTTAAAAACATACCGGTACTGTTTTTCTGTTGTGCATTGACAACCTGAACAAACTAAGAACACTATTTAGGTACGGTTTTCAATGTACTGTAACATATTTTATTCAAAATAAGAGTTAAAATCGACTGAGTCTTGGTTAACGTGTGTCAAAGCAATAGCATTGAATAGAATCATAAATAGATGTAAATATGAGAAGTACAAGAGATAATCTCCATTATAGGGGGCCGAAACGAAGATCTTTTAAAGCCTTCATTAAGAGGACGTTGCCTGCTATTTCTTCAGCGTCATACAGCGTAGAACCACGTGGGATGCCTCAAATTACGGAAGTAGAAGGTCAGTACAGTCTGACAATGCTGTATAGAGATTTTTCACAGTTATTGTCATAGCAATATCGAATGGTATTGTAAGGAGTGCGATTAGATTATTAAGGCAGTAAACAGACAGAGACTAATGGGTAAAGAAACAGAACACCAAAAGTGAAGAAAAGTGAAGAAAATGAAGACACAAGGACAAGACTCAAAGTCCATAGGTACACCGAAACTATAGGAGGTTCCCGGATAACCGTACACAAAGACTTAGACGCACCATGGACTACCAAGGGTGATCTTACAGTCCAAGTGGTGAAGAAAACAGAAAGCAAAATTTCGACAGGTGGCCAAACCCAGGAACGTGGAGACAATAAACACACGAGGATTGGGACCAAAATCAAGTGGTGAAGAAAGCAGACAGACAGAAACCAATATCTTCAATGTGAAGAGACTAGGGACTCGAAGGAACTGACCTTAGTCAAAGGACCAATATAAGAAAGCCGAATAGATCAGACACACGAGGGAAAGGACCAAAGGCAGGGTGGTGAGGTAAATGGACACACAACAGCAGGGTTCACAGACAGGATGCCAGAACAGTAGAGGTGAGGGATCTCGACGATTCTCTATTGGATCTAGGTTCGGAGTGAAGCAACATCGTTTGCATCCTCAGCCACGATCTGCCCCTCATAATAACAGATAGCATATCTGCACAAACCTGACACCGATGGATGTTTGCAGTATGGTGCAGATGCCTGACATGACGGATGTAGTAGAGTAAAGAGATGCCGCAAATTCTTGATCCGAACAAATGAACTTTGACATGATGACAGCCATATTTACGCACGAGAAGATGTTAGTCATCGCAATCTACAAACAGAAAGAGGTGGTTCGTAACTTAAATAAACACTATCTTTTATACTGACTAGGACTAGTTGCTAGTGTTTCAACACTTTTTCTCATCCGCGCGCAGGAATAGATACGTACTTGATTATACTTACTATGCCCACTTGAAAACATTCCGTCAACCAAATGGTTAACTGTGTGTTTAACATTAATGTTCTGCTCGTTACGTAAAAAAAGAAGTAACATTAAATTTACTTCCTTTCATCGACTTGTTTTGGAGAAAAAGACTGTACCGGTACCTGAAAACCGAACATAATGGCCAGGTGTAAGGGTGGGTTGTCGGAGACGTCATAGTAGAGGCCCGAGGGTTTAATCTGAAAATTAAGGTCGCCTAGTTATCTCCACACCAAAGCTTGTTCTCCTTGTACTGTGAAACATACCGTTTTCCGCGATGAGGTAACAGAATATTACGTAATCCGATACAATATGGTTCTGTTCTGGCTCATAGTCATACATCCATGGATTTGAAGGCTGTCAAAGAATACTTACCTCTCAACAATGACAGCATGCGCCCAGAATATCGCCCAAGCCATCATAAATTTGGTGTTGGAGTAAAGCCAGATGTATAAAGAATGGATGCCCGTAAGCCTTTTTTCCCGTCATGTCGAAACGCGGCTGCTTCATGCCGATGAAATCCTTTTAGAAATTCTTTAACCGGCGTGGTGTGCGATTTGGATTTAATCGCAAATTAGACTTTTCAAAAACAAAGGAAAAAAGAACAAAGGAAAGGGACATCTATTTTGCGACTAAATCCAAATCGTAACAACGCCTTTAAGGCATTTTTATGTTGATGTTTTCCTCCATACTTAACTATATGGCTCAGCGATGGGAACATAATTAAACTCATTCGTAACTCTTTCATTTATTATCGCATCGCAAAAACTTGATACGTAAAGTCTCAGTAACTTCCACATACACCACTTACCTGTCCATTTTCACAAGGCTTTTTTTCTAGATATCATTCCGTGCTCTGTTTTATCATTCCTTAAGCTGTAAACGCTGTATGTCGAACAAGATTCCTGCCCTGACTGAGGTATTTATAGCGCGCTTTTTGGTTGGCTAGATCACTCGCTCAGTACTTGGGAAAAGGCCCAATACCGATCGAGCGTTAATGTCCTTGACATGTGTTTCTGTGAAGAAGCGCTATAACGCTTCAGTGCGTAAACATCCATCTTCTATTAGAAGAGACACGAACTCTAAACTAGGCAAACAAATACACAGACAATGCCACAGTAATATATCACATTAACCATGATATTTAGATCAAAAAGATATGCATGTATACTGAAGTACATTCGACCAAGCGTCACAGACAGCAGAGTAAATTTACGAAACGTTCCTTTGTTTGACCGATATATTTAGTCCATTTTATTAATGTTCGTATCAACTTTTGGATAGACATGCAAATTCAAAGACTACAGTTGCATGTGACATCTTTAAATAATCAGGTTCGAAAGCTTAATTCTATGTGGTTTGGTAGGAATGCCTCCAAACAGGTATTCGTAATCCAACAGTGTGCAATGGACGTTATATATGAGTCATTAATCGCTAGATAAATTTGCTGATAAACGTTCATCGCAAATCACATAACTAAGAAACTATGAAAAGAAGTTATAGGCTGGATTCAGGTTTAGAAGGAAAGGGTGTCAACGGTGTCAGTGATGACGGAAAACACACAAGGAATGTTCTAGGCGAATGAATTAAGCCATAAGTTGTCGTTAATCAACTAAGGCATGTCAGTTCCGCTTTGATTGCAACTGTTCATATATCTAAGGTCATGATGTCATTCTCCACTGTAAATATTTAGCCCCTACTCTCGATGTAATGTTTTATCGCGTCAACGTGTCACTGATAACGTACTGTCAAAGTCGGGTTTATCCCCCAACCCCCGCCCACTAACTACACGGCTCACTAATTGCGCTTAATGCTTGTTTTCCATTTAATTCTGCAAAAGAGAACTATAATATATGCATACAAAAGAATGTAAGAGCTGTTGCATGCGAAAAATGAAAATTCTTTTGAAAACTAGTTAAATTTTGTGACGGGACCAAAAAACACTGGAGGTACTCCATGCACCAGAACAACAAATTATTTGCATATACCATGCGTTACGATATTGATAAATTCAGAAGAACGTGAGGCAATTGTGTTACGACCTCGGGATTATAATGTTTCGTACCATATTTATCGAGCTTTCATTAACTGATATTAAACCAAAAGAAGTACTTTTGCTCGCCTGAATGAACATGTTAATTAGTTACAATCACTTACTTGGTCCACCCCCATAACTCCGTAAGTCCCTATGCCAGTACAAATGAATGTGACAGCGCCAGTTAACCTCACCGTTCTGCAAGAAAACTGCCGTGCCATGGAATATAGCCGGATCTAGAATTATGTCTGAATAGCACGTATACTGTCTCCTCTTCTGTCAACGAATATGAATATATTAGACTGGTGTTTATTCGCAGAGATACCCAGGTCTGTGGTAGGTTACAGTAATGCTGAGAGCGGTCTTTGGGAGGTCATGCTATTGCTCAGGTGGGATGCGGCAGGTTTTAGTATTGCCAAGTTATGTCTCTGGCAGGTTACAGTATTTTTCAGGTGGAATAATACATTATGCTATTGCTGATTGAGATGTTGAGTGAAACGTTACAGTATGATATTGTGTTTTATGGGAGGTTACAGTATTGATTAGGTTAAAATATGATATTGCTGGCATACTTTGCAGAAAGTTATCAGACGTGTACTATTGCTTAAGTTCAGTGTGGTGTGTTACATTATGATATTGCTGGGGTATCTGTGTTGTAAAATGTTATATTACAACATTTTTGAGATATGGAATGGAACATTATTATGAATTTGCCAAGATGTGCTTGTGTGTGTTATTTTCATGAGGTAAAATGTGGTCCAAATGGACCCCTGTGAAGTGTGGTAATGAATACATGCCAATAGGGTCTACCTTAATGGTCTAGAAATGGGTGTAACAGCTGGTGGTTGCAGCCTTTTAAGAGGAAGTTTTTGTGAAGTTTGAAGGCTATATGACTCAGCAGTCGTGCAGTTTTGTGCAGATTGCGGTGAAGTGAATTATTTGGCAAGCACTTCAGAGTCAGCCTTTGATAATTGTTCAGCTGTTGTTTGTGCTATGTATCCTTAATGGCATGAGGAACCCGTTGAACCTCCCACAGATGTTTTGTTGTGTTTTTGCGTATTCAGTATTAATAATGAGTAAATATGTTCCAAGCCTATGAAAAAATGTTCTCTCATGTGATGAGCTAACCTTCACCTTCTTTAATTTCTTAATTTACCTGTGTGTAACACACTGTCTTTTCCATTTAAGTGCCTACTTCGTGTTATTCTGTATTCTTAGAAGCAGCAAGTTTTCATTTGTATGTACTTGCAACCTAGTAAGAATTGCCAGCTGTCTGTCCACAAGAGGCAATCAAAGTAAGTGGGACAGCTTTCTGTTCAAAACATTCGATCAAAGTATATGGACCAGACTTGTGTTCGAAATAAGCCTTATAAAGGCCATCCGTTCTGCATTTCAGTTTTTTCCTATAGCTACAGATACAACTTCATACACCCATTCCACTGGGATGTATTTATTGTTCAGTCAAGTAATTATGTCACCTTTTGCTGTACACTACCATGAATAGATCACAAGTTAGGTGTCAGGTTTTGATACAATGCATCAAATCTGTACCATTTTTAGGTGGACCAATGACTGATTTGACACTTTTGCTTGACAACATCTTGGAACTTTCCACAACATGTCAACTGAGGACAACACTTTTTTTAAAAAGCCATGTTCCTTACCTTTCAGTTCTAGTGGATTTTAATTGATCCAGTCGATATCTGTAAGGTCCTGACAAGCAGCATGCTAGAAAGATGTACTAGCTGTGAAATTTTCGTATAAAGAAAGGAGGCAATGGCTGGGCTGGGTTATCAGTGATGGTGAAAGGTGGTGGAGGGTTCTGGTTTATAAAACCTCCTTATCATGCCCTGGCCTCAACATCTATGTTTGTCTAGAATATCTGCTGATGAAAATGTGCGCAGTGTTTCTATCCTAGCTATCCAGATACTCAAAACAGAATGTAAGCCAAAGAAAAGTCCCTATTTATATTAAAAAGTTGATGAGTTAGATTGTAAGTGTCAGCAGGATTACTATTGTTTGGGTGATAGAAAGGCCAGGTGCAGAAACGTACTTGAAATTTTGCCTGAAAAATTACATTTGTAGTGGCAAGCAAATGTCATGGAATGTTACTTTTCATTCTGAAATTTGCATCCTCAGATTATGATATCACCCTTCTCTCCAAACAGACAAGACACCTTTCCACGAATGCTTAGAACAAGGAAAAATCTGCAACTTAGTCATGGACCGAATGTTAACGTATTCCCCATGGTTATCTCCGTCAACCAGCCTGGTTTCCCCAGCTTGGTGCCCTACATCTGTAACCCTAGCAACAGTGCTTCATGGGAAGTAATCAGGCTTATGCATAAAAACAGCGAGTGAAGTTTTTCTGTGAAGCCTGAGGTGTTCTTGTGCCAGCAGTATTAAATGTACTGCATTTCTCTAGATGGCTGGAATTTAGTTAGGACATGACAATTTGATATACTGGCAGGTCTTGGGGGTATAAATGTAATTATCTGGCCACAGTGTCTATAAATCCATAAAACTTGTCAGTTACCTGGAATGTGAGAATGGTTTATTTCATTTTCTTCCACAAAAAAGTTCTACGTTAACGTGGACATTTGCTAGAGCCTATTGGTTAAAGTATTCCATTTAGTTGACCTTGTGTACGTGGGAAGGTGTGCTAGCAAGCTGTGGGTTTCCCCCAGGGCTATACCCAGTTTCCTCCCGCCAAAATGCTGGCCACGATAAAATATGTGAAATACAGCGTAAAACCCCAATTAGGTAAGTAAATAAATAAATAATGGACTTCAGCATAGCATGGCTGTAGTATTCATTCATTCATTAAATCATTCATTCACATTTTGTTGATAAATGTTTGTTCAGCATAGACATGCTCTGCAGCCTGTTGGATACTGCATTTAGTTGTCAGTTGCTTGCATGTTTCAATCTATTTGTTACCACATTTATTTGCCAAGTGCTTGTTCAGCGGTGACACTTGATACACTGTTGGTCGTTTGGCGTTTAGCATTTGCCTCAGCCCACTGGCAGCTATATTTAGTTCATTTATTTGTTCACTGTTGACAGTTTCTTACAGCCTAATGGCTACAGCAAGTAGGTGACCATTGCTTGTTCACCACTGACATTTTTTTCAGCCTTAAATACTGGTTACTACATATAGTGGGCAAACGCTTGTTCAGTGTTGACTCTGGATACACACAATTGGTTAGTACATTTAGTTGACAATTGCTTGTTCACCACTAACATTTGCTGCAGCCTGTTGGTCACTACATTGTGTTGAGAAGTGCATGTTTACAAGTTACATTTGCTGCAGCCTGGTGGATACTAGATTTAGTTAAGTGCTTGTTCGTTACTGCATTTGGCTGCCAAGGGCTTATTTAACATCTATATGTGCTACAGGTTGGTGGTTACTGCATTTAGTTGGACACTGACTGCTAAAACCTGCTCTCTTTTATATGAAAACCTTTCAGTGTACATGTACAAGTAGCTTATCGTCATCACACATCAGTCTTATAGTCAAGCCCTTTGCTAAGCGTGTTAATTCCTCTCTTGAAACAGTCAGGATATTATATGTTTAAGTGAGATTTGGTCTAGCGTGTTTGTGATCTCATTACTGTCTTTGGCTCCAGTGAAAAACACAAGTTAGGATTGTCCAAATTTTCATTTCCACATGCTGTCACTAATAACAGTTTATTCTCCTCAATCTTGGCAAGAACTAGACATAATGCACCATTAAGACATGCATTCTGATTTGATGCTGGCAGAGACTAATTCTAATTAAAGCAGCATCAATTTTTAAAGAAGCCCTCATCTGTCTTCAGGTTTTTTACAGGGTGTAAAAAAACCTTAAAAATCTTTAATATTGAATATGAAATTTAAGGCTTTTGAAAACGTGTCCAAATTGGTGTCAGATTTGCCACGTCAAATAATTATATGCGTCATTTATCTTGTAGGCTTGTGAGACAAAACTTTTGTATCATATCCACCTCTTTGTTTCACATACTGCTTAGTGAATTATTACTTGTTGTTAAAGACCGTATTCAGATTTACTTTAACTTTAGAGTAACTGTGGCCACTTGAGAAGTGCCAATCCCAAATTTAAAATGTACACACAGAAAGTTATTCTTGATCTGATACGATTGTATTTAATATTCATGTTACAGTGCAAGAAAAATTTCTTCCTGTATAATTTTTGCTACATGCGTGTTTTGCCTGGACATAAGAAGATACTTCACCAGTTCCTTTGGTGGAAGGGAAATAACTCGTGTTAAATGTCGCATGGCTTATCACAGCTTCCTGGTCAAATTGAGGTCTTGCAAAGCTTACATGTAACAGCTTTTATGGTGGCATTTCAGGTGATAGGAGTTTCTTTAATTTAATAAGTGATGAATTTGTTGAAAAATTTTTGAATCATGAATGATGTAAAATGAGAGAATTCCAAGATTATAGAAAATAATGATAGAGCATGTTTTTTTTATAGCTATATTATATTATATTGTTGGCTCTCATAACTCTCTCAATACAAAGGAAAATAGGGCAAATATAACAGACTACAACGTAGAAAGTAAAACCAGGGCAGCGGCGATAGTTGCCAAATTGTCACACATTACCAACCTGTTGCCAATTTACCTCAGTTAGACTTGCATAGGATTTGTGAATGCAGACACGGAATACATCTTGCTCTATTTTCACTTGACTTTCTGAACCAATTTACCTCAGTTAGACTTGCATAGGATTTGTGAATGCAGGACACGGAATACAGCTTGCTCTGTTTTCACTTGACTTTCTGAACTTGACACATCGCATGTTGTGCGTGTCGTGTCACTTTACCAAGACTGTAAATCGTTAAAAACGAATACTTGTCACTTACACATGTAGGTATGTGTACCAGGATATTGACACTAAAACCATCGATGTTTTCCTTTCACACATCAAGCAGACTCAGTTTTCATTTCACCATAAAATCTTACATTGAAATGTATTGACATGATCAACTACTAAAGATGTGTGTTACTGTTTTTCAGTTTGTGGCTCACCCTAACTGCCAGCAGTTGTTAGCCTCCATGTGGTACGCTGGATTACCTGGATTCCGTCGAAAGAATGTTGCATGCAAGCTATTTGTGACATTCACCATAGGTGTGATGTTCCCTGTCCTATCCCTGGTGTACATGATAGCCCCACAGAGCAGTATTGGTCAGCTGATTCGTAAACCCTTCGTCAAGTTTATCTGCCATAGCGCCTCATACTTGACATTTCTGTGTAAGTATACATTCCTTTGTCCAGTATTATCCACATTTCAAAAAAGGACAGGTATTTTTAGAAATATCATATTGCTACAAGATCAGTTTATGAAGCGTATGATGTTCTCTTCCAATCTGATAAATACATGTAACAATCAGTTATATGGAAGAATGACCCAAAAAGCCATGTATTTGGTCATTTATCATCAGCAGCGTCACTCGCACAGGTAAAATCTCCTTTAATTGCACAGCATTGGGTTTTGATTGGTGTTCTGTGCTTGGTGACTGATCATTTGATTGTTATCCTCTAGAAAAGCAGAATACATGTAAAACAGAAAAACAAGTTCCATGTAAGTAATCCTTTAGCCTGAAAGTGAAACATGCCAAATCCACTGCAGGGTTTTGCTGGAGAATATTGACCCTGTATTATAAGGATACAGGCCAGTTTTGCATTACTTTTTAATATGCTATTTGTAGAATGTGGGTTCTCTATTATCGGCCATTCACAAGCTCCTGTGACTGTCATTAAGCTCTTGAGCTGACACTTCTGCTTCTGTAACATTTTTGCAAGAACAAAAAAAGAATTTGGAAATAATTCATGTGTATTTACACTCTTTGTATTAGAGGGAGAAAATCCACAAAAATGATATTATGGTGAGTAAAAAGACCACGCAAAAGGAACATTTAAAACTGTATCTTAAAATACTTCTGTTGATTTTCATTAACCGTAGTCAAGTGTTTTGATTGTTTGGGTGTTTTTATGTACCATATTGATAATGTATGTCAACCGTGATGTCACAAAACTTCTTATACATCTTTATGTTCAAACCTGAATAAAATTCATGTTAGCTGTACACCAGAAAAGCTTAGTATAACATTTAAGTTCTGCTTTAGGGACAGAGAAAATTCAGCCTGATGTCATGGTTAACTCACATTATCAGCATGATCCATAACACCAACCATGCAATCAAAACATTTGAATGTACCTTTTAATGGTCTCACCATAACTTCATATTTGTGGGATCTGTCCCTGTAAGCACTGTGAATCTTCAGCTGAGCTGTCTCCTGTACATACTTGTATGAAGTAATCTATTGTCCTGTTTTTCTCACATGTTAACATTGCAGTTTTACTTATACTTGTCTCTCAAAGAGTGGAGATTGCTCATTTCCCGAAAATTCCTGATTCTCCATACACTGAGCCCAAGGAGCCCCGTGGGGCCCCGGCCACCACCGTTGAGTGGATGATATTAGTTTATGTTGCAGGTTTGTACAGTACATTCTGTTGTTATAAGCAATAAAGATGGGGGATGGGTCGATGGATGGGGGGGGGGGCATATTCTGGAATTACTGTGCCTTGTGTCAGTGCAAGTCTCATAAAGTAGTGAACTGATTTCCATTAAAACCTGCATTCATACATGCATTACCTATGATGTAACCTTGTGCATGTACAATTCTCATGCCATTGGTACGCTTTGAGTCAGGTACTTTGAGGTTTTACAGATCTGCATGATTTCTCAGAGTTGATTGCTTTACTTTACTTTCAGGGTTAATATGGTCTGAGGTGAAGGAGCTATGGAATGAGGGAGCCAAAAGCTACATCCATGACATGTGGAACATACTAGACTTTGCCACCAACTCCCTCTATATAGCCACATTAACATTAAGAGTGATATCTTATATGCAGGTAAGTGTAAATTGGTTACCTGAGGATAAGTCTTTTGAGTCTTTCGTTTCAACGTACAGCCTGACAGGAAGGACCGCATGAAACTTTCTTTTCATCAAAGAAGCGAGAGGCATAAAAATGTTGCAAAAAATCTAGCCTTTTAGCTCAGTGACATCAGCTATCAGCCATTAAATTTCTTGCTGGGCCTTCATGACCGAGAGGTTACCATGCTGGTGCATTATAATGCTTCAGAAGTCTTTGACAGTCACTGTACGTTCAAGCCCTGCTCATGTTGGCTTCTACTGCGGTCATCCGTGGGAATGTCTGCCAGCAATCTGGAGATGGGCATGGCTTTACCATAGACTCTGCCAGGTTTCCTCTCTCCACAGTGCTTGCCGCCATCGTATAGGAGAAATATTCTTGGGTATGGTGTAAAAGGACAGTTAGATAAATAAATTAATTTCTGGCTGTGACAGTTGAGGTGGAGTTAAGCGACAAGACTGGTGCTGAGAAAACATGGGTGTTGGTACGAACTTCTCTGCATTCAGAAATCAAATCCTCCAGGTTATTCTGTCTGCATTAAGAATGACATCAGTAATGAACTGATACTGATCATGCTTACTAATTAACTTGATGGCATTTGTTTGAGTAAGCTTGTTTTATGCTTGATCATCAACAACTTTTCATGGAAAGGGAAAGATTAGAAAGGTATGGGTGTGCTGTGATTGTATCTGTGAAGGTGAAAGATTAGAAAGGTATGGGTGTGCTGTAATTGTATCTGTGAAGGTGAAAGATTAGAAAGGTATGGGTGTGCTGTAATTGTATCTGTGAAGGTGAAAGATTAGAAAGGTATGGGTGTGCAGTAATTGTATCTGTGAAGATGAAAGATTAGAAAGGTATGGGTGTGCTGTAATTGTATCTGTGAAGGTGAAAGATTAGAAAGGTATGGGTCTGCTGTAATTGTATCTGTGAAGGTGAAGATTTTGTTCTGAAATGAAGCTTTTTATGGCCCTGACATTCAACATCTGCATGGATATTCATAACAGCATGTATAAGAATTTATGACAAATTTTGCACCCCTGCATAATGTGGATTTCATCACCCCTGCATGACAATTTCTTCACTCGTTCACATTGAGGACTTCTTTACTCCTACACGATGAGGACTTTTTTACTCCTACACAATGAAGATTTCTTTACTCTTGCATGACATGATTTCTTTACTCTTACATGATGAGGATTTCTTCACTCTTACATGATGAGGATTTCTTTACTCGTACATAATGAGGATTTCTATACTCTTACACGACGAGGATTTCTTTACTCTTACATGATGAGGATTTCTTCACTCTTACATGATGAGGATTTCTTTACTCGTACATAATGAGGATTTCTATACTCTTGCACACGAGGATTTCTTTACTCTTACATGACGAGGATTTCTTCACTCTTACATGATGAGGATTTCTTTACTCCTACATAATGAGGATTTCTTTGCTCTTCTTTACCCCACAGGTGTCAAAAGAGAGAGCGGAGGGAAAGTGGACAGCATATATTGAGCGTTACGCCTGGGATGCCTTCGACCCAAGCCTTGTGGCCGAGACGCTCTTTGCTGCAGCCAATATATTCAGCTCGTTGAAGTTAATTTACATATTTACAGTGAACTCTCACCTGGGGCCCTTGCAGATTTCTCTGGGTCGCATGGTGATGGATATCCTCAAGTTTGTCTTTGTCTTTCTCCTCGTGCTCTTCTCGTTTGCATGTGGCCTGAACCACCTGTACTGGTACTATGCAAATCGCCGGCAACAGGAGTGTGCCTCCGACACGCCCGGCGACTCTTGTGATAGGAAATACAGAAGCTTTGCAAAGTGAGTACCCACTACACACCCACACTCAACTCAAGTGTAATCGATGGCTCATTCCATAAAGCTATTTTGGTCTTCAGTATACTAGTCAGACATATCAAATCCAAGCTCTCGTCTTGCAAAGAGGGTGTAGCATTTTGTTAAACGCATCTACCATGGCGACGTATCTCTACGGTATGTGTCGTCATGGAAGTTATGTGTGGCGTAACTTACACCCTGCTTGTAAACTGGTTAGATCAACTTGCAAGAGAAAAACAATGGTAAAACACTTGTTTTGGGCTCCCAGTTTTAAAGTGAAAGAGAGTGCATATGTAAGTTGAGTTTGCCTAAAAGGTTGAACAATATTGTGTTTATTTCTGTAAAGTATTTCTTCTAACAACTACTACGACAGCAGTGATTCACTAGCATGAAAAGCAGCCATTCTGTGTTAGCTGTGATGTAATTGTTCCCTGCAGTGAACACTCTTGTCACGCGTAGTGAGCAGTTGTAGGGTTGTGGTTGAAACTTACGTATATATGTAAACATATAACATGAAATGCAGTGTTGTTCACTCATGTACTTGTTGTAATTAAAACATACAACATTAAAACAGTGTGCTGTCCGTATGTTATTACATGTTACATTGACAGACAACCCAGAACATTAACATCACAGCTTATAAACAGCTGATATCTCCTAGTTCGCTGATTGGTCAGTCTCTCATGAGCTTAAAAGCACGGGTGCCTTCAGATCCCCAGTCATCAGCATAACATTCCACACTTCAGACTTCAAGATAATTCAGCAACAAATTCATAAAATTTCAAACAGGTTTTCACATTTAAGAGAATTTTATAATCTTTTTAATGAACAATACCTCAGCCATGAGCTGTCTTTTACTTTAAGTTCATGTTGAATTTGAAATTTTGACTTACAACTGCTGATTGTCACAGACTTAAATAATTCTTAAACTTCACAACTGTTATTGTAAACACCAAGTGATGTAGAATGCTCCAGATTTGCCCTAGTGTGACATGCAGTGGTCTCAAAAGGCACTAATGGATGTGACTGTGTTGTAAAATTGCTTCATTCTATAACTATAGCAGTAATTACTTGTTATCCTAAGAATCTCAATGGTTCTGTTCAATGGACTGCTGGTAATGGAACTGGGAAATGTATTGATGATATGCTTTCTCCATATTGCAATACTGATTTCACCAAGCAGGGTCAACCTTTAAATGATTCTAACTTATACATGTATATAAATGTGTTACGTGTATTTCAGATATATTCGCTTTCAGCATACACATGTATACATATGATATGAAATAGCATACATGTATGAGGCCAATTATTAACATTTTTTTCATCTGTCAACATAAAGATTTAACTTATAATACAGCCTTTTATTCCTTTGACTAGTTTTAATGGACCGAAATGAAGTGTATTTTTGGTATTGTTCTTCTGTTTGCAGTTTGTTTGAGATTTTACAGACGCTTTACTGGGCCATTTATGGCCTGGTAGACCTCGACAGAGCTCAACTCAAGGAGCCTCATGTCTTCACAGAGCTGGCAGGAAAACTCATGTTTGGCACCTACAGTTTTATAACCATTATTGTATTGTTCAATATGCTGATAGCTATGATGAGCAATTCCTACCAAACTATATCTGTAAGTATAATTCATCAACCGACATGCTGGGTTTCCTCCCACCATAGTGCTGGCTGCCGTCACAGAAGTAAAATATTCTTGAGTATGATGTAAAATACTAATCAGGTAAATAAATAAAGAAATAAATAAATAAAAATAAAAGCATGTTTTATGAGACAAAAACATGTACATGTACAGGCTTATCTATCCCCCAAAAAGTAAACTTAAGTTACAGCTTTGATTTTATTTTCATGTTTTTTAGGAAAAGGTATTTTTAATCCTTCTATTAAAAAGAGATACATGTATAGCCTACTGGCGTTTTACCATTTCAGGCATGCTGGAAAATATTTTGAAGTTTTGTTGTTGTTGACAGAGTCAAGCTGATGAGGAGTGGAAGTTTGCTCGTTCCAAACTATGGATCAGTTACTTTGAGGATGGAGGAACTTTGCCTCCACCATTTAACATCATTCCCAGCCCCAAGACCATCTACTATATGATCCTGTGGCTCAAAAACACCATTTGTGCTTGCTCCAAACATCAGAAACGTAGTCGTTGGCAGAGTATCAAGGTAAAAGGACAACCATACAAAACTTTTGCCGGCTGTTTTACAAAGCTGTCACAACGCGGCATCAAGCGCATTTACCATGCCGACATATCTCTTCACTGTGTGTTGTCTTTGAACTCACTCCATGCCCAGTGTGCGATATCTTTGTAGAACATTGCCTTATATGTTACACCCTCCGTAAATGATCCCAGATTTCCTCCGTGAATGAGTTCTTCCTTTTTCCAGATAGTGGGACCTCAATTGCTTTTTATAGAAAGGTGTCTTTCAGTTTGATTGGACTGTAAGATGATACCCTATTGAAAAAATATAAGTGTCAGTACTAGAAGTAATATTTTAATTATGACATTTATTTCTTTCTATAAATGTACATTTGTGGCAAAAGTGTTAGTCATTTACATCTGTGTTTTAATGCGTTAATTCTACACAAAAACTGTTCAGTGGGAGTTACCAATACACTGGCCTCCTGGTTAAGCTCTTCCTGAAAGCAGTTAGCCCAGGATTCAGCCCAGACCAAGGTCTAGCCAGAGGCTCCTAAATTTATATTTTTGTGACAGTGAATTTGAACAACAAATGACAAGAAATTGTAAACATGAGAACTATTCTGACTTCTTTGATTTCTTGCTTTTAGCAAGTTTCCTTTCTTTTGGTGAGTTATCATAAGATATCATGTTTTGATGAGATATCATGAGTTAAAACTGTGAGACTTGGTCGCCAAATGCACTTGGTATTATTTGATTAACTGACTGTGATTTAAAAATGTGAAAGTCAAATAGAAGAAAATTTTACAGGTAAACAAGGCGATTTGTTGTTGTTACTTACCAAGGATTTTGGCTCATGATTGCTACCCAGAAAGACCATTTAACTGAACTTCTTTTGCATTACAGAAAATTGTCAAGAAAATTAATGAGCGTGAAGTGAGATATCAGGTATGTCACCAGGCAACATGTTGATATGGTTAAAGGATCTTACGTGTTCACAATCCCAAAGTACTGAATACCCTGGTATCAAAACTAGAGTGCTTGCAGATGGCTTGTATAAAACCAGAATCAGTGGGAAGAAAAATATGTAAACAGTTGCCCTTATAGAAAACACAGGTATGTTCAGGTGACAAATTGTGTACCTGAAGGTTCTGTAACTGTTGAGTATGGAAGTGATCCAATTAGCTTTTTTTGTACTCAGCCGTTGGTGGTCACCTGTTGATGTTCACCTGACTGTTTCAGGCTGTGATGAAAGATCTCATCAAGAGGTATATCATGCAGAAACAGCGCAGCCCTAGTCGCGGCGAGGGCGTCACAGAGGACGATGTCAATGAGATCAAACAAGACATCTCGTCATTCCGCTTCGAGCTGCTGGAAATCCTCCGCAACAACGGAATGAAGACGCCAAACCCCAACCAACCCAAACCCACAAGTAAGCGGAAGCGCTTCTGGAAGCAGCTGGTGGGAGGGATTAAAACCCAGCCCTCCATCCCAGAATGAGTGCCCACAAGTGTTTGGTGTCAGTGGCTCTGATTGGCTCTGATGGTCTGATAGACTCCTCACCTTCTCTTGTTCATAGGTCACAGTTTACCATTCCAAACCAAAATGACTTTGATAGAAAGCTTGTGTCTTTCTGTACATTTAATGATATAGGACGGTTCTACTTGCTTCAGAACCTTGAAATATAAACATTTTAAATGTGATAAAATAAATATGATTCATGTAATGTATTAGAACACACCATGGCATGTACAGTATCGGCCACTATTCAGTGCTGATGAGGGGATTCAGCCTACAGATGGTGTCCCATATCTCATGTCAGTTGTTTATTTACAAGTAGCGGTTTTGTGAACTGGTTTGATATTCCCTTTGCCTAAATTTGTAGTAAAGTGTATCAGTACTGGTTAAAGTCAAACCTGAATTTATTTATTGGTGTCCTGTTGATGGTGATAACCCTAAACATGTTTTATGATTTATTCCTTGTTCTGCATTCATGAAGAAGAGTGAACCAGAACATTTGTCAGTTACGCTGGAGTGGCCAGTATTTAAGTTTACATGTACATATCTCTTTGTAACATATTAAAGTTTATACCTAGTAATACTAGATTGATCTACACACTTGTTAAGGAATTTTCACAATGATATGTTTGTTTTCCGGGTGCAGCCCAGGTGGGTTTAGGCGAAATTTTTCCCTGCCATATTTTTATTGGCACTTTGAAAATTTACCGCAGTGCAATGTAAACAGAGGTGTGATATAAATTCGGAAGCCGCTGGTCGGTGTTTTCTCTAATATAACATGGACAAATGTTGATTTGTGGAATTAGTGTGAAGTTTTGAGGAACAGCACAGAGGCTTTAGAGCTCGGTAGAACTTTATTAACATATTGCCTTGAGCGTCCAGCATATTACGTGACGTGTTGGGCGACCTTCACCAAATCAAGCGAGGAGCATGCCGAAACACTCCACGTTGTGTTCTAAAGGAAGGACATATTGCCACACAATATCAACCAAAGGTGGAATATTGTGGTGGGAGTATATCATCGGCATCATAAATGAAACGATATCCAGCGTTGATTGTTTTAATGTTACAAAACTTGACCATATATCATCCTTGTATTGTTCAGAGAAATAAATGGTGTATTCCTGTATCTATTTTGCCGTGTGCCTTCACTGTTCGATGGTGTAGTCATTCGCAGCTCTCCAAACTTTCAAGCCTTTGATTTTATCTTCCTACCTGTTGTAAACTCAAATTTCGTATTTGCTCGGTCATCTCCATTTGTTGTAAGCAAATAACACCTGAGATTCAATGTGCCTCTCTGAAAAACTAACTATTTATCCATAACAAAAGTAAAATGTTCTGTTTTTGTTGTTTGTCTTTCAACTTACCTTTGTATATCTATCAGTGTATATACTAGATTTGGACTTAGAATTTCGTCAAGTGTTTCTCAGAGTGATTTTGCTTTCATACAACAGTTAAGTAACATGTAAGGCAGTGTGGAGCCTTGTTGGTCTCTCTGTGTTTAAGTGAGTTTTGCAGTTTGGTTACCAGGATGTCTTAGTTTACTTAGCCTGGCATCGTCTACAGTACTACCATATCCCCCAAAGCAAAATGAGTCGCTGATTTCTTCAGGGTAGGACCTGCTTTCTCACTGGGGCACTTAGTGTCTTTGCTGATATAAAATGACACAACAGTCGATAGGGATCTAAACCAGTGAGTAACATACACAATGAGAATTGCAAAAAAACAAAATTGGCGAATTCGTGCATTATGTGTATACCTGAGACAACGGCACAACGCTACCTTTAACGGCAGTTTTTCTGGCAAAGTATGAACACAAAATAAGCAAGCTCTGGTGCCAGAAAGCATGATGATATCACCTTTTAAGGTTAACAACTTTATATCAGTCCCGAATCACAAATCTATGTTTAAGTTCCCAGAAATTCCGTCCCTGTCAAATACAAAACAGATGTATCTCATTCTGTCTTTAATAGTCATTTTTTACGTAAGCAACTTTTCACACGAAGAAGCGGGATATATGTCTTGAAGTAGTCACATGCTCGCATTGCTTCGGGAATTTGGCAGTGCTTTTGTTTGTAGTTGATTGGCTAATGCCTTTATTTAGCATTTTGCAAATAGTTCTTTCTGGAAGGAATGATGCTGTTCGAAAGATGGACTTATCTTATATAAATGTTTAGTGTGTTGGGTGCAAATTAACATTTGACGTTATTTTTATAATCTAAAGTTTTAACTTTTTGTTCTTCTGTTGTTTTTTTTTTTTATTTTTGTTTTTTTGGTGTTTTTTTTTGGCATACATTTAGGTTTGACGGGTGTTACTTGTCTTACGTGTTATTCATTTTGTCTGATGTCCATGTTCTGTTGGACACGATGTCTTCTCGTTATGCATCGGTGTTATTCTGTTTGTATATAAACGTTATATGTTTTTTCTTTCTTGGAGTTAACTTGTTTCAATTCTGTAACTTTGATGTGCTATGTATTAAGGCGTAAAAACAGACATCAGTAAACCAACTGTCGTCTCTGATTACGAATTAAACTACTGTTTTGATTTAAATCATGGATTATCTGTTGTTTTGAAGCAAGCCTACCACATCAAGGTTGCAGTGGTTTTCTCGTGTTTCTGTTTGGGGCTAATCCCAGGTTGTTTTTATGTGATGGCTAATGAATGTTCTGTGTTGCGATGTAATATATTGTCGAATTTTGCGGACTGAATTCTTCACTGTACAACGGACGTTTGGTTGTATTACTTCCAAGAATTGTTGTGGGTTTTTTTTGGGGGGGGGGCACGGGTTTTACTGGTCACCTTTGTGCTTAGTGTCAGATTGTCGTCTTATGTTTAGCAGCGATTTAGCCACTGTACAGGTTGTTGACGTTTTTCTGCAATACAAGACTTCACATATATGTGTACATGTATTGCATATGTATTGACGTGGGCATTGCCATTGTCTTGATTTGCAATTATATCCATTGTCAGTTTATCAAGGTGTGTAAGGAGTGTGAACTATGTATGTGTTTTTGTTTTTTGGGGTTTTTTTTCGTGTATATGCACAGCTAGTACAGTGTTAATTGTACAAAATGTTCTGTATTATGTATTGTGTGTTACACTTTTCTCCAGTATCATGTTTTCATGTTTTACAGATTTTTCTATGGTTGTATTGTACAAGCTTTCCTGGTGTCATGTTGTGTAATTGTCCTTATTATTCTGTTGTGAAAGTTTTCCAGGGATCCTATTTTATGAGTGTTTTAAATACCCTGTTGTCCATTTTTCCCCATGTGCCTTTGTATTATACGTTGTCGTCCAAGCTTTCCCAGTGTCCCGTCGTACAACCTGTCGGGATGTCCTGTTGTACCGGCATTTGGGGTGTCCTCCCTGGTGTCTCGTCGGTGTCCAGCTTGTCTTGTCCCTTTCCTCCAGCCTGTTTGTCGTCTCTGAGTTATTTAACCCTGCACAAGACACCGCAGCACCGCACAAAGAGCACGTCACTCCTTCCAGCCTCTGGCTGATGCTGCTGCTTTTCGGACTTGTGTCTCGGCACTGTGATTGGATTGTCACCTTGCTCCCTCCCGCTGACTTCCGACCTTAAAGCCGCACCCCCGTCTGCATGATCGTCGATGTGCTGCCATTGTCATCCAGGTTAGCTAACTTTGCTGTCGTTTCCTGCTCCTCAACTGGACAATACAATGATGTATGTACTAACCTGACATAAGTAAGTTCCTCTAGCAGTATTGTTTCTTATTTTCGGCCTGTTGGGGTTTCGGGCTTGACGTGTTGCCAGTGCAACACCGTGTACTTAAATATCCCTCACATGCGACACTGCAAACCTGTTTTTCCCCGGATCGATGTTCCAGGAAACTTAGTTTTTCAGGTTATTTATGTGTTTTTCTGAAATAAACAGAACTGACACTGATTGTCCCAGCCCTTGTATTAGATGCACCCTGCTAAACTGAATTATTCTGCTGAACAATAAAGTAAAGGTGCAACTTTAAACTGTAGAAACTGGGCAGGTTAATCACTTTCACACATTCTCATTGCTGAACAACAATGGATATGAGCGGAAAAGGTTTTGTGATCGCCTTGGGTTATGGGAATTTTACACAACTCATTCACGAAAGTATTTATGAGAAAGTAGATTTTCGAATGTCACATCGGCAATATTTCAGCCATGTCCTGGCGAGAACATGTTTAAATCAAGAAGCAGTGATTGGTTTTCGATGTAATAAGAAAACTGAAAATGGTAGATTTTCGAAGTTTAATGAAAGTGAAGGCGATAAAGGCAGCACGTAGGGAAATGGGGAAAAGCGTTGAGAATAGGCAGACAAACTTCAAACATTTTGAACAGTGCTAAAAGTAGGTTGGATTTTGATAATATGCATAAACAGTATGGCATTAGACATCCAATGTAATGTTGGCCTATCTTCTAATATACTGGATGGCTACAATAAATCTGTAGGGTGTGACGCACTGGTAGAAAGCGTTCCATTATCTGTACAGACTGGTCATATTCTTAGCCTGATCTGAATGTTTTGAGCTTAGGCCTATAGGGATAGCTGGGCTGCCCTCGTTGATAACAGTTCGTAATGTTACTGCTCTTGTTGGGATTCCAGATCGCCGACTGTCCAGGAAGAAGAGTCAGTTGTCCTTGGACAGGCTGAAGCGGTCGTTATCCGTGGAGCCGCGCCGGAAGAAGAGCTCAGAGCAGTTGGAAGTGGAAGAAGAATTGCCCCGATCTATGTCCATGAGATTGCCTGACGCAGGCAATGTTAAAGTGCCTGAGACAATCGTTGAAGAATCCTTGGAAATGAGGCGCCAAAGCATTGGTCAAGGGCTTCGGGCCCGAAAGGAAAGTGCCCATAAGTTAGTGATCCCCAAGGTGGTGACGGAGCCGGTCCCGAGCGGAGAGGTAGACCATACAGCAGATAAGCGCAAGGAGGACGAGGGCTTGGGGGAATCCGTCGGTCAACCATCGGTGTTAAATGCTGACTACAGCCCGCCTAAACGACGCCCTATTGGCGGCAGTAGTCCAAACCTATCGTTCTTAGAGAGTCCAAAGTCTGCGCCTTTAGCGAGAAATAATAGCAGCAACGGCAAAGTGGTGGTTAGTAAGTCACAAAACACGGAATCGTTCGATCCCAAAGTGCTTGATTTTACCGAGGGAAACTCCAGCAAATCGTCACATTCTGCAACGGATTTGGAAAGTGCAGATCCATTTTCTAAAAAACCTATAGGATCCGTGAAGAAAGTATCATTCCTGTGGTCTGAGATTGGGAAAAATCTGAAAGATCCTAAAGTAGAGAGTTACGTTTACGATGGTAGCATGAAAAATCCAGGCGAAATCGACGGCAAAAAGGAGGCCACATAACGGTTGCCAATAAAATACAACATGCTGGATAATGCTGCTGTCACTTGTGTATACCCAGATTGTGTTGTCCTCCTTAGAGTTGATGTCTTCATTTTTGTTTTCAGATTTTGTTGGGTTTTTTTTTTTTTTTTTTTTTAACATTAATGATTTTCTTTAGATGATTTATGTTGACTGTTCCTTTGTATCTAACTGGTGGCGGATTTGACTTATTTCGTCTGTGAGGGTATTTTTGCTACATCTGTACAATACCTCCATATACTGCTCAACAGGCAGCTCGTCTTCATGGAGACAATGCGGCGACAGTAAGACTATACTCTGGACTAGTAGTCTTATATATATATATATATAGTGCATTACGGGTTACCTTATACTTGTACAGCCTAACACAGTCCCCTGCATCTCGTCTGAATGCTCCACATGTTAGGGTCACTGTGGTGCTATCTACACGTTGTCTGAGGCATGTAAACCTCGTAAAAACAAGCCTTGTGGGCGATGAACCTTCTAAAATATTGCAAACCGATGCTGCAATAGACAGCTGTAAGTCAGTAAAAGTTTGTGAACAAGAAGAAGAAAAAAACCTGGCGAACGTGTAGCCGAAATTTCAAATTGTTGAAATATATCACAGAGAAAAGCAAAAGCTTCTGGCACCAAAGCCACATTCCGTACAGAATAAGTTGCTGGATAGTATGGATACTCGGGATAGTCATTAAAGCGTTGATAAAAGGCCACAACCGAGCCAGAAAATATTATCCAGAAGCCGTGGAGGACACCGACTACGTAAAGGTAAATAGCAATGGCAACAGGAAAGTGTTAGCTGCCTTTTTATCGACATGTTTAGGGGAGTATATATAAAAAGGCAGTAAGAATGAGTATTGCTCTCCTATATAGTTATAAATCAATGCCAAATAACTTAGCATGCGAAAGAGGTTCCCTCACGCGTATCAAGATGACAAGAGCTACTCGTGTTGAAGCAAATATGGCGGGTAAATTTAATCGTGCCACAAGGAGAGAGAAATGATTGTTGGAATTGTATGCAAGGATCTTACAACGTCGTTTGCGACAGGGATGTGTTCATTGGTTGCTGTGTTGCTGATTGGCACGAACAGTTCATCGTGGCAGGACGGCCTTGTTGGGGATGGTATACTCTCGTTCTTGACGGTGAGCTACATTGTTAACATGCGCACGCCTAATGGGCCGCACGTTGGCGCCTTTTCTTTCAGAACGAAGAGAAGCTTCGAAACAATCCTCTATATTTTACTGTTTTCCATAACGGGATACGGATTGACGTGTAGGTATTTGATCTGTGCTATACGTGATCTTTTGTGATATGTTCTTTAGCAACTTTATGGAGCCAGCGCGAACATGATATTATGAATGAATACAAGGCTCGTGATTTGGCGCTGCGATTCCTTGTCTTGTGTATAAGACTTTGTTATGAATGACTCAACTCTGGTTTGTAATGACAAAAAAAAAATTGACACGGACACAAATGCTGGTATTGTCAGTTTTGTAACATTTCCACCATTTGTCTTATACCATTGGTTCCAATCTGTCCGTCATTTATATATTGTTTTGTACATGTGTAGATTCTAAATGACGCACAGTACCTGTCAATACTCTAATGCTTACCAGAAAAGTGTAATACATACAATTACACTTTTAGATTTTTTTAGATTTACTTATGTTGACTTTTTGTAATTTGCTTCTTTTTTGTTAGTTAACGTTAACGTTAACGTTAAAACCAGACATTGAAAATTATGATTAAGTTTTGAAATGAAAGCCAAAATGCTGGAGTGCACACAGTGTGAATGGGAGTATCGGTAAAGTCAGGATCTTGTCATATCAGTCAAGAAATTAAAAAACGCTTAAATGACGTTGAGTAAAAAAAAAATTGCAGTGGTTAAGGTGTCTTAATCGTATTTTTGATCAATACGATTAACTGACTAATCAATATAAATGCCAATACACGGGCGCCACCATGTTAGTCTGAAAACATACAAACTAGTGGTGTTGGTTACACATGCGTAATTTGTGCTGTTGGGTTCAAGATTTGCCTGCGGATCGACGATTGCTGAAGCACTGACTGGATAATACGGTTTCAGATATTATAGGTGCTGGTACACTAACATATTTTTGTTGTGTACCAAGCTGAAATACATCGGGGTATTTCCTATTTTGGATAGAAATGAACACTTTTTGTCTAAGGTCACTGTCCACGGCACTGTAGGTTGCCATGGTGACAAAATGCTAGCACTGAATGTGTTTCCAGCAGCAACAGATAAAAAAAATGGTGGTCATGCTGGATTGGTTTTTGATATGGAGTAATGTACACACTGCACCTGGTTGTATGCTATACGTAAATGCTTGGAGAATTGAGTTGAATGTTGACACGTGTCCGCTGCCAAAGGGTGCATCAAGTAACCAGTGTCTTAAATCCAACAACGTGACGGATAACATCTAATTACAGGTTCACAAAATGACGACAAAGAGAGAGCCCTGCTTGTGTTTGATTTTCTCTCTTTTGGGTCTTGTAGTTTCTGAACAGTTTGATTTCCAGCGCTTTGCAACTTTAAAACAGCGACGACTACAGTATCCCCAGTCAAATACTTTTAATATGCGTAGCAGATTTTTGGTGACAATTCAGTCTAATTCCATATTACTGTTCACCACCGTTATTGAGGTGTGTTGTGTTTTTGCATGACCGTTCTAATTATGAGAATTGAAAACATGGAGAAAACAATGTTTATCACGCCCAAAAGAGGAAAAGCAATAACAATAGATCCGTTTCTGATTGCTGTCTATTTTGGCACTGAGCATGAGTAAAATCACAACATAAATGATTTGTGTGACCGAGAGAACAGTTTTCGAAGAGACCAGAACTCGTTCTATGTTAGAGTTATCAAGTCTATACACAAACTCAGTATAGACTACTTCTGTAGAAAACAACATCAGTTTCGATTTAGCAGTTTCTCTTCCAACTATCTGCCAGCGGCAAGCCATTCTGTTTAGAAGACATAAAATCACATCTTTCATAGTTAAAAGAAAAGACAACAAAAAAGATAAACAAAATTATTTCAGAAGAGAATTCCATACAGACCTAAATAGTTATAGAGATTTCTTGATGACGTGCTTGGTAACTTAATGATTCGCCTTTTTATCTGGAATTCTTACGTGGTCATAGCACATGTCATTTTATAGAAACCGTAAACACGAAGTCGCGCCATCTGTACTCTATGCTTTTCAGTATTAGAGGCCAGACACTTGTCGTGCGAAGTATGGTCCACCTTATTACAACCGTAGGCCACGCACTGTGGCCTTGTGGTTTAGACCCTGGGTAATAACCCCAGACTCCAACCTCAGAATTACCTCGTAATCGGAAGGAAAACAACTGATTTAACATGACATCTACATGGCAAAATTTTGAACCAGGAACAGATGACGCCATAGCGGAATCAGATGCCTCCGGCGGTGGTAGAAATACCTCACCCTTGATTGGTAAAAATTAAGAGCCTGGCCGCCCGTTCGATTTTCCTTCCGTGGGCGTTTTTGCTTACATTGAACTTCGATATCTTTCCTACCTCACAGAAATAAGAAGTGAAATTTTTGGAACCATAAATGGAATTCTATATGGATACATATATACATTTGGTCTGGTAGTTTTTGTTTTAAGGAGCATACGTTACTAATAACAGGTAGCGGCTGCCCTGAAAAAATACTTTGTGACAACGTGAAAGGCCTATTCCTAAGGTAGTCGAGAACAGCGGTGTTGGCCAGAGCTGAGCCATGGTGTCTCACCATATTAACTAATAACAAGCATTCAGCGTTGGATTCAGGAAGTTTAGCAGAATATTTTATTTGAGTTTGATTTTTAAAGAATTGAGCAAATGACATGTGAACGATTTAAGCATTATTTAGAAAAAATCATCTGAAGCTTGTAACTTTTGAACGATCAAACTTCAGTCGGTATCACTTACCGCATTCGCACGTGTAACTGAAATGACAGGTATCGCATTGGTATCCTTGTAATTTTCCAGTCTGGATGATGTTCGAAATCAGTTAGGAATAAAACTGAATTTACCAACCTCATGTTTCTATACATAACAAATACTGTAATAATAATGAATGTCTTCTCCTTATGACTGGTTATGTAATCACTTCTGAAAATTTAATAAAATGTATTTAGATGCATATTGTATGTTGCATTACAAGATTTCTTTGTCTTCATGAGGCTTTCATTAGCTCTCCAAGATTAAGAAAAATTTGAGTGGACAAAAGTGTTCTTTTATTTTCACTCATCTGATCATAAAGTTTGGGCATGTAATCAGATTACATTTAAAGCTTCCCTCGTTACAGTGGTTTTGACAGGGTACGATATGTGGCATTGTATTATTGCCTCTCTTAAGAGCCACGTCACGGAATTTTGTACCTCTTTGAAACTTGCCCTTTCAAAACACTATAGCCACCCAGCCCCTTTTCAATTGAAGCTTGGGTCTGATTTGGGGGTATTTGATTTTTTGGAAGAATCCCTCCGCAAGGCAAAACAGGTTGGATAGAATTGTTAATGAAATGTAACTTAACCTTCTGTCTTAAGATGGAATTAGCTTTCATTCAATTATACTTATTGCAGTTGATCTCAGCACGAATTTGCAATGTTTTCTAGGGATATTTTTTTCTTTGCAAATAACGATTGTTTGGACGAAGTGGTTTTTAGTCGAAAAAATTGTTTGTTATTAAGTGATTTGCTTTTTGAATTTTAGTAGCTCTGTAGATATCTGAAGCCGTGTCCAAATATAGGTTATACGGGTTAAGTTCGAGGCATAAACAGCTTTGCAAGAATTGTTCTATTCAAACAGCCCATTGCCCATATCAATACACATGTATATTGTTGATTTGTGGTTGATACCGTTGCATATTTCACCTAACATATCCATAACATGACTCAGTCGTTTTAAAGAAGTCTCTAATTGTGGTCGTTTTTTTCCGAGAATTCTGCGACTGGTCCCAGTGGTCTCCATATCTCTGGCAGTTAAACTGATTGGAGGGATTTCCTGTATCAGTATGTATCTGCCTGTTCTATGGACGTCAAGGATAACTCGGGGTCCTGTACCAGAGACTTCTTTGGTCATCTCCAATGGGACCCTGTTTCCTGGGATTCCCTTGGTCTGTCGCAATGTGGCCCCTTTTCCTGGGGATTCATTGGCCAGACGTAATTTTAACGCACACAGGGGCGACCTCGGTCGACCTCACCGTGCCCTCGCTTCCGTCTTTCAAAAACTTGTCCACAACTGGACATTCTCCTGTGTACAGAGGTAGAATGTAGCTGTCATTAAGGATCTCGTTTCATTAGTTGTGACTTTTTTAGAATTATTTGTTGTAATATTTGCTGTATAGATTCCATGGAAAGATATAAATCGCACTGTAGATAATTACATCGTGTGAATGCTACTTGAAGGATACTTGGACCTTACTATATGTTTATGTATTTGTACTACTGTACAGGTGTAAGCTCAGTTTTTGTATAGCTTTCGTGTCTGTGATAAACTGTTACTTTGTGTAACGATGGAATGTGTTTACTAGTTTACCGCCGGGACATTTTTCTGAATTAATAGCATCTGTCGTAGTTCTCTGTCAGGAATTTTGGTATTTGGTACAATGATAATGATATGTACCTTTGTACATTTATTCATAAAGCTTGTCGGCATCAGCATTAAGAGAATAATGCTAACTTATAAGTACACTTTGAACTAATTTAAAACATTCTGTAACAAAATATATATACTTATACCGTTGAACATTTAGATGTACTTAAATGAACTTCAGTGAGCTATTCATGCTAGTTCCTCTATAAGGCCTCTTATCAGAAAATTTCTGTTGGAGCTTTGTAGTTTATCTTGAAAAGAGCGCTACGCGTAGTGAAAACTTTTACAAAGACCACTTGATTGATTATAAACCGTTGCTTGGTGTGAAGACACTTTCTAACACAGTGTTCTCAGCATGTATCGGCAATAGTTAGGGACCAACACCCAGGACAGTCTTCAACAAGTTCACAACAGCTCCAGTTTCGGCGCTCTTGAAATCTGCACACAGTAGACACTCCTCGGGAGATTTCACTAGCAAAACCACGCAAGTAACAATGCTTCCTGTCACTTGATATTTATTTGGCGCGTCCACTCAAATCACGCTAGGCGTATTAGGCGAAAGGCATTCTTGTGTTGTTGTTGAAAATGACATTTGGCTTATTTTAACATGGCAGCTTACGATTCATCTTAACTCCCGGCTTTGTGGAGATTCTTTGTCACTAAAGAATAAGAGGCTAACAGATGCGGAAACTTCTGGCGCCTTCCACTAGTGACATTTTACGTCGAGATGTAAATATGTAAAATTTACTTTGTGCCACAAAAACTAATTAGCTGACTGTCAAGATGTTATGAAGCAACCATCTTTACTTCCTCGAAATTCTCAGTAGGTTGGGCTTCCTGAATCCAATGGTTTGCCTGGTCAAGTCTCCCAAGGTACCACACATAGTGTTTAGTGGCGTGTGTGTAGACTGGGTGCCGATGCGGTCCTGGGTATGTTTGCTCAACAGAGGCCCGTCTTAGAAAGTATACTAAATATGGCGGCGCTTGTGGTGTTTCGTAAACACACTTTAAGCATTACGACAACAAGAAGCTACTATGAGCTGACGAAAGCCGCTACTACAGCGGACGTAAACGTTTACGTCTGACGTAAGCTACTCCAGCTTTGTAAAACGGGCCCCTGAGGTGTAAACTCTTGTGAAGTATCCGCCTGTGACTGACGGAGTACAATATATATCGCATAAGCACACCTTTCTGGTGTTAGGTGTGTCCCATCCGTACGCGTAAATTGCTTTTTTACATGCAGATCTGAAGTCTGCAGTATGAGTGGTCTTTTGTGTACAGGGTTACATATTGCCGATCAGTGTTTTGCATTATAAATTTTATATTTTAATATTTGCAAATTAACGAGGTTTACTTCTTACGAAACCTTTCTAAACTCAGTTTTAGCTTGTTCGATGGATTGAGACTCCCTAAAGACACCGTTCAAATATTGTTATTTATCAATTATTTATCTTGTTGCATTGTTAGCCTTCTACATCTGTAAAGTATTAGTTCAATTCATTAAGTACTGTATTTGTACAGTACTCATTAAGTACTGTGTTTGACCGCATGATGGAACTTCTTACAGTGTCTTAACATTTATAAAGTTTGTATTATTGAATGTTCACGGAAGCATTTCCTAGACATTGATTATTTTTATTCTTGTTGTGTACTTGTATTTTATTATATGTATTTTCTCGGCGTCATATTACTAACGCGTTCCGGTGGGGTATGGTGCAAAAGTATTGTTGTATCATCCTGGGGGATGTGGTACGGTACAGAAGTATTGTTGTATCATCCTGGGGGATGTGGTACGGTACAGAAGCATTGTTATATTATACTGTCCTGAAAGGAGTGGGGATGGATACAAAAGCAATGTTATACCATGCTGTTACATCTCACTGAGCCCGTCTGGTATGGTGCGAAAGCATGGTTTCATCATACGGCATGAACCAGTGAGCTGTGTTACGGAGACAGTACTATATCAAGTCGTTAACTTCAATTGTTGAATGTGTGGTAGCAATAGATCTATCCCAGCTATCTTGCCTCGTAGGGTTAAATTTGCATATGTGGGCTGTATACAGTCTATGTGATATGTCCTCAAATTTGGACTAGAACTGTATTAGCCATGTTCATCAGTAATCGTACCAAGACGTATATGTTTACTTAATTTGTGCTGCTGTTGTCTGTGACTTGGCTCATTGTCCGAGATTTTGAATGTTTGCCTCTACAATGATAAATGCCTAAATATATTTACGTATTCAGCAGATTATACGTGAAACCACTACGAATAACGAATAAAAGGGGTTTCTCATGTATCTGTTGACATTTAAAAGTTATAGAAATAAAATTGCGTTATGATAGTTAAGGTTAGGAGTCTTTGTTTTTTGTTTTCTGTGTAGATAGGCAATAAGTTATGAATGGTCAGATAGCCATTTACATGCAACGATCCAACAGATCATTTCTTAAATCAGGAGCATGATATTTAGGCTGGACACCATCAGATATTTATTTGATTGGTGTTTTACGCCGTATTCAAGAATATTTCACTTATACAACGGCGGTCGACATTATAGTAGGAGGAAACCGGGCAGAGCCTTCTCTCGTGCGGCCGGAGAGGAAGCCAGCATGAGCTGGACTTGAGCTCACAGCGATCGCATTGGTGAGAGGCACCTCACCATCAAGTAGTTTATATCACTCTTTGCCTCACACTCACGACTGCTTCTTCAGTTTAAGATACATGTATATGTTGCATCGTTGCAAAAGTAGCCTATGCGAAAAGATAAGCACATTGGAAAAAAAATTTCAGGTTGAAATGTAATGTCATCTTTTTACATGTAGGTTGCGCAAATCGAGCAATTTAGTCCAAGATTTCACTCTGTATTGAAGACTGCGGCAGCACTAACTAGATAATACTGCCACAGTTTAGGTTGTTGATCCACTGAAAATGTTTACATTGTCATCTTACACCTGGTTACAATATATCAGAATTTTGTCAGCTTTGAAAACTTTGTCAGGGTTGACTGCCCACACGTACCCCACCCCACCCCACCCCGAGGTTACCAACGTGACGCTATTACGTCACTTCCAGCAGCAACGGGTCAAAAATGGTCATTCTAGGTTTTGATGGTATGGAAACGGGGGGAAGTTTAGGGATATACTGGGGTTGAAGTTGACAAATTTACTACATAAATAGGACGGAAATCGCTCGTGTAGCGTGTAAGGTTCACCAATTTGTGAAGTGTGAACTTCCTTTAAGCTGAATACAGTTTTCTTGGTCTGTATGGTTGAGTATGTGTTAAGTTTCCGCGAATTTTCTCATACCGACACTGTATCATTTAAGTTTAATAGTTAGAGGGGAAAAAAAGACAATAGCAACACTGCAGCGACGATAGGCCAACTGATCTAACTGATCATGTATGACGATAGGCCAACTGATCTAACTGATCATGTATAACATCTACCTAGCGCTGCCTTCGGCTTCAGACATCGGAAAGCTCTGTACTGTACCATTCAAGGCTCTTCTCTGTGTTGTATAATTTTTGCTATAAAGAATGCAGTAAATAGTATGTGTGCCTGTATTAAATTGTATCATTTACACTCCCTATGCCAACTGCCGTGGTGACTGAGGCTTTAAACAGTTTTCCTGGAATTTTTGATCAGTCGTAATGAGACCTATTTTGTATCACTGAAGGTTTATTGAGGAACACTCGTGGACTACTGATCCTTTCTAGGCTTTATTTCGAAATTTTCGTCAACATTCACTGAACGGATTGGTTTTACTCTGTCCGCAGGTCCTGATGGATCAGGCAGGAATGGTACATACCTAGATAGACGACATGGCAATCGGCCAACCAACGGTAATTCGAAGATAGACGGGTCCTGAGACATAGCTCGTCCAAAAGTTACTTCCCTTTGAACTGAATCAACTTCCACGCCTATCATGGCCGGTGTGGTAGGTTGTTTCTTCTGACTAGTACCTGAATGTTAGCACCAAAAACGACAGTCAGTTCTTGAGACATGAAATTGTAAATTTTACAATTCGGTGTATATAAAACACTGGCTCTTTAATTAGCGGTCTAACTCAACGGCCATTTCGCATACAAAATCATCAGCAAACCATAGGCGATCTAGGTGGATGGTGGCAAACCCAATTTTAAAACTCGCTTAGTGGAATCGGTACATGGGGTGGAGCACACCGTTTTAAGTCTCTGTGACTCGTGTTTTACGCTGTATTCAAGAATAGTTCACTTCCATGATGGCGGCGAGCATTACGGTGAGAGGAAACCGAGCAGAGCTCGAAGGAAACTCACGACCAACCATAGCCCGCTGACAGACGTTCCCACGTACAACCAGAGAGAAGGCCAGCCTGAGCCTCCCAAAATCCTTTCACCAAATTGACCATTTGAGACACTGTATTGCGCTAGCGCGCTAACCACGGAGGCCGCCGTTTGTGTTCGCTTGAGTTTTAAATATTATTGCCAAGATTGTGGCAATCTCTCGTTAAGCCATTGGCACTCATTCTAATTTCTGAGATGTTCCCGATACATATAGACCTACAGGTCGCAGAAGGGATTTTCTTAAAGGCTGAAAAACTTTGTTGCCTACAACCAGATTTTATCCATCATTTTACAAAGTAGACGACAGCTTTAATACTCCATTAAACTTAAAACAAAAACAATCAACTTAATAAGTTACCCAGCCATGCAAATTTAGCAAGTAGTACCTCGTTGTATGCAGCAGACTGGCTGGAGATTTGCTTAGTGGGGTGGATTTTCATGGACTCTGGAAATCTGGGGATATATCCAAGGCCAGCTGTGTATTAAAGGGAGAGATAGCAGAACACGGTATTGAGTATAAAGCAAAAACTGCAACTAGAATAACAATCCATGTACATACCTGGTACAGTTGTGTCTAGGAGTATAGCCACAATCACACCCACAACCAGAGGGGTCCCCAGAAACGCCACCAGGGTGCTGTCAGCTTCAGGTGAGCCTGTCAAGTATACACTCAGTTTAATATAATACAACAAATTACAGCATGCAGAAGGAGAGTAAAATCACAGAGCGTGTTATAATAGGGGGAGTTTTGAGTTCGAACTCCTTTATCCCAGAAGGTAAAAAGAGTTCAACTGTGTCATGTGACTGGTCAAAAATGTCAGGCAATTTTTTTGACTTTAACTTACCGATCACGTGTCTCACCGTGTTAGTGAGGCACAAACGACCTTTCCTTCAGTCAGGAGCTTCTTATATTTAATAAACTTCCAATTCCTTAATTTTCCTTATCGTAGGTCTAGTCTAAATAACTTTTTTTTGAATCTTTGTAAATTTACCTTGGGGTTGTATTATAACTATTCTCAAACAGAAGAAATTTATACGTTCTATATCACCGTGACTCAAGCCAAATTCAGTTAAAATAAGACATGCAGAGATGTTAATAGCAATTTATTACATTCAGCAGTCTAGAATATACCTAAACACGCCGCGCTTTCGCCACAGTTAATAAACAATCCCAAGTAGCGTATGCCTTCCAACACTAGTGACCTTTCCTGTACCCGTACAAAATTTTGTCCTAAATTAAACGTGATAAGTTTCTATTGGGGGTAAAGATATAAAATAATACAGAATGAGGGTCAAAACCAGAGCATTGACAATAGTGTGTGACAAAGAAAACCTATAGTATATCATAGAAGGCGATGGATCGTATAATTTAAACCTGAGTGAAGGAAAGTAGGTGCATGTATGGTTCGCTTTCTATGAAGTGCGCAACTCGACATATCTTGGTCTGTCATAAAGCCAGTCACTTCCAAAAATTTATCGTGGCACACAGACAATGTTTTGACCACACCACCGAGGTACCTGTATTGAACGTTTCCGGATGTTGCTGTATCCAGGTAGAAAACACTGTTCCGGCCATGATGGCAATGCCCAGAACGCCTTGTGTGCGAGATGACCACAAGTCAACCGCCTTCAGGTTTGACAAAGCAGCGCCGACCAGAAGAGCGAGGGATATAAAAACTGGACCTGCGAGTACAGGTTTGGGAATGGCGACAAAGACGGCGCCTAATTTGCCACACACGCATGAGGATCAGGAAGACACCCGAGATAACGAACGCACGTCTGCTGGCAACCTGGAGGGCAGGTTACAGATGTGTTAGAGTTTTCCATTTCTTAGATACAGGTTCAACTGAGGTGAAAGGCAAACATGCATATATAGGAAGGAACAAAACAAAAATATAACAAAGGTTAATCACCAGGAGTTTTGTTTTTTGTTCAAGGCAACTTTTTATTTATCCTTCACTTAACCTAAGACTGATATCTTGAGATAAAAATTTTGAAGTATAAATGAGAATTAAATTCTTTTCTTTCATGTATTTTTGCATTCGTAATCAGATTGAAAACTTAATATGCAGATTGCATCGTTAGAATGAGAGAATAGCTTGAATGTTTTTTGAGGGCTTGTACCACTTCGCTAACGCATTGGTTAATTCTATTCGAATGACACGTATATGAAAATAGTGTATTTTGAGGGGGGGGGCAACATCAAGCAACATCAAGCATCCTCTCCGGCAGTACGTGGGACGGTCTGCCAGTAACCTGCGGGTGTCGCGGGTTTCCCCCGGGCTCTGCCCGGTTTCCTTCCACCATAATGCTGGCCGCCGTCGAATAAGAGAGTACGGCGTAAAACACCAATCAAATAAATCAATAAATAAACAAATAAATCAAGCAACACTGTTGTAAATAGGCTATCCGGAGTTCCCAAGCATATGGCATCACGGTATCACAACTGTTTTGACCGAGAAATGAATGGAACGACAAGTAGCGATATCCCGAGAAGGGGCGTACCTCGGGCATGTAGGTACGGATCCAACTTTTCTAAGAAACCAGACAGTTAAGAAATTGTAGCTGGTTGTTATAAGCACAGAATATGCTGCAAATCATTGATGAGGGTGTACGAATACCTACCTTGGTTATTCCAATGATGCCAATCATGTTGCTGAAGGAGGTGGTCACGTGGCCGGCCCCCATAACCCCGGACAGGAGACTACCCAGCCCCTCGACCATGGGGCCCCGGTTTACAGCGTGTGGAGGAGGGACAGACACTCGGCTCTGGACTGAAGTCTGAACGTAGTCGCCGATAGATTCCAGCATGCTGCCGAAAATCGCTACCGTCAGTGTTACCACATACGAGATCTTGATGGCCGGAGCCCCGTACTGACCTGTGAGCACGAGACAATACATGCTGTCTTCTTCAGATATAAGGTTGTGCGGAATTCGCTCGAAGTGAGATCAGTATGCCGTGCGTATAAGGCAGGCAACCATCGAAACATTTTTAGCCACAGACCAAATAATGGGAAGCGATGTCAGTTATGTTGCTTAATCTACAGAAAATTTGAATAACTCATAGAACATGGAAAATCTCCATGATTTGCTTCGGAGGACAACCTACACATTACGCAATATACACAGAAGGCATAAAGGGCCGAATCAGCCGGCCTGTCTCCGTCAGACGGAACTGTCAGGCAGTGGGAATGGTAGAGCAGAGAAGGTCCCACAAAGTGCCACCTTATACAAAACCTATATTGTGGTATAGCACTGTAGGCAACAGTGTGATATGCTTCTTAACGTGGAAGTGTTGCGTTGACCAAAGCGTCTCGGGCAGCAGCGTACAAAACTAGGGATTCGTCACAATGACGCGAGAATCCGTGGATACAGCAGTGTAATGTCGGGTTCATTCATTCAGCACTATAAAAGTTTTCATCAACGGTGGGGCCAAAATGACATGGCTGATTGGAATAAATTTGATAGCAGCGTTTAAACCAAAGTCACCCTACCACTGACTAAATAATCAAAACTGTTTGTTGTGTTTATTATACATGTATTTCGACCGTTGTTTCATGGACCTGTATATGGGAACCTGAAAATAGGTGCTTGTCTTATGGACTCTACGGAGAAGTCTGTCCTCGCTTGGTATTGTAACACTCTTCTGTCATCCGGAAACACTCCGCAGACAGTGAAAATGAAGGAGATGATCCAGCCGAACAGTACACACAATAGTACCTGAAACACAAAGTATACATGCGACGTACCATTCAGGTAGATGCACACGGTTATATTTTTAACCCATTTGACCCATATTGTATGTTTCCTACACCGAGGAAACTTTCGTTTCGCAAGCTCTGCTTATTTAATACATGAAACCGCTTAAGACATTGGCAGATTTACATTTATCCAGATAACACTTATTCGGCTTAGGACGTTTCTTCACTCACTAAATAATGCACCCTGTCATCCCATAGTTAGTGTGAATATCCACCTTCAATCGCAGCACTATCTAAGTGAGGTGGTACTGACCAAATTTCGAAACAATCACCGTAAAGAAATAAATGCATGGAGTAATTTATAACTCTTAAGTCCAGGCCTACGTAGCGTGTTCCTTGTGTTCTTACAGGGAAAAGTTCATACAACGGGAAGGGCACAAATTTGAATCCCTCCCGCCTGCTCCACGTTGGCATCGGTACCTTATATCTGTTCACGTACTGAGATAGAATGATGATGACCACGATGTTTCTGTCAATGAGAAAGTTAGAATTGTGGTCCGAATATATAAATATCATTTCTCATTTGTCGTATTTAGAGTTTTAATTAGATTTCCCGTCTTACAATCCCACAATTACTGATCATAAGAATTTGTTTATCCATTTTATTAGAGATTTAAACCATAATCAAGAATACATGCACTGTATTTTACTTTTACGACTAGTCAGGATTATGGGTGCATGCGTGAAGAAAGCTGGCCTCTCAATGCCTTTGTCAGTTCACTACAAAAGGTATTGACGTTATAGACTGCACATGAAACCACTGAGACACTATAAAGCACCTTCCTCAAAACAGCTCACAGAGGAAGCAGCCATTTCAGACAGTTTTAGTAACCTGAAAGTCAGGAAGTATTTTGTAAATGCATGTCTTGTGTTCACAGGGGTTGGGGTGGGTTGGCTGGGGTGATGGGTTTCCAGTTCAAATGGTTACCACAAACGTTGTGGCTTAATTCGGCTGCGGCTTCAAGTCAGGGGATTTGTCAGGCATCTAGCGACAGTCCCTGGTTTACTCAAACCATGCAAACCTGATCACCGTCATATATAAGTAACACATTTTAGGTTATGACATCAAACAAACAATCCTACATGCACGACACTCCCCAATGGACTTCAGCCAAGGTAGAGATAAACCTCTGCGCGGAGATTCCGAGGAGTAGAATGAGACATGTGATGGAGATCGGTCCCATCAGCCTCAGCAACAAGCCGCCCACGCCCAAAGCGCCAACCAGGATCTCCATACCGGAAGCCACCATCAGAGAGCCATGGACCTGAGCAACAAGCCGGAACAAAAAATAAATACCAAAAACCAGCATACATTTCACCCAGGCAATGTTACTTTTTTCTCTCAGGATTCATCCTAGTAAGTGAGAATGCAGGCAAGTCACATTTTTTATCTTATTTTTTTTCAGTTGTCTGGGAGACACTCCAGTCATTACCCTAGAAAATGTGGATAAATGAAATGGCTTTTCTTGATACCAGAATTCTTAAATTAATATTTATGTGTGACATATCAAAACTACAAACGGTGATTGATAATTCCTATTTCACACTATAGTGAAGGATCAAACTTACAAAGTTAATGCTAGTTCGCCAACCTCGAATTTGCAGAAGAAAAAAAGAACGACTTTACAAGGGAAGAATTCCTGACTGTTGCGATCTCTTACCTTACCCCACTGTGCCATCCAAGGCTTGTCTGCTAAGAGCACCGATTTGTTGGCCGACACACTGAAGTTGGCATCTGTGAACAGAAATAGTAGAGTTTCGAGTTGGTACTCTTTTGTCGTAGAAAGTAAACAGATTTCAACTGTGTCATGTGATTTGTCAAAAGTGTCAGGCAATTTTGTTGATTTTAATTTACCGATCACCTGTCTTGCCGTGTTAGGGAGGTACAAACGACCTCTCCTTCCATCAGCAGCTTCTTAAATTTAAAAACTTTAAGCTTCTCAATTTTCCCTCTCGTACGTCTGGTCTAAATAACCTTTTTTGAAACTTTTCTTAGACGCGCATGTTATAGTAAATGTAATCAGAACTAGTCGCCGAGCATTTTTGATAAGTCAGATAGAACACGATAGCTGTTTCTCCCGCCCACTGAACTTACCTGTGACGTCTGATGTCCGACATCCCCAGGCGGGATCGTTAGCCGCTTTAATGAAGATCAATATGGACAGGATAGACGGGCCTTGGAATATGGGCAACCTGGCGGTAAAATAACGGACATGCAATAATAGGTACAACGGTAAGGTGGCCCCACCAGGTGTTTACGACCTTGGGGTGACTTTGTTTAATGACAAACCGAATGTAAGCCCGGGAGACCTTGTGTAATGACTAACCGAATGTAAGCCGATAGGTTATTTAGTGAGACAAGACTAATTATTATGTTCCAAATTTCAACGGCTAAGTATCGCACGCATTAGTTGAAAATAAAACCAATATTTGAATCAACAATCAAAAAGCAATAGGTTTATGTTAAATCTATTTGGGATGTGTCAAGAACAGAAAATAAAACATCGTGAAATAAATGCCACTACGGGTAACCAAAGCATGGTCATGCTGCTAAGTCCTTGAAAACAACGCACTATCCATGTCATTGTGTTTGAGGAGACGTTGTGCACTTCTGGAATTTTGTATGGCAGATATACAGACGACTTGGCATCTAGCCATAATGATTTAGTCATTGTATGTAAACTGTTTCTAGAAACCCTCTTCCGCCATCTGGGGGTCGTTGTTGAGCTCCTGTCGCGGTCTTGCCCAATCCAAATGAGCCCAAAAACCTGATCACAGCTGCTTATGTAGAATGGAAACTGTGTCGAGCACGGCGTAATGCACAAGCTAATTACACAAATATCTATGTCTGTCAAATGCTATGGAACAGATGTCGTTCTTTAACTTGCGTTGTTCAGAGAACATATTTATTGTTTCCTTACTTGTGAGTGTATTTGTGGAACACTTTTAGTCTGATGGACGTAGTATTTTGTTCTTTATTTGTCATCAGAGAGTCATCAGAGAACATTTGAAGTATGACGGATTTGGCACATTATTTGTAACTGTTCAGAGAGCAGCTTGAGTGTGATCAGCCATTTAAACGGTACTTTTTACTTGTTAACTCGGCACCTTACGCAAAGTCATTAAAATATTTCAGCTTGATTCTAAAACAATCTATCATTATTAGGAAGCTGGTATAAAAACGTTGAATAATTCAAACAGTTGAACATTGTGCTATATCCCAGATGTAAGTAAATGATAGTATACATGATGAACTTATTGACCTCTCTATAGGTGGAATTAACATACAATGTCAGTGTCTTTTCAGTGCAGATGAACATTTCGCCTCGGTAAAGAGACGTTTACCTGGAACCCAGTAATGTTTGGAGTATCGTAGTAACACCGCACATGACAGTTGTGGTAGAGTACAGCGACGCGGCGAACTCCTGGTCCGAACATATAAACTCTGCTATGATAACGGCCATGTTGACACAGGAGAAGATGTTACACATTACGATCTGGAAAAAAAGACAGATGTGAAATTACGACTGGGGACCCTTGAGATCTAAAACAATTGCAAAACAAATTGAGCAGTCTGTTGTCACTGAAGTAGTAACTAACGGCATTCGGTTGTTTACGCCCAGAAAATTTAGTTATTTACTCGGTTTGATTACAGTTTAACACATTACATGTAGACACGAAGAATGTTTAAGGCTCAGAGTACACCACAGACCTTCAGTGAATAGCTAACGAACTTTACAGCGTGTGATTCACTATTCACTCGGAGATCCAGCTCAATCTGCACACCATGATATGCCATATTGGTGGAAAACAAATGCTCTCTAATCTCATGTAACATCACATAAATAACCTCTCGTGCATGGCTGACCGTCTGTTGACGACAAAACCTTGAGAACGGTGAAAGCAGGGGAATTCAATGGGATTCCCCTGTCCGAAGTAGGGATCGAACCCACACACTTTATGTCCTATAGCGATCCAAAAACACGAACATATTAACCAACCGGCCATTAACCATCCGTAATATCCTTTATATAAAATATGGAAAAGCAGCATATTATCGATTCTGCTACTGTACCTGGAAACCGAACAGTGTGGCCAGGTGTATGGGTGGATTGTCGTCCACGTCATAGTAGAGGCCCGAGGGTTTGGTCTGGCTGGGCGCGTTCGACCGATCATAAAGTTGACGTTTGATCCTTTTCTTATCCTTGGCTGTCTTGTCCCATCCTGGATTATTCAGGCGATTCCCTTCTTCAACATCCGAATTCTCCAACACTTGTCCCAGAGCACTCTCTCCACTTTCGTCAGGTTCATTCTGGTTAGAATGTAAAATTCACATTTTTCCGAAATTTTTGTGGAAAGATGCTGTGCTAAGGGAAATTCTTTGATATAATTTCTAGCAGGCGTTTCAAATTTTTTTATCTAACAGCTAGACTGATAAGGAAATACGAGCGGACAAACCGAAATACAACTATATAAACGCACAGTGAGGCAAAATATGTAGTTTTTGAATGTATTTATTTGCTTATTTATTTGATTGGTGTTTTACGCCCTTCTCAAGGATATTTCACTTACACGACGACGGCCAACATTAGAGTGGGACGAAACACGGGTTTATGATTAAGATAACATGGACAGTATTTCGGTGTTAGGAAGAAGACCAATCCAGCAACGAGGTAAAAATATTCGAAAGCAGTGTTCCCGGTTTAGTTTTATAAACTAAACTTACCTGGTTATCCATCCTTGCCGTCCTAGCTCCGTTTTCTGGAATAATTTAAAACAATCTACACACTACCGTCCCAGTATTTGGTCTTCGTGCCTAAGGATTTCACCTAAACCAGCATGGGTGCAGGGTTACACCCCTCGGCACTCTGGACATGTCCATGCATTACGCCTGATCTTGTCCTCTGTAGTGTCTGCGTCTAATACACAGAAGCATTATGTAAGCAATCTCACTCATGTCGGATCTTGTAGCCTACAGTATACTGACTTAGTTGTTTACTACGTTTGAAATAACACTGACGACCCAACCCTGGGCCTTTCACAATCTCTTTGATTGTACAAGTCAGACGTGAGCAGCCATCAGAAATGTCGTTGCAAAACACAAATACGTAAAGAGCCTATTTCAATTGCCAGACTAGGTAATCAAGGATTCGACTGGGGGAATAGGGAGCGAACTGAAGGAGGGTATTACAAACCAGTATATAGGGAGTGGCTGCTTGGTCCGACTTCAGTGTGATTGATAATGTAAGCAAATTTACATACGGCACGAATTTAGGGTGTCAGGTCTGGAGAATTTGAAAACTATGTGATCATGCTTATTTTCACATTTGCAGGTGTATCATGGATAGATTTTCCTTCAAACACGCCGGTAAGTCTGCATCAGATTATATTATTATTCGTATGTTTAAATTTTGCTACGTATTATAAGTATATAAGGTAACATTTATCAATTCTCGTCATGATCTCAGTGGGAAAACAAGTGTCATGTCACATCCCAAACACGCCAGATGTGTGCGCATGAATACATATTGTATATACCGACATGAACATGACTTTCATTCAATGGCAATTCTTTTGGTTTGCATGTTTCAAAACATTTTCTTCTCTTCATTTAATTCATAAGATTTTGTACCCTACTACATCTGTCCGGCATGCGAAATGTGCGAGTTAGATCCTAAGATGGTTTGCAGTTCGCCCATGAGGAAAATGTAATAAAGACTGGTTTGACATATTCAAGTTGTCCTAAATAGGTTTAGGATGCAATGGGTCTTTTATATAGGACTGCATGTTTTGTGTAGGTGCTGGTGATCATATATAGAGAGAGCATTTATATGTAATCCAAGTTGTCAATACTGTCGACGTAGCCTATGCAATAATGTATGGTTCATTCGTCAGTCAGTCATTCGTTCGTTAATGTGACAAAACTGTGACTGTCGGTAGCACTAACATGGATTTAATTAGCTTAAAAGCAGTTTATACACTTCATAACGTTGGTTCAATTTCATACGGACCAGGGAAATTTACTTACGCCGTTCATTAATTAATTAACTCAAATAATGTCTAGAAACATAGGGGTTCTCAACTTTCTGTTATACATGGCTTGTATGTTTTCCATTTGAGGAATGACCTTCAGTGTTGTATTATGCAACTTTATCTTTCCTGGAAGAGAATTGTTTAAGGGATGGGGACAGACCGTTGACTCCGTGTCTTGACCCTAACGGTATGCGTATAGAAATCACCGCTTTATTCTACGTGCCACCTTATGCTTTCTTCTGTAATGGATGCTATATAAAGGTTTTCCTCTGACTCCAAGCATTCCCAGTGTTGTACGCGGTGCATTCATCGGGGTCTTGATGACAAACGCGTAGTCTGACATTCGTTGGAGACCATTTGTCTTCCGTGAACATGATGTGCATATCTGTGCACCATATGTGAGACAGTTTGCCAGTAACTTGCCAGAGGTCGCTGGTTTACATCAAGCAGCCATAAAACTGACAACTATTGTATAAGTGAAACATTCTTGAGTGAACTGAGTTAATTCTTGAGCAAACTATAGTCATAATCGTCAATACAACCACCCATACCAACTAGTACAGCCTGCGTGGCAAAAGGAAACTCGGTGATATCCAATTCGCTTGATATAAATTAACTCAGTAATGAACTTTGCGCGAAATTACACCAGCAATATGAAAAAACAACAACATTGTTGGTAAGTTTATCGAAACAATACCAAAATGTATACAAAGCACAATTTCATAAGCTGTAGACGCAAGCAAGGGTGAAGGTCCCTACATTCCAGATAATAACACGAAATACATGTGTTATAAACAGGTTGACTCAGTGTTTGGACAGATTTGCAGTAATTATAACCGATGCACCTTGACCAAGTCACCTTGACCACACCTGCGTAGGTATGCACTTTTAGTACAATGTCCAAAATTCAGTTTCCTTATACATAGATATGATTCACAGACACTAATATGAATAGGTTGTCTTTTCTTTTCAAACACAACAAAAGTTCTTCCTCAGTAACAACACGGAAAACAATCTCACTTGCACGATGAGATCTCAATCTCACTGGCATGTTTCATTGAGTTGACATGTGAAGAACCCTGATGGACGGGAATTTGAATCATGTTAACTCGGGTTAAACCACGAAGATCTGCGAATGCTGTGAACCCTCAAAGACGGAATGGCCATATTGTACACAATCCCATGCATCGTTAAAATCTCATGGAAAACATTCATAGCTTCTGAGAAGTGGCGCATGCGCGATTCCAGTTAACGACGGTGATCTCTTAAGATCTGATCATCATGTACATTTTTGAATGGCGATGTGTCTGGTTCAATGTGTACATATGCCCTTTCATGGTGACTCCAACCTGCATAACAACCTGATTCGAATGGAGCATGAATATTGTATGGAAAGACCTGAAATGACACAAAAGCAGTCACGGAAAGATGTTAGAGTTATATACAGGATTTAAGGATATGGCAGTAGGAAGTGCGTTTCATTCTGAACACAGAAATATTCTTCTGTACTTCTGATAGTTCCCTTCGATTGCATAGTCACGTGCAGTTTGATCCAATCCAAAGACCAAATCCATGGCAATTCGTTTTCTGCCGTACAAGCTACAAACGCACAGAATCACAAAATGTGAAACAACAATTTTATCGCCACAGCTGATCTAGCCCTTGATTTCTCTTATTGTCTCTAGTGTTACTGAGTTGCCGGGCCTTAACCTCTCCGCCCCCAAGGATGGGTCGGGCAGGAATGGTATATATCTAGACACACGACATGTTGATAGCCAGCGGCCCACCCACGGAAGATCATAGACAGACTGATTCTGAGACACAGCTGGTCCAAAAGTCACCTCCCCTGGCTGAGTGGTACCATCGACCTCCAACTCAATAGGTATTTGTTTTCGACTGGTTCCTGCAATTAAATTTGAAGGGTATATACATGTTAGGAATCAAGACGTCATTTTCAGCTTATTGGTGACAGAGTATGTAACGAAGCGCATTGTACTGTTCAAAGTGAGGGCCAATAGAAACCTTGGCTAAGTTATTTGTCGTTAATCCAATGTTGAGATTTTTGTCGGCGAGTAATAGCACAGTGCCAAAGAAGAGATGTAGTGTATCCTGTGGCATTGCCCTGTACATTTACTCTATACCCACCATATTTGTTTCTGTGCAAGACATGGGCCTACAAACAAAGCCTAACAAAACCTGTCAAATGTAACCACTTTATTTAATACTGGTAAAATTTCTCATTAATTAAGCTTTATTACATGTAGCTGAAAGGAACTGCATACCTGGTATAGTAACGTCTAGAAACATGGCTACAATCACACCTACGACCAGGGGCATTCCCAGAAAGGCTGTTATTGTCTGATCAAATTCCTCCGAGCCTGTCGTATACAAAATGACAAATGAGCAATGCCATCGGATCTCGTGGCATGTAAGCGACAAATGTTCAAATTTCTCAGTATCTGTGGTGTGTAAATGACATAAGATCAAATTTTTCAGAGGTTTTGGGTTACAGTCTAGGCGACGAAACAGTCATTCGTATTAAAATCATCAGTTAAGATAACGGTCCCAGAACAAACATTCAGCACAAGTCACACAGCTACCCAGAAAGTATTTCAAGTCAGAAATTAGGACGGCTTAAGAAGACAACGATACCTGAAATACGGAAGGAATGTTCTAGGCGCATAGAATTATAATGATACATCGTGAAATGACAGTGGTGTACAGATATAACATGTGAACAAAATGTTTCCCAGCTTGTCAAAATAAACAAGATTCTTGATTTCAGTGAGATTGTGACCAAAGACGAATACACGTAACTCTTTTTAGGTTTGAGATGGGATGGTTGCTATTGATCGATATACGTGTAATGCGGATTTTTATCTACACCTAGTATCGATCAATTAGCCAATCTGCTACCTGTATTGAACGTGTCAGGATGCTGTTGTATCCAGGAAGGAAACACTGTTCCGGCCATGATGGCGATGCCCAGAACGCCTTGTGTGCGAGATGACCACAAGTCTACCTCCCTCAGATTTGACAAAGCCGCGCCGACCAGAAGAGCGATGGCAATGAAGATTGGACCCGCGAGTACCGGTTTGGGAATGGCGACGAAGACAGCGCCTAATTTGCCACATATGCCCATTAGGATCATGACGACACCAGCGATGTTAAACACACGCCTGCTGGCAACCTGGATAAGTAAGCGCCACAGATTAAAATCGTCATTACAAATCGATGAAGGAAGCAACAGTGGCAAGGGAACATTTGTACGTGCACAAACCTCCATGTGCCACCCGTTCAACATGGCGTTATTTTTTTTTCTTAAATTTAAAAGTGGTCAAGGCCTTGATTTGATGTTGCCCTGTGAACTAATTGCGTTCTGTTAATTTCAGACAGCTCAGTCATGCTCAAATATTCATCAGTTGTAAGATGATAAATTTAGATGTATAAGGTGACAATTTCGTAGACATTTATTCCATGCAATTTAGGACCAAAGCCATAACATGTCATAAATGGCATCGCATGGCGTAACTGTAAATTCTAACACTGGCAACGAAAACTGTTGATACAATGGTTTGATTTATACGGTGGTTTAAAACGACAGTGAAATTATTTTTTTAGTTGCTAATTTTAATTTAATAATTTCAAGTTTTTATTTTTTTTGTTTCACGTTTTTACTTTTCAGTTTTTATTTTTCACCCAACTGAAAAGTCATCTGACTTTCCACCCAAGTGGCCAATGTTGACGATGTAAGTAATGAGTTTGTCAGCTTACAGTTTCGACCAAAGCCAGTAAAGCCTTATTCAACCGACATTTTGTAGAAGGAATAGAGCATATGATGGCATCAGCGTCATGTTAATCGTAGCAGCCATCTTGTTAGTCACGTGACTTATCACCTAGGTGAAAACCTAAGAAAAAACCCCTAAAACCAAACAAATATTAAATCAAGAGAATAAAAACAGAAAACTAGATTTATTTATTTGTTTCCTTCTTTATAACGCCATACTCAAGAACTGATCGCCAGGTCAGCTGTATTGGTAGAGAAAACTAGCAATTTCATAGACCAAAGTTTGAACGGCAACTGGTCGTCAGCCACTTCACGCAGGGCGACACGAGGGAGTATTGTAGACGGCTTTTTGCCACCAAAGCCCCCAAAGCAATTCACACAGGTAGAACGGCCTGTCTCGTATGACCAAGGGCCCAGTTACAAAGAGCGCGTAACGTTTCGTCAGATGTAACTATCATGGCACCGTATCTCTGCAGTATGTGTCGCCATGACAATTACGTTTGACATAAGCAGCACCTTGTTTATAAAACGAACATCCCGACGACTGAAAGGTAAGCACTTTAATCACCTTCTCCAAAAACCACCAGGGGCCTTCTCGCCTCAGTTAGCGTTAGCACAGCGTGATGCCACATTAGCCGCTCAATGTGGTCGCTGTGAGTTCAAGCCCAGCTCATGCTGGCCTCCTCTCCGACCGTTCGTCGGAAGGTCTGTCAGCAATCTGCGGATTGTCATGGGTTTCCCCCAGGCTCTGTCCGGTTTCCTTCCACCATAATGCTGGCCGACGCCTTATAAGTGAAATATCTTTGAGCTTTGCGTGAACACCAAGCAAAAAATCCAAAATCAATCAATCAAAAACCACCAACCAAATTTAAGTGTCTTTACTGGGTATGTACTTGTGCCAATGGTTTTTATCTTGATATGGGATATTATAGATGGACATAGAATGAATATATTGAATTAAACACGCTTTTGGTAAGAAAGCCCACTCTCTTAAACATCATTAAATAATTTGATTTTACATAATTTGATGTCACCTGCTGGCTCCGAGAATGTCAACATGATCAAAACAAGTAAAAAAAAACTCCTACATCTTATCCAAAACCCTTTCTATGAGAAAAACTGGGTCATCAGTGAAAACTGCTGTTTACCTTGGTGATTCCAATCATACCAATTGTGTTACTGAATGACGTCGTGGCATGACCCGCACCCATCGCCCCTGACAGCAAACTTCCCAGGCCTTCCATGATGATGCCGCGGTTGATGGCGTGTGACGGAGGGACGGCCACTCGACTGGGGCCCGTGGTCTGGACATAGTCCCCTACAGACTCCAGGACACTGGCAAGAACCACCACCGAAATCATCACGAAGTACGACAACTTTATGGACGGGGCCCCGTACTGTCCTGAAAATATTCATTCATTTATTGGTTTGATTGGGTTTAACTTGGTTTTAACCATTGTACTTTCTGTCATACAATTAACAACTGTGATAATTGATAATAGGCCGATTCTAATTCAGCCATCTTAGTTGGTTGGCGCACTCCCGTAGGGTATTGACCCAGAAGCCTCCCACAAATGCGGTTGCTGTGAGTTCAAATCCAACTCATGCTGGCTTCCTCACCAGTTGTACGTGGGAACTTCTGCCAGCAACCTGCGGATTCTCGTGAGTTTTACCCAGGCTCTGTTCGATTTCCTCCCGCCATAACACTGGCCACCGTCGTATAAAAGAAATATTCTTGAGTGTGGCGTAAAACACCAATCAAATAAACAAATAAATGATTCAGTCACATTATTAAAGAATGCTGTCAGACGAATATATCCTGCCGGGAACACCAGCGCCCTCTCGTCGCACACATTGCTATCGAGTTGACAATCCCTTGTCTTGGACTCTAAATCTGCTAACTCTGAAAACCAAGTCGTGTACCATTTTGTGTATGACCCTCTGATGGCTACAGCCCGCTGTTGTAGCACCATGTTCAAGCACTGGTCACTTCTACCACCATTTCATTGGGTGGGGGATCCGGAGTGGCCAAGGTACAGATATGCACACCATGTTTGCGGAAGACAAGGGGTCATCATCGGACGATAGATTGTACGAACAGCCATTCGAGTGGCATATTATCATTAATGCCCTATGATTCCTCTTGCAGAGATCGGGATATTTCGGGCGGTGATAGCCCCCGGTGTACTTCGTGTCATCAAAATGATTAACCACCCACCTGGATAGGGAACGGTGAATATTGGAGCGTTTCGTATAGAGTCAATGGCAAAGTCCGTCCTAGCTTGATACTGGGGCACACTACGATCATCCGGGAACAGCCCACATACAGTGAAGATATAGGACAGGATCCAACCAATGATCACAGAGAGCAACACCTGAAACATAAGACATCGGCTGTCAGAATTTGGTCAATGTGATGTACACAATGGACAAACCAAAACAGATTTGATTACACACTAGCAAATGAATCAAGCACTTACCGGAAAGAGTTCAAACAGTGGGAAGGGAACAAATTTGAATCCGTCCCGCCTGCTCCACGTTGGCATCGGTACCTTATATCTGTTCACGTACTGTGATAGAATGATGATGATCACGATGTTTCTGTGAAGAGAGTGACAATTTACATCAATACAATAAATTAAATGTTAACTTGTACACGTGACATCCACAGTAAACTACATCTTCAAACAGTCCCCCAAAACGTCCTTCTCATTTTCACTATGATATTTCACAATGGCTTCGGTAAGTGATCACAAAATTTATATGTGAAGCATGTTGGACGAAAAAAGCAAAACACTGTTCAAAAGCAAAATGTTACAAATTTCCTATCAAAACATGGTCGTCCCATGACCAGTACAAAAAAAATATCAGAATCAGATTATTGTAATACGAACTCACTCAGTATATAGGGCCGAACATAGTATGAACGCCCGACAGTTCTTGTTATACACGTCTTGCCCAATTGCAAAACCACTGCCCTCATATGGTTTGGGTGCGGGACTTTAAATTTGAACAGAGCACAATATGAGACTCGAACGAGAAGTTACTTGATCCACTAGTATCCAGGTATATCTGTACTTCGTGACATGATCAGATAAACTGCTTTTGGCCCAGTTTTAGGAGGCTCATATAAATGCCCGGAAGCAGCAAGAGACGTGACACTGTGTAAACTATTTCATAATAAATACGCGTGTTTACCAGACAATGTCACGCGCGCAATCTTTAGGAATTAATGTGGTGGTAAGATTTGCGATGTCTTACAAACATGACATGCCCCAGTGGATCTCGGCGACGGCAGAGATCAAACTCTGTATAGAAATTCCGAGGAGCAGAATGAGGCATGTGATGGAGATTGGTCCCATGAGCCTCAGCAACAATCCGCCCAGACCGAATGCACCAATCAGAATCTGCAGACCGGAAGCCACCATGAGAGATCCCTGGATCTGCGAATAAAGCCGGGAGAACAATAAATTTTGTTTCATTTTATTGCTTGAACTCATGTAATGTTTAACACCATCCTCAATAATTTTTCACCAATATGAAGACGTACAGATATGCATAGCACATTCATGGAAGTCAACGGATCTTCAATGAAAGCTGGGTTGCGCAACTGCCCTTACGAGTATGTCAACCAATTCCCCATGAACAGAGACGGTGAGGAAAATTCCCTGGCCAAGACCGGGATTTATGATGCACGTGCACAACTTATTACTGATTCACGTTAGCTCTTCTTAATGATTATAGCATTGTTTCTACATAAAACACTTCCGTAAACAATTTATGGTCCCGTATAGATTCCATTGCTTAAGAATACTTCCAGCATTGTTAGGGGCTGAATTCGCGACATAATTTCCAGGATAGAACATTACCTTTGGGATAGGTGCATGCGGCCACATACCTTGTTCCACTGTGTCATCCATGGTTGATCACGTGATTCAGACAATGTTTCATTGGATAAAAGGGAAGAGTTAGAATCTGTGGGTAGAAAACGGTCATTAAGTTCAATTTCGCATGTGATCAGCACAGCGCGGAGTGTGCAAAAAGTTTACCAAACCCTGGTGAAAACTGTTCAGATTTACATATTTAAGGAAGACTTCGCTTTCCAGAAAGTTAACATAACTGATGTGTTTCCGCAGATCTTGCATTGTTTAATTATCGAGCACAGAGATATGTTTCAACAGAAAATAAAACTATGGCATGTTCAGGCATTTACTGTGTGTACTTCAAACAGAAAATAGTTAATAAACGTTGCTCGCTGCAAGAAAATTCAATTTCCGTCTGATCTACTAAACAAATACAGGGTCAAAGATCTAAACCTATGGGCGTCGAAACCGACAATCGTATTCCGAGTAAATAACAGGCAAGACCAGTTTCCAAAAACAACAAATAACACAAACCACCGAAGAACTAAGAAAGTACATAAAATATAAAAATAAGGACGGATTCATACAAAGAAAAGCAGTCAACAGTTTTCAATAATGACGAAAATTTTAGTACATATGGTGTCGACAATCAAATTTGTATCTCAGTTGCTCTTTGATTGCAACTGTTCATATAACCAACGTGGCGATCGTACTCAACATGGCTTTTCCTCCTTCCACAGAAACCGACACGAGGGTAATACCGATAATGGTTTAACTCTACCATCTTACCTGTGATTTTAGACTGACACCCCCAGGCAGGATCTGTGGCGGCTTTGACATAGGGCAGAGTGAAGAGGATGGACGGGCCTTGGAAAACGGGCAGCCTGATGATTTTTGAGTACAAAAATCATAATAGCGTGATTTTTAAAAACATACCGGTACTGTTCTTCTGTTGTGCATTGACAACCTGAACAAACTTAAGCACACTATTTAGGTACGGTTTTCAATGTACTGTAACATATTGTATTCAAAATAAGAGTTAAAATCGACTGAGTCTTGATTAACGTGTGCCAAAGGAAATAGCATTGACTAGAATCATAAATATCCGTTATGGCAGATGTAAATATGAGTAGTACAAGAGATAATCTCCATTAAAAGGGGCCGAAACGAAGATCTTTTAAAGCCTTCATTAAGAGGACGTTGCCTGCTATTTCTTCAGCGTAGAACCACGTGGGATGCCTCAAATTACGGAAGTAGAAGGTCAGAACAGTCTGACAATGCTGTATAGAGATTTCTCACAGTTATTGTCATAGCAATATCGAATGGTATTGTAAGGAGTAATCACTAAGGAAAATAACTAGAGACCCAAAGAATGCGATTAGATTATTAAGGCAGAGACTTAGACGCACCATGGACTACCAAGGGTGATCTTACAGTCCAAGTGGTGAAGAAAACAGAAAGCAAAATTTCGACAGGTGGCCAAACCCAGGAACGTGGAGACAATGAACACACGAGGATTGGGACCAAAATCAAGTGGTGAAGAAAGCAGACAGACAGAAACCAATATCTTCAATGTGAAGAGACTAGGGACACGAAGGAACTGACCTTAGGCAAAGGACCAATATAAGAAAGCCGAATAGATCAGACACACGAGGGAAAGGACCAAAGGCAGGGTGGTGAGGTAAATGGACACACAACAGCAGGGTTCACAGACTGGATGCCAGAACAGTAGAGGTGAGGGATCTCGACGATTCTCTATTGGATCTAGGTTCGGAGTGAAGCAACATCGTTTGCATCCTCAGCCACGATCTGCCCCTCATAATAACAGATAGCATATATGCACAAACCTGACACCGATGGATGTTTGCAGTATGGTGCAGATGCCTGACATGACGGATGTAGTAGAGTAAAGAGATGCCGCAAATTCTTGATCCGAACAAATGAACTTTGACATGATGACAGCCATATTTACGCACGAGAAGATGTTAGTCATCGCAATCTACAAACAGAAAGAGGTGGTAATTTAAATAAACACTATCTTTTATACTGACTAGGACTAGTTGCTAGTGTTTCACCACTTTTTCTCATCCGCGCGCAGGAATAGATACGTACTTGATTATACTTACTATGCCCACTTGAAAACATTCCGTCAACCAAATGGTTAACTGTGTGTTTAACATTAATGTTCTGCTCGTTACGTAAAAAAAGTAGTAACATTAAATTTACTTCCTTTCATCGACTTGTTTTGGAGAAAAAGACTGTACCGGTACCTGAAAACCGAACATAATGGCCAGGTGTAAGGGTGGGTTGTCGGAGACGTCATAGTAGAGGCCCGAGGGTTTCATCTGGGTGGATGCTGATCGATCATACAGTTGACCTTTGACCTTACTCCTAGCCGTGACTGTCTTGTCTCGTGTGTGATAACTTCCTCCGTTCCGGTCCTCGTTGCCCGAACTCTTTGGGACATCAGAGGGAATACCATCGCCTTTAGTTCTTGTTTCTCCCCATTGCATAATAATAATAATGACGATTGCAATATAGCACGGTGAAAATGAAAATTAAGGTCGCCTAGTTATCTCCACACCAAAGCTTGTTCTCCTTGTACTGTGAAACATACCGTTTTCCGCGATGAGGTAACAGAATATTACGTAATCCGATACAATATGGCTCTGTTCTGGCTCATAGTCATACATCCATGGATTTGAAGGCTGTCAAAGAATACCTACCTCTCAACAATGACAGCATGCGCCCAGAATATCGCCCAAACCATCATAAATTTGGTGTTGGAGTAAAGCCAGATGTATAATGAATGGATGCCCGTAAGCCTTTTTTCCCGTCATGTCGAAACACCGCTGCTTCATGCCGATGAAATCCTTTTGGAAATGTCTTTAACCGGCGTGGTGTGCGATTTGGATTTAATCGCAAATTAGACTTTTCCAAAACAATGGAAAAAAGAACAAAGGAAAGGGACATCTATTTTGCGACTAAATCCAAATCGTAACAACGCCTTTAAGGCATTTTTATGTTGATGTTTTCCTCCATACTTAACTATATGGCTCAGCGATGGGAACATAATTAAACTCATTCGTAACTCTTTCATTTATTATCGCATCGCAAAAACTCGATACGTAAAGTCTCAGTAACTTCCACGTACACCACTTACGTGTCCATTTTCACAGGGCTTTTTTTCCAGATATTATTCCGTGCTCTGTTTTATCATTCCTTAAGCTGTAAACGCTGTATGTCGAACAAGATTCCTGCCCTGACTGAGGTATTTATAGTGCGCTTTTTGGTTGGCTAGATCACTCGCTCAGTGCATGTATACTGAAGTACATTCGACCAAGCGTCACAGACAGCAGAGTAAATTTACGAAACGTTCCATTGTTTGACCGATATATTTAGTCCATTTTATTAATGTTCGTATCAACTTTTGGATAGACATGCATATTCAAAGACTACAGTTGCATGTGACATCTTTAAATAATCTGGTTCGAAAGCTTAATTCTATGTGGTTTGGTAGGAATGCCTCCAAACAGGTATTCGTAGTCCAACAGTCAGCTGCAATGGACATTATATATGAGTCATTAATCGCTAGATAAATTTGCTGATAAACGTTCATAGCAAATCACATAACTTAGAAACTATGAAAAAAAGTTATAGGCTGGATTCAGGTTTAGAAGGAAAGGGTGTCAACGGTGTCAGTGATGACGGAAAACACACAAGGAATGTTCTAGGCGAATGAATTAAGCCAGAAGTTGTCGTTAATCAACTAAGGCATGTCAGTTCCGCTTTGATTGCAAGTGTTCATATATCTAAGGTCATGATGTCATTCTCCACTGTAAATATTTAGCCCCTACTCTCGATGTAATGTTTTATCGTGTCAACGTGTCACTGATAACGTACTGTCAAAGTCGGGTTTATCCCCCACCCCCGCCCCACTAACTACGCGGCTCACTAATTGCGCCTAATGCTTGTTTTCCATATTATTCTGCAAGAGAGGACTATAATATATGCATACAAAAGAATGTAAGAGCTGTTGCATGCGAAAAATGAAAAATCTTTTGAAAATTAGTTAAATTTTGTGACGGTACCAAAATTCGGTTTGATAGACTGGAGGTACTCCATGCACCAGAACAACAAATTATTTGCATATACTATTCGTTACGATATTGATAAATTCAGAAGAACGCGCGGCAATTGTGTTACGACCTCGGGATGCCATATTTATCGAGCTTTCATTAACTGATATTAAACGAAAAGAAGTATTTCTGCTCTCCTGAATGAACATGTTAATTAGTTACAATCACTTACTTGGTCCACCCCCATAACTCCGTCAGTCGCTATGCCAGTACAAATGGATGTGACAGCGCCTGTTAATCTCACCGTTCTGCAAGAAAACTGCCGTGCCATGGAATATAGCCGGATCTAGAATTATGTCTGAATAGCACGTATACTGTCTCCTCTTCTGTCAACGAATATGAATATATTAGACTGGTGTTTATTCGCAGAGATACCCAGTGACCAAAGAGTGTCCCAGATAAGCACGAGTCTCTTCTACATTCCCGTTGAATAAATATTTGTGACAGTGGCGTCATGGCTGGGGCATTCGCTGCACCCAGAGAGTTAAACAAAAATCACAACGAAATTCGAACCCGAATTTGCATTGGAAACACGAGCTGGTGATCTAAATGACTTTGGTAAATACAATAAAGGAAGAGACATCAGCTGTAACTATGATTGTACCGAATGTTCATTGAAAAAATCGAAAAGCACTGTGGTGGCCACGATATCCATTTTAACCATTCGTTTTTTCTATAGCCGAAATAATTTATTCCTATAAAGAAGACAGCTGTTTCCGCTGATGTCACGCGAACCGATTTGCCCTTTAGCCATTTAAGCATATGACATATGACTGATGTGACATGCACTATGTTCTCACTTTCTCTAAGATGGCGTATCCCATGATCACGCAAGAATTCCAGGTTAACACTTGGTTTATAGTTTCCAAGCACGTCAGAACAAAGCGGTTCTGGGGGTTCTAGACAACACGGTTATTTACTAATTCGGCATCAGTGGCGTCTAATGAAATGTAATTAACATCACTGCATTTTATATACCAAGTTCTGCTTAAGCCACGGCACTGAAGGCTGTGTAAGTTGATATTATTTAAGCATTTACATGAATGAACACTCAGAATAAATCACTCACCGAGGTGAGGCCGGATTTCACTGGTTACGCGTGACAATTTGCCGAGTGCCACACTGGCGTCGCTGACCTGGCTTTACTCTCATCAGTTTCTTAACTTCCACACAGGATCCTTCCTTACTATATATTTATCTGCCCCGGTATCATGAAGCGCACTTAGCTAAATATCCCCATAATTGCCATGACAACGTAAGTTGTAGATCTCGAGAAAGTTATTGCACTTAGCTAAGTACTACTTAGCACTAAGTCCGCTTACTGAAAACGGGGCCTGGGCCAGAAAAAAATCAGCATCTATGAACCGATGTGGTGACAATTCACTGCGCACCTTGAAGAAACGTAATTCACGAAACCCGATGAACCAGCTGAAGCATACATTTGAACAGCGTTGTGTATGTTGGAGCTGATTGGACATTATAGCCTAAGTTTTGGTGTGGCTATATCTTATCCGTCGTCACCCGAAGGCATGAGCATTACTGATAGGTGTCAGTGTCATGCGAAACCATATCACAGAAGCTGTGATATGCCTAAATTCAAAGATGTTTAAAAGTCAGATCGCTGCCCAGTACGCTGGACAACTGCAAGTCGATCAGATCGAGGGCAAAATGTCCCGCTGCTGTAATGCGGAAAGTGTAAATGTGTATGGAGAAATACACCTATTATAGTGTTCGCACTGGGGAACTTGAAAACTGACAGCCGCCGACAACTGAAGGCAATGTTCAGAATTTCTCCACCACGTACCACGACAGCACCCACTTTCACACTAGTCAAATTAAACTGGAATAAACAGGGCAAGTCTAATTCAGACATATAAGCTGCCCTCAGGCCATGCTAATAGTCGAATGCTACAAATCGTATGAAATAGTGCGTCATAATTTCATCGGACTAGTCGTACAATCCACCGAATGTTTCAGCAGGTTTCCTGCATGGTTTCCTCCAGAAATAAGGGTTTCAGCTGGGATCTGTCCGCTTTCCTGCAGACCTGAAAAGTTTTTAACCTTTATCGGTTCGGTTTCCTCCACGATTCATGGTTTCTGCCAAGTCTAGCTATACTTTCTTCCAGAAGGTTTAAGCTGGAATCTGTCCAGTTTCCTTCAAGTGGAAAGTCTTTACCGTTTATCTATCCAGTTTCTCCTGCAGAGATTGGTTTCAGCCCGATTTGCCTGCCTTTCCCTTAATGACATTATCTGATGATCCATTGCTAAACTAATTAATGACCAGTTTATTCACGAAATAAATCTGCTTTGGAAATCGAATCCGTGCTCCGAAAATCCCGTGTGGGAATTCAACCTTCCCAAAATGTTATCGCTCACGCATTCCGTTCTGGCCCAGGACAGTGCCTAATATGAACGTAGCTTTATAAGGGTTTTAACCGGTATCTGCCTGGCTTCCTGTAGAGGGAAAGGTTTCATCCGGGAGCGCCCCTCGGTTTCCTCAATAATTAAAGGTTTCAGTCTGCATCTGGCCAACTTCGTTCAGAAGGAATGGTTTCAGCAAGATCTACTGGATTCCTCCAGAGGTAAAGGTTTTAGCCCGTGTCTGCCCAGCTTCCTTTGCAGAAGTAAAGGTGACATTCATTGTGCATTTAATAAATCAATAGAGATCCATATGGGTTGAGAAATTGGTGTCAAATTTGGCAATAGTCCAAAGGCTGGACGCAGGCACACCGGCTGCTTGTATGACGGTTCTTGATGAATGGTTGCTGTGCTTGTTCTTTTTTTAAATAAACATTATTTTGTTACTAGTACACCAGTGAAATAGATCCAGAAAACATATACAGATCTTCCATACATGGTGTGGCGCAAGATCAGGACTGAATGGCTGAAGCATTTTTATACCACTCATGTATTTACCAGGATGTTAGGCATGTTAGGGTACTTTACAGCATTATATTTTATATGTTAAAGGCCATGTGCACGTAGGCCCTATATGTTACATCGAATATTTTCTTTATGTTTTCTAGAATGACTCACATATATGCCTACACGGGCAGGGAGCAGTCAGTCGGTCAGTCAATCCGTCAATTCGTGTTTTGAATACCGGTTCAAAGTTTACCCCACACTTAACATAGGTATTTTATAATAACGGTAGTTATTGATAATGGGAAAGGAAACCATGGCAACTCACCATTTTATACAGTGTAACCCGGTCGGAACAGACTTCAGTGGCATTACGGACCTGGAGAAGGAAATAATGAAGATGAAACAACTACATTTCAGTTTGTGTGAAGAATTGTATTGAAACGCTGGGAATGACAATTAAACAATGATGCGTGACATACACGTGGCTTGTGCAAATACATCACAGTTCAGTGTCACAATACTCTTGACAACATACAGCTATTATAACATCTTTACTGATACTGTACTAGCATGCAATTACCCTACGTTTATCGTCACAGAGGCTAACCTGATTTCACTTATTTCAGCCATCTGAACTACTATATGTATATGCTTCTACTCTAACTGAACACCTTTTCAGTCACAGTGGAAACCCCAATGTTTAAAACCAGTAACTTAGACAATAACCAGTGATAGCACAACTTGTAACTTTAAATGCAGAACATGATATATAATAAGACTAACTTGAATTACTCACTTTAGTATATGAATCCCTAGAATTCAAAGCTTAACGACCAAACTACAGAACTTAACTAATGCAACCTACATGAAAATGCCGTAATAAATCTACGTGAATCATTTTACAATCATACTGAACATTGCTCATAAAGTGAATACACACACACGATGTATACATACATGTACTGATACTGTACCTTTAACAAGTCACTTCCTTAAGACTTAGGTTAGGCTTATCCCCTTCATAAATTTGCTACATTACATAACCTCCAAGCGCATCTTTAATGAACAAAGACAACTGGGCTAGACCAATCTATCAGAACAGTTATCTCCCCTGAACTGAATTTATGAACGGTTATAGTTAAGATAAGGTTGATGGGCATGTCGCTTTCCAAGTGGCATGTGGCGTAAGTTCATTCATGCTTCCCTGAGTGATTCTAGTTGAACACTGACTGAAGCATAGAGGATTCCCTTTTTAAATGTTGTTCACGTGACAAAACCATGTGACATACGCACAAGCGCACTGAATCCTTACTAAATCCATCTTTCTTAGCCACGTATAAAAATCACGTTTTGGCACAAAAAACCGGATGGTGTAGTGATATAGACGTTTGCCTGCGGATCCAACACTGATGTGTGCCAGGAATGCAAATCCAGCGATTGTCTCCAGAAACTTCAAGATAACTGATAGGGGAATTCTACATACACCTATGTGTGATCGGCGCGATAAACATGTGGCAATATCATGTAAGACCCCGGCACTGAATAGAATTTAGCTTTTGTAAACTTTTTTTTTTTTGTACAATAAAAAATTCCATTTCTTTATCAATAAAAATACAGCACAGGCACATGACAGATGGAAAATAATGACGTCATACAATAGCGACACGCCCATCAACCTGAATTTTACGAATCCCGATATTAACTATGTCAACAAAACTGGAAACGAATTTGTTACTTAATCGCTTCAATTATCCACAAGATCTCTGATACAACAGAATATTTAGAAGGTATATGACAACACTTCGCTAAGAACGTTGAAAGGTTGTGACCTCTGCTGTTTAGGTTGGCGCAAAAGCTGTTACGCACTTTGACAACATTCTTATGTAATTTCGACATAATCAGCTTACATATACATGTATCTAAGCCAAACAGAGTTAGACAGCGAAAAAATGATTAGGGATTTGTAAAGAACAGGTTGAGCTACTGTTCGTCACTGACCCACTTTCCCGATGTTCATTGAGGAAAGGACATTTTTCAATGAATAGACGTTACCCTACCACGTGATATCACTCTCATCCTTACTACTGCCGATGATTATTCTTGACAACTACAGCGCAGTTTCTCTACAATAACCTTACCTGGAGAAGGAAATGATGAAGATGAAACAACTGGGGATGCCCCTTACAGCATGATCAATAAAACGCTGCAAAATGCTTACCTTATTAAGAATCAAAGTGATCTCCCTTTTGCTGTAACACGGTAGCACGGTTTACACTTGATTAATAAAGAGAAAATAGTTCTCCTGCATTATTCTCTATTATCACAACAATCCTGATTTAAAACAGCAATTTTCGAGGGCGGGATTGGAACACGAGACAGACCGCTCATGCATCTACACAATGTTGACTGCACAGGAGTTCTCAGCTATACTCGTAAGCCCCGGATTTTTCAACACATATAGGCCTGTACTAAATGTAGTATGAATGTGTTGAGAACACTGCAATGTAGGTCTACCTTGTTAATTGTTCACTGAACCGATAAATGTATCAGTATATTCACGTGGGCATCACATGTATAAGCCTAACGAAAAAAATGTGTGCTCGTGGTTTTCTCAACTTCTCACAGAAATATTAATATCACACGTAATAAAAAATGTGCATGACCTGGAATTAAAGTTATCTTACATCTCGTCCCGAGCCTCGCGATTGGTGCCGTCCGCGAGTCACGAGGGCACAAGGACGGTGCAAATCGCGCGCGATTGGTGTCGTCCTGCTGTCGGGGGTCTCGACCAGCAGCGGCGCGGGACAAGAGGATGGGGACGAGGACGGTACCATCCTCGTGTCGCGGGGTCGCGACTTATCAATGCGTATTTGACGTAGGCCTGTGGGCCAATTTCAAGGAAATGTCGATTTCAAAAGAGTGTCGATTTCAAGAAAATATGGGGCGCGGTTATGGCCTTTTGACAAATGGCGGGCGTTCGTAGACTCGCCCAAAGAGCTACATCTGTAATGAGTCAATGGTGGACGCTGGCTTCTTGTGTTTAGAACATAACCTAATCTTGAAAGGCATCAAAGTTCTCCAACTGTCACATGAATTCACCGACTTCATCACTTAAAATTTCAGGAATATTGGCTTCCTGCCAGTTCACTGGTTGCCTGGGAATGATGGACAGCTGTCATCCACCCTGTAGCGTACCAAGCAGCTGGTGAAACCAACATAATATATTGTTTGCCACGTTTTGAGCACCCGTAAAAACAGTGTAACATCTGATACCCCGCAGGACGAACTTTACATACATCGTATGATATATTACTAGCAAATACAGGCCACAATATCTTTCACATTTAAGAATTTTACGTTCTACGAAAATTAAAATGTGGAATAATATACTAGAGAAAAATCATTTATTTTAAGAAGTTATCCAAGCCCACATTACCATCAAAACATGTGTATGATTTTTGTGTTTATTGCCTTTTACACTTAAATCTCTGGAAAAACATGTTCATAACTGTAGAGTTTTCACATATCAATGCATATTTTTGGGCCGTATTTTAATAAGGGCAACTTTTGTTCACACAACTTGGAATAGAAATAGATAAAGTACCTGAATCATGAATAGTATTTTGCGGTACACTGGTACCAGCAGAGGGGCCGAAAATCGGCATCGCTTAACTGCCTACACTGAAAGTAAACGTGGTCTATATGCTATACTCTGTGAATGGAAATGTGCCCGTTGACAGCCAATGAAAAATTAGGTTATTTTAAAACCCAGTTAGCCCCTTACGAAGGGGCGCGCTCGCTCGCTCTGCTCCTTCTTAACCACTAAAAGCAAGAGGTATGATAAGGCCCAGAAAATGCCCATGGCTAACACTGTCCGTTGCAGACAGGAATGACAGTTTATCTGTGACGAATGTCGATCATCAGTTAACCGCAAACCGAGTCATCGGCATTCAAGTTATCCGAACAAGTTATGGGATGTTACATATAGACTGTTTTTTGGTTTCCAACATTTAATATTTTTCATTGACATTTTTGCTTTTCTTTTAACACCGAGCAGTCTTTTCTAAGGGTTTAATCAAGGTAATAATTTTCTACCTTTCGTTTCATTAAAATATAATTGTACACAGAATTGCACGATGAACCAGTCTGTGAATGTGGCTATAATTCAACACATGTGTATCGTTGTTGTAGTTCAATAATGGAAATATATTACAGCACATGTGTATCATTGTTGTAGTTCAATGATGAAAATATATTACAGCACATGTGTATCATTGTTGTAGTTCAATAATGAAAATAATTCTTTGCAGAAGGTCGAGCCCATACTACCAAAGATCTACCTGTGGATGAAACATGTAGGATACATATGAGATCGACGGATGTTTTCATCAACTGTTCAGTTTTTAAAATGTTTAATTATATGGTATTATTACAGAAATGCGTATTTAAAGAAAAACAGTTTCATGGAAATGACAAGACAGGATCGAACTCAGCATCCCCTAACCCATACCATCATTTGCTAACCTCTACTCCACATATGATCACTAGGACATGTAGTCGGTATACACCAAGGTGAAAGATAAGTGGTGCATGTCAAAAGACAAAGTTATTGTCTTAACCATGAAGGAAATGGAACCGTAAAGTACAAACCGTTTAGTACAAATATCAAGCTCAAAGAAGTACAAGTCCTCGGCAAGTTTTGTTCTTGGCCTCTACTTCCCTCAAGCTTAAATCGGAGCATGAATAGGTCCAAAACTACATGGAAATGACCAAATTGAACAAAGTGACATTTTCAGTTGACTGTAACATTTACGCTGATTCCAAAATTTACACTCTGTTGCAAAATCATATAAACTCATGTATTGTATATGTCCAAATTACAAGAAAAAGTAACTTATAGGAAAATAAATTCATGATCCATTTATCGTACCCGCAAGGGCACTTCCTCCTTTTACTTAAAGGGAGAGACAGCGGATGTTCAAAGTTAACTTTGTCAAAAAGGTTGGACAGTATTATGTTTGTTTCGGTGAAGTATTTTTTCTGACAGCTACTACGAAATGGACATTTAACCGTGCTAACATGAAACGCGGCCATGATGTGCGAGCTGTGACCTAATTGTTCCAGGTCCGGAAGACTCTTTTGTCACCCGAGACTGTAGCAAGCCTGTAGGGTTGTGGTTGAAACTTAAGTACATATATAATTTATAACATGAAAAGATCAAGAAACCTACTTCCACCACAACACAATGGTCTGGAAATACTTTGCAGCGTTGTTCACACATGTACTTGTTATAGTTAAAATATATAACACTGAAACAGTATCATGTTCCTGTGTTATTACATGTTACATTGAGAGTAAACTCGGTAGATTTCCGTCATAGCTTATAAACAGCTGATAGCTCTCTGATTGGTCAATCTCTCATAAGCTTTAAAGCAATGCTGCCTCCACATCCCCAGTCGGAAGCAAAATACTTCACATTTCAAACGAAGATAATTCAGCCATGAACAAGCCAAACAAGTTTTTGCATTCAAAAAGGAGAATTTTGTAATCTTTCTAATCAACAGTGCCTCAGTAATGAGCTCTCTTTTACTTTCATATGAACTCACTATTACTTCAAAGTCCAAAGGCATGGATGACATTTTAGTAAGCCCCAGAAAAACATATGTCAATATCTGTAAGCGGAATGGGCTCCAGATGACCTACTTAATCACCTACCACGCAGGCAGCGACACGAGAGCGGTACCAATCGCGCGCGATTTGCACCGTCCTCGTATCGCGGACCTCGACCGGCGAGGCACGGGACGAGATGTCCTCATCCGGCTTCCATTGAGAACACATCTTGAAAGAGTGAACAGAAGTTGAGGCGTCATGGCTAATTTAAAATACCGCATTTTTAAAATGTAAATAGTGCTACAGGTAATCAATGAAAAACCACGGTTCTCTAGACGAAACAACTGTATTAAATAAATTAGGTTATCACTTTTACAGTTTTTACCAGCTGTACCCTAATTCTTCTAATTTTAGGTACAGGTATCAGAAGTGCTGAAAGCAAAAAATTGTCCTTCTCTCCTAGTTTTTCAGCAAATTAAAGACATAGATATGCTGTTCACTAGATGGACTTATTGTATGTTGCTGTTACAAGTACATGTATATTGGATGAAAGGGACAGATCAGGTGTCCCAATAATTAGAAGAATTAGCCGGTCTCCATTAAACTTGTGACATCGTCAGGCTTAGCAAAAAGGGAGACAACTCAAACCTAACGCGGGAGATGGTTTGAAAAGAAAACATGGCGACTAGCGGATTCACGTTTGGTCAGACTGGTACTAGCACAACGACTGGTACTGGCTTAGGTGGAAGGTATTTGTCAAAATAATGCAATATCTTGAATATTTTCAATTGCTGGGAAAATTCCTGCTTGTTATCAAAGTTATGGAAGGCGTTCTGTGAGTGGTCAAATATAGAACGAAAATTGGTCACTGAGTGGTGTGATAACACAGTAACTGGCTCGTTGATTGGTTTCCTTGGATCAGCGATAATTTGTATTTGATTGTTTGCCAGATATTTATTATAAAAACAGAAAACATGTGGGGAGTTTTTTGTCCGTGGCCGACCTATCCATCTGTACTTTGTGAAAAACAGGTTTTGATTGATTAAAAGAGCATCATAAACTTCCCAGCTTTAAGTTTAATTGAATTCAAAGTTGAGGTCTGGACCCGAGTGGATTTTTCAGTTTAGTGATTAAATGTTGATGGAGGTGAATATCAAAAATTGTTGAAAATAGACCTCATGTTTCAATTTGATTAAGTTCTGCAGGTCTGAAAATTTGCATATCTTGTTATCTGTAATCAATGCCTTATGCGGATGACGAAACTGAAATACTCCACTGCTAGTAAAAAAATAAACGTGCGCACAGACAGATACTGGTACAGAAAGCATGGCATAAAAAAGCTGCATGTGAAACTTTCAGCAATGTCAGTTATAAATGAAAATTTTATAATGTCCTGAATAAGTCTGATATTATATTGACCGGAAGCGAAATCTACATAGACAGGTTTAGGCTATTTTGCCGCAGTGATTGGCAATACAAAACAGCAACTAGAGGAAATGTGTGTTTGTCTGTGATCGACTTCAAAGATATTCATTATGAAGGTTCTTGGCATGACTACTACGTGACATCACACAATCTCCCCCGCTCCCCCCATTACAACTAGCCATCCAGCGAGACTAGTCCATGTAGATGGACTGACAGTGCACTTTTAAAATTCTTGCATTTTTATTGAGTCCTTAAGTATCTGTCCAAAACATGATGAGAATTTCCAACTGCCACATTTTTAATACTTATGGCAATCAATCTGAGATATTTAGCTCTCTATGTCATTTCTCTTGAATGTTGATTGCTATTTTCTTGAATAACTAGGACACTAAGTATTAACTTTTATGATCGCTGACTGCATCTGCGAGGATTTTGAAAGTAACAGTGTGCCTGCTGGTGTGAAAGCCAGATGATTTACTTATGAGACACTCCAGCAGAATGCTGGCATTTTAAAACATCCTGAAAACTTTTATATCTTCTTTGCTGTTGTCCCAGTACAAATCATCTAATCATCATAATCACATTTTTGTGCTCAGGCCTTTCTTAAAAATATGTTTGTTGGGCATCACCCAACAGACCCTTCAGAAAGGGCCTAACTCAAAAGTTTTTATTGGTGTTTTGATAAAAGCTTTGTGAAAATTTTTCTCTCCATTTTAATTTCTTTAAAATCTCTGTCTTTTTCAAGATACAGAATAAACAAAAAAGAATTCCCTTCCGAGCAACCCTGTCTTTTCTCATAGGGTCGGGTTTTCTAAGGCCTCACATGGAATCCAAATAAAATTATGCTAACCCACTTACTCCATTTCTTAGCTAGTCAGTGCTCACAAACATCTATTTTGTCTGTACACTGCAGCGACTTTTCCTTGAATATGTCTATTGTTGTTCATTTATTTTTTATTTTTTAGTGACATCACTGTGATTAATTGAAATGCAAATTGCAAAAAATTAAATGTGTGATAGAAAGTTGTTTATCATTAGGTCTTCATTCTTTGGAATTAGTGTTATTTGCATTATTATGTACATGTATGGTGATACAGAAAGTCATTTTTACTGTTGTAGTACTGGATTTTCTTTTGGGGCCATTAAGACAACTGCAACCACAGGTAGGTCATGTTACTGGCTTCTTTATTGTCACTGATTTCAGTGCTCTAGTTATCAAATACTGTCCAATTTTATCAATTTAAACCCTCAGATTAGGTTAAAAAATCAGCTGCCACACTGCATAGGTTTGCATGTTGTGTTTGGGGTAGAAATTCGCTGAATCTATTGGTTTCATTTTTTTCTCTGGGCGACATTTTTCCTCTGAAAAATAGAAGAACGGCAGTGAAATTCTTTAATGTAATCATGGGGGTGACTTTGTGTGGTACGCAGACTTTAAAGTTCAGAGTCTTTAAAAAAAATTAAGGGAGCAGTTGTAACCTGTTTTTGATGTTCAGGTACAACCGGAGGATTTTCCTTTGGAACGTCAGCTCAGCAGACAACATCCAATGTCCCTGCACCTACTCTGGGAGGATTTAGCTTTGGCGCGGCAACCGCTAAACCAGGTAAGGCTTCACTTTTACTAAAAGTTTAGTCCCATGTTTCTACTTCAGAGTTTCAGATTGGAGCTTATAGTGTTGCATCCAGTTT